>BFEA01000010.1:1142855-1160102 GCA_003427395.1 Chara braunii | reverse complement strand
GAAAAAAAAAAAAACAAGAAAAAAAAAAACACTATGAAACCCTAACACAAAGACACTGTCCGAGTCAAAATGAAGCGTCCAACGAAGTCAAAAAAATGCCAACTTTTTCATTATTGATCCAAACATGTCAAAACTGCAAACATGACGTACCCTAAAGCACATATATATTATAAAAAAAAAAAAAAAAAAAAAGCAAAAAATCAGCATAATATGACAGTTTCAGTGCAATTCGGTATGAAATTCGTCGAAAGTAACACCCCTGGTTAACCGCGTGTGTTTTTTTTGACCCGCCCCGTTTGCCTTAGCGGCCCGCCTGGGCCCAACCGGCCGGGCGGCATCCTCACTCATCTTATCAGTGAATATTTGTGATTTATTTTTAAGTGGACATTTGTTTAAAGGCTTCATTCGGTACCATTGTCGTTCTAAATAGGATCTCGTAAACACTCGTATGGTGATTGATGGGGTAATTTTAGTGGAGTATATTCTATAATATTTATTTATCCAATTACGTGACTCCTTTTGAGTCTCGACCCTAACATGTGATGGGGTCGAGGGATCTTGAGATGGAAGGATCTCAAGGGACTATTGGGGTAAAAAAACTCGCCTATCTGGTGTGTCTACGAGATTCGGAGCGAGACAACCTATCCAAGGTTGAGATTGACTTCTTCAAGGGCTATCATGTTTTTGACTTTTTTGACAAGTTTGGGCAGATAGCGTTCCACTGCAAGTGGAATGAGGAGCATATGCTAAGAGATGTTATAAAACATATCCACATACACCTGAAGGAGGAAGTCAGTGGATTGATTAGGAGAAGAGAGTCGTAATGGAGAAAGTTTCATAATGATATCTGGGATACATACAAGCTAGGTGAGGAAAAACTGACCAAAAACTATCTTGAGAAGATAGATCGGTTCAATTATGTGTCAGTACGATAATTTTTGGCAAAGTACGAACGCTATTCCCGTAGAGTCTGGGTCTTGTTTAAATATGACAAGTGCTTCGTATTCCTTATAAACTTTTCGTGTGCAGAGCAGCGAGGTTTGATTCGTTGGACAGAAAAAATAGTTATATGAAACAAAATATGAGAACGATTTTGATAAACATCTCTATCATACTCTGCGGGAAGCAAGGAGAAGAAAAAAGTCGAAAAATTATGGGAAAAACGAGTTTGGCAAATGACAGGCGAAGTTGCAACAGACACCTCTGAGGGTATGAAAGGTGAATTTCAGAAGGACGCTAAGATCGTCCAGCAGAATCATAAATGGATTAAGGAGAAGAACAAAAAATTATGTACTAAGAGAAACACGGTGCAGGCTAAAGTGAGGAATATCGCGACTCATACCTGTGAGGGGACATTGACGTCTCAAGCAGAAAGCGAAAAGAGAAGCGAAGAGTCCAAGCTGGTATACCCCTACCTCCCATTGCATCTGTTCCAAAAAAGGAGTGTGTTAACAAGGGTGCATCGTCAGCTGCAAGTTGGACAGAATAGCAAGCAGCGAGAGCAGTGGTCAAAGATAGTATGTGGTTGTTGTGGAAAGGTTGGTCATAACCCTCGCAGATGCAAGATGGCAAAGGGAGGAGTTGAAGGGTGAGTCTCCCAATAGTTATCATCACTTTACTTATCTCATCCATAATAGGAGAGAGGCAGAGTAATGTCAGCAGTCTTGAATGACTTATAAATACACACTTAGACGATTATCTGCTTATTTTGTTCTTAAAGTTGAGTCTACGAGCTTTATGATATATAGGATTTACATTGTATATAATCCTGATTCCGGGTGAGGGTTCTGGATCGGACTATCAACTCTTTTGGTTTGTTCTAGTTTTTGCTGGATGCAAGTGGAGGTCGTGTAAGGTTCGACAGTCCGTAAATTGATGCTTACTCATCTCTGCGAGAACGTTTGAGATCATTCGTATATCAGTTAATGGCATCTATGGTACACTATAAAAGATAATTTACTTTTTGATTGAGACTTTGATTTGTGATGGTTTGAGATTTGTGAGGATTTCAAATTCGAGATAATCTGATTTTTTGGGGGGAACCATTCCGGTATGGGTTTTGATTCCCTCGGATTGCATAATCATGCGAGTTTTGGTTGTCATTAATATTCTGACCATTGTGGCCTTGTGTTTAATTTTTTGTGTTTTATTTTAATCGACATACAAGAAAGAAAGAGTCAACAATGTGAAAGAAAAAAGTGGCAAGTTGTGAATAAATTGTGTTCGAACCAAAGAGGGTTCGATGAAGTGAAGAAAATATGATTATCAGTGGCATATTTCTGGGAGACTCAAAGAGTCAATAAATTATATTGAGTTGTAAATGAGAGAGAGGTCATACCCGATGGCGGCCTAAGTGGTTATTTGTTCCATTTGGACTCATCTTCAAGTAGAAGATGTTTCAAAGGTTATATGGATAACTCATCCTTAAGTGGGAGGATGACTTAAAGGATTCTTATGGGTAGCTCATCCTTGAGTGGGGGGATGACTTAAATAATTTTTATGGGTAACTAATCCTCAAGAGGGAGGATGACTTAAAAAAAATTTATGCAGTAAGAGTTTTATCCTCGGTCAGAATGCAACTCCACTTTGTTGGTTCTCAATCGTCCGTGAGGGTGTCATCTGCGGCAGAAAAACCTGCCTGGTTCTGGAATCCATCACTTGGTCAGTGGTTGTGAATCACATATGTTTTTGTGTGTGGCATGGGGTAAGGAATCGCCATCCCCGTTTGCTTATTCACATAATAGTCGGTGAAGGCGTCATCTGCGGCAGGGAAACCCACTGGTTCTAGAGTCCTCTACTTAACTTGTTATGGGTTGCAAGCGGCCTAGTCTGCGGTGGTGATTTTCATGGTTGAGAGGACTAAGTTTTGACTAATAGTCGGTGGAAGCGTCATCTGCAGCAGGAAAACCCACTTGACTCGAGGACCCTTCAATCGACTTCAGTTTTGGTTGAAAATGGCGTTGTCAATAAGTGTGGACATTTGAGAAATAACAACGTTGAATTTTTACTTGGAAGAAAGACTATGACAACTTGCTCACTGAGCAAAGCTTGTGGATGAAATTGACAAACTGTGTGACGAAAGTGAAGAATCCTGCTTATAAAGGTAGAATTCATGGGCAAAAGAGACAAATTTTGCTTATTTTGAAGACTTAGTAAATACCCCAACCCATTTATTTTTATAGATGACTAAAATGAGTGGCTTACGTATAACAATAATGGCAGTGACGTTGGGCTTAACGAGGCCTAACCCATAAAGATATGTCTGTGGCATGCACAACAAGCTCAATCAACCTACCCTTTTAGTTAGTTGTAATAATCCCTACAATAGAGTGATCTTTTGAAAAAGATCTTGAAAGAGGGTGTATAAATGAGTTGAGTTTGAATGACTGTCGTGTGAAAAAAAATAAAACTAAATAAAGATTGAGATTCTGAATTCTAACCCACCACTGAGTTTGCATTTTGGCTTGTGGTAGGGTGTTCTGAGTGCCCAACACGATAAAATATTGTTCAAAGGGACCGAGAATGGTGTAATTCTATGTTTGACATTTGGTTATTTTTTGTCCGTGATTATTGCTGGTGGAAAGTAGATTTATCTTGTGTGTTGAATTAGAGGTTGGGACGTGTTAGTGTCAAGCCAATTATTCGACTATTTTAGATTCCTCTTCTTGTTCGGAGTTAAATGAGATTTTTTTACCACTTACATTTACCTAGTTGTTTTGAGGAATTAAGGCTTGGAGTTGATGTAACTTGATGACGGTCTTAGTCAAGTCAGCTACGTTAGAAAGTTATTGTATAATTCTGCAAGTCACATTAGTGCAACCTTGTCCGTTTGATGGCACGCGTGCAAGAGGAAGTTTAGGTCCTCATTCAGATGAGTAGCGTGTGTGGGGTATCGACGGTGAGGTGCAACCATGCGCGGCTTGGGTGTGCGTAACATCGCAGGTCAGTGGGACCCGCGGCCCCTCATCCCCTAACTTTTTTGTGTTCCCTCTCGTTTATCCTTATTTTAATTATTATTATTCCTACATTTTAGTTTTACTAATGCGTTTGACACGGTGACCGGTTCTGAGACTGACGTTGGGACCGACAGGCCTAGCTCAGCCATATAGGCTGCTTCGATGTTGTTGCCACATTGGGTCAACCTCGACCTGATCACCTTGGTACGGCCTACGGATCGGTGAAATAGACCTTGGTACGGTTGTCCCCCACTAAGGGATTGGTCAACAGAAGTTGGTCACATGATGAGTTGGGGCATTTCACTAGTCTAGGACCAAGTCCGATCTTCTTCGCTGAGGGGTAACGGAAGGACGACGTTTTGTTGTGGCGGGGTCCCGCCCTACAGGCTATTGCATGGGAATGTGAATGAACAAGTGGGGTCGCATAATGCGGGTGGTCAGGGGCCGCTCGCGTGGGAAAATCATCAGATAGTGGGGTTAGCCGGGTCACACCCACCTACTAGAAAGTCGAGTGGGGGGTGATCCAGGTGCAGCAAGACAGTTGAGGACGATCGCTCGCTCCCCTGTTTCTTGGTAACTATCAACAAGAGGGAAAGAAAGGACCCCGGAAAAAATCGAAGCAAGCCGATGTGAGCCGAGATTGGGAGACGGGCCAAACACGGGCACGATCGGCCGGTTGAGCTGCACGAGATAAAACCTACAGGTAATTACTGGAACGGGTAGAGGTTGACAAGAGAGAAAGTTGAGTATATCCGCTGCCTGAGAGAAAGGAGGGAGAAAGAGAGAGCGGGCCCACTGAGCCTGGATAACAAAACTGGAGAGGCGCGCGTACACTCCGATTTTCTTGATAACTGTCAACAAGGATGATTGAGCGGAGAGAAGATCAAGGCGGGAAAGTGAGCACGTACAACCATGGGGCCGGGAGAAGTAAGGGTAAGGGGGAAAAGTAAGGGTAAGGGGGAGAAAGGAGCGAGGGCCAGCTCAGTATTGAATGATTAACCGACCGGTACACTAGGACCATTTGGCCAGTGGGAAGAAATGGGAAGCACGAAGAAGAGAAAGGTGGGAGGGAAAATCTGAGGAGTTTTCCAACGTCAAACACGACTGATCTAGGGGGAGAGGGAAGAAACGAATCCTATTGGTGACCAAGATGTGGGGAAGAGAGAGCAGGGGACGGGAGCAAAAACAGGAAAGGGAATGAGCGGGCACGAAGAAGAGGAAGGCGGAAAGGGAAATCTTAGGGGTTTTCCCACGCCAAACACGACTGATCTAGGGGAAGGGGGAAGAAATGAATCCTATTGGTGACCAAGATGAGGGGAGGAGATCGCAGGGGACAAGAGCAGAAAGAGGAAAAAAAATGAGCAGGATCAGGGAAGAGGAAGGTAGGTGGAGGTCATTTTATCCAAAATTTTGACTTCTGCGGCTTGGAAGGTGGAACTCGGGCCGCGGAAGAAGGGGAAAAAGAGTATAAATAGAAAGAGGGAGAGAGGAGAGATCGGGAGGAAGGGGCGCACATATGTTCGGTTCGCTCGTCAAGCGCACAGTCACGCCCAATTACAAAGATCGTGCTTGGCAATGAGGCGGACGTAGAGGGGAGGAGCTCGAAGGGGAGCTCGTGCATGAAGGGACACATACTTTTAAGAGCGCTCGAGGGAATCAGTCGTGAGGCGCTTGATCAAGAAGGCGCGGGAATACGCTTGATCGGTGGGTCGTGCACCTCAAAGGACGTTCGTGGCGTCCGGGAGCGGAGTGCTCGTATAAGAGGCTGCGATTGTGTGCGTGCGTATGTGGAGAAGAAGACGACAACGTCTTTTCACAAGCGCGGTGTCGCGCGCGGCAGTCCCACACCCAGACACAAAGTAGTTTTTGTGTCAGACCTCACGGTCGTGTCACGCAAGAGTTTCTTTGTCACTTTACGCAATACCAATTCCGACTGTGCGCGCGTGCTATACCTCTCGCGACTCCCTAAGAAAGGTTAGGACATTCATGGCAAGTCACTCACGCCCCAAAACCTTGCAAGACAACATTCCTTCCTAAACCTGACTCCTTTTATCCCAGCCCTTCACTTTTTCAAAGACCTCTGAGTGTGATTTGGACAAATTTAAGTGTAGATACAGGAGAAAGATTTATCTGTTCCCTTCTTAGGTCTTGTCTTAGGTGTGGGTATCAAGCCATGTGGAAGTTGAGTCGGAGTTATACCGACCTGTTATCCAGAGATAACAAAATTTGCAGTTCCTTACGGATTTCTTCCGTAGTCTTCTCCAAGAGGCGAAACCTGTAGACACAGCACAGTCCAAGAGAAACTTAACATCTCTCTTCCTAACTGAGATCTAGAAAGTCCCTTCTAGACCATGTGTCTTCTGTCTGACTCGTATCCTTAACTAATCGTTTTGGGTCGTTGCCCTTCCGCTTCAGGTAGTGAACAATAGTTCACTTCCCTTTTACTGTCACAGTAACTCTCCACATTCTCTTCACTATCTTATTCCTATCCCCCTTGGGATTATTTTGTCTGAGTTCCCTTCCTTCCCCCAACACATGAACACATCACCAATCCAACCTGTCGAAAGAAATCTCATGAAAGGAAATCATATCAAATTTTCCAATGTAAAATGGATAGTCTCTCTGAAGCAAGAACTCACTTTACCTTCCCAGTAGAATCAGAGATAAACAGTTAAGACTTAATGATGCAGATCACAGAGAAAAGTTAACGGTGGTATGGCAGACCATTCATGATATATCCACTTGTTACTGGAGCCTTTTTGACAAAAGCAAAATTTGTGGGTCTTGGCTCTTGTGCGCCGAAGCACACTTAGCGGTAGGCTTATCCTATGGCTAACACTGATAAGGCAGGTATCCCTGAAACCTTGCTACTCTTATGTCAGACTAGTCACTGATAAGGCAGACTTTCCCTGCTACTCTTATCACTGACCAGTCATCAATAAGGCAGGTATCCAAGGACCCTTGTTACACTTATCACTTACTAAGTGCTAGGATGTTTACTGATAAGGCAGTTGTCCTTGAAACCTCGCTACTCTTATATCAGACTAGTCACTGATAAGGCAGACTTTCCTTGCTACTCTTATCACTGGGTAGCCCTCAATAAGGAGGGTGTCCAAGGATCCTTGTTACTCTTACCACTGAATGAATGTTAGGTTGATCAATGATAAGGCAGGTGTCCTTGAAACCTCGCTGCTCTTATATCAGACTAGTCACTGATAAGGCAGGATTTCCCTGCTACTCTTATCACTAGCTAGCCCTTAATAAGGCGGGTGTCCAAGGATCCTGCTACTCTTACCACTGACCGAGTGTAAGACTTATCGGAGGTAAGACAGGCTTTCCCTGCTATTCTTACCTCCACACAAGTCTTATTGACGGATCAAGTTATCGCCTTTGATTGCACTCGCCTTGAACCGTTGTCAGTTTCGGGAACTTATGCTCGGATCAGGCGTATGACAATAATTAAATGATATGGATCATCATCGTTGCATTCAATCACAACAAGCTGAACCAATGAATACCCATCATCATTAGGCGACGTAGAGAGAAGAATATGAGAAATCGACCCCTTTGCATCTACATCCCCAAAGAACACCCACATAGCAAGATCGCTATACCCTTGTTATTAACATAGTCATAGGTAGCAGCCTAAGGTTACAGATTTAGGGTTTAGGGTTTATGATGAAGTACACATACCTCACTGTTCCCTGCCTCGAGAGTTCCACCTGAACTTCGGCAGAGCTCCCACAATCGCCTTGTCATTGGACATATACAATTCATGCAATCGATTGCTGACTCTTAGGGTTAGCTGAGGTCAGGGTTAACTCAACGGGGATCAAACCCTAATCAATAAGTCGAG
This sequence comes from Chara braunii, assembly GCA_003427395.1. Lineage (NCBI taxonomy): Eukaryota > Viridiplantae > Streptophyta > Charophyceae > Charales > Characeae > Chara > Chara braunii. The sequence continues at coordinate 1,152,290 of BFEA01000010.1, read as the reverse complement.
GGGCATGTATCTGAAAATTCCGCACAAAGACAAGTACGGAGGAGAATGGAGGAGGTGGGCTCCATCACAAGTGATAGCGTCTCCCTCCTTTCCAATGCCCCATACTCTCCGTCACCTCCGACCTTGTACTGATGTCGCATGACAACTATAGTAACTAAAAGAGGTAGCAAAAATAAACAAGCAATAACAATTGAAATAATAAAAATAAATAAAATAATAATAACAATAATAACGATATAAATAATAATAATAATAATAATAATAATAATAATAATAATAATAATAATAATAATAATAATAATAATAATAATAATAATATAAAATAACAATAATAATAATAACGATAATAATAAATAATAATAGTAATAATAATAATTGCGAGACATACGAGCGTGGCGATATACAGAAAACCAAGTTGCGAGATCACACAGATATCCGAATAGAGATGTACAGGCAGAGCGCAATAGCCCCTAGAATTTGTTAGAATGGGGCACCATAATGAAGTAATAACCAATCCTCGTGCCCATGGGCCACATCAACACATCATTCAAGGTTGCTCCATTCTGCCTGGCGCCCAGCGCCCCAGTGTATCTGTGTAGGTATGTTACTGTGTATGTACGGTCGTCAGAGCGTCTGTGTAAGTGTCACTTGGTCTGCTTATGTCACCGTATCTGTGTATGTCATTGATGTCATGCCACCGTGACTGCGTATCCGTATGTCCGTGCATGACCGTCGCCTGTCTGCCCCGTTCTCAGTTTTCTTTGACTGTGCCTACCTATTTTGTTGGTTTGTCTGTCTCAGTCTTGTTGGCCCATGTCCGTGTTTCTCTCCGTGTGTGCCACAACGTATCTGCGTTACCGTGCATGTGTCGTTATGTATTTGTATAATTGTGCACCTGAGTGTCACGGTGTATGTTTCACTGTGTTTGTGCGTCCATCACAATGTGACGGTGAAAGGCAAGGTCGTAGCCGCTGCAGTACCAAAAGCCGGATCCACAGACTTCCGGGAGGTCCAAAGTGGCCTTCTCAAACGTTGCTCACAGTAGACCAGAGGTAAGTGAGCATGTGGTGAGTCCACCCTTGCCAATTCCGCCGTACCCAGTCCCAGTTCCTCTTAGTTCAGTCAACAAGTGCCATGTGGGACTGTGTGCACAAGGGCCTAGTGGAAAAGGGCAGACCAGCAACGAACAGAAGTATAATCAAAGGCCAGCGTCCAACCATTTATTGATTTTGCCGTGTGAGCCATGCGGAAGCGTTGCTATACAAGGTGGTCTGCAGGTACCTCTGGTTGAAGTGGGTTGAAGGAGAGAGCTTGGCCATAGCTGTAATAGGTGGCAACGGCTGTAGCAGGTAGAGTGTAGCGTGTGTGTCCCACAACATTAGTGTGTCACTGTGCACTTGTGCGTGTGGATGTGTGTGTACACGCAACTTCTGTGTGACTGCGTCCGCACCTGTATATCTGTGTGTGTGTCACTGTGTGCCTGCAACAATGCACATCTGCGTGACAGCGTCCGCGCCTCTATATCTGTGTGTGTGTCGCATTCATTTGTCCGCCTTGGTCTATCTGTCTATCATTCTGTCCTTCTTCCTCGGTCAACCGGTCTGTTTTCAGACAACATATCTGTTCGTCCCAGTCTGTGCCTGTCTGTCCCAGGCTGTGTCTATCTGTTTCAGACTGGGTCTGTCTGTCCCAGACTGCGTCTTTATGTTTCAGACTATGTCTGTCTGTCCCAGACTTTGTACGTTTGTCCCTGCCCAGTCCAGCGAGTACCACGAGGGACTGTGAACACCATGGCCGGTGGAACAGGGCAGACCAACGAGCTTCAGAAGTATAAATCAAAAGGCAGCGTTCACCTATTCATGGGTTGTTGCATGAGTTATGCGGAAACGATGCTATAGCGTCTTGTGCAAGGCAATCTGCAGATGCCCGTAGTTGCAGTGGGCGTGGATGAAGAGTGTAGTCACAGTCGTAGGTGTAATGCAGTGTATGTGTTTGTGTCACAATGACTGGGCATGTTTGTGACTGTGCGTGACCGTGCATGTGATTGTGCACCACCGTGTGCGACTGTGCACACTGTGTGTGACTGGGCCCAACGTGTGTGAGTATCCTGCGTGTCACAGTGTCTGTGCGTGTGATTATGTGTGTCACTGCAAACTGTGTGTCTGTGCACTTTGTCTGTGCACTGCGTTTGTGATCGAGTCACCTTGTGTATGTGTCAGTGTCTGTGTCGCTGCATGCGTGTCGGTTCGTGTACACGCGGCCCTCTGCGTGTGTCACAACACTTGTGTGTGTGTCACGTATCTGCCTGGGTCACACCGCCTGGCTGTGTGTCATGTATCAGCCTGGGTCACACCATCTGGCTGTGTGTCACATATCTGCCTGGGTCACACCGTCTGGCTGTGTGTCACGGTGTACCGAGCGTCTTTGTGTATGTCACAGTGGTTGTGTGCCCTGTGTGTCACTGTGAATCTGTAACTGTGAGATCAGAGAGTCGCGTGTGTGATATCCAAGGTGATCCGGTGTATGTAAACAGTGAGTTGTTTGGGCTCTGAGTCACCATAGCCAAATGGAAGTGTACTCTTACCCGGATGCCATATCTCTAAGTTTTAAGTGGGCGCATGTCGCCAGTTTGCTGCGCCACTGTCTACATGCCTGAAAGGCGTGAATGGGACCGGGTCTGACTGCAAATAATATTAATATTAATAATAATAATAATAATAATAATAATAATAATAATAATAATAATAATAGTAATGCAAGGAACATGAATACGGACGAGGCACATAAATCCAGATTGCCAAATCACATTGAAGTCCAAGTAGTCAAAGCAAGAGCAGATAGCACAATGGAACCGAGTAACCATCCATTTGAGAATGATACAGAAGAATCGTGAGTCAATGTCCAAGCCCAACAGGGCAACACCAACAGCATAACCCAATGTAGTTCTCTCTTCTGAATGACGCCAGGCGTCCTATCTAGTCTACAACCTATCACTACAACTACAGTATGACAACAACCAGACAACTTGACTACCAGCGAGTGATGATGTCAACACCAATGCCGACCTCCACCTCCACCAGGTACGTGTCCTCCTTCACTCACAACCTCAATCCCCCACTCACAGATGTGGCTTGCACCCAGAATCATGCATTTAATAATAATAAATAATAATAAAATAATAATAATAATAATAATAACGCAGAGGAGACGAGGAATAGCAAACTTCAGTAATCCAACAGTATTATACACATGTGACCAGATAGTCTGATCTCGAACCAGCAGTAGAATAGCATTACGACTCCCACCAAGTAGGAGCACAGCAAAAACCCATTATTGACAATGCTGAAATAATCCTATCATCATCAATGAAGAACCAGAGTTGATATTTTATCTGGCGCTCTACGCCCAGACTACAGATGGTAGATCCTACCTAGGCTATCTACTGTGCTGCTGACGACGTCAACAACTTCCCATCTACAAGCAGATTTCTGCCAATGCCCCACTCGTCAAGCACCGGGTAGGTCTTTTGTATCACTCAGAACCCCGATCCCCTCCCCTACACAAAGAACCACATTGCACATGATGATAATAATAATAATAATAATAATAATAATAATAATAATAATAATAATAATAATAATAATAGTAAATATGCAAAATAGCGACCTTTAATAATCAAAACAGCATCATACATATGAGTCCAGACAGTCTTGACCTTGAATCAACAGCATCATTGCATCACGAGATTCACCAAACAGGAACACACCAAGAGTTCATGATTGATAATGCTGAAATATTCCCGCCATCATCATCGAAGAACTAGTGTTGATATCCTATCTGGTGCTCGGTGGCCAACCTACATGCGGCGGATCCTAACTAGCCTATACTAGAATGCAGAAGTTGACGTCATCGACATTCCGAAGTACGAGCTCACAGCGGCGAATTCCGCACGCTTCCAGCACCAGGTATGTCTCTCTCCTCATTCACTACCTCGTCCCCAGCTCACAGATGCCACGTGTACCTCTCTCTCTCTCTCTCTCTCTCTCTCTCTCTCTCTCTCTCTCTCTCTCTCTCTCTCTCTCTCTCTCTTCTGTCTCTCTCTCTCTCGTGTGCTAGGCACTAACCTCTGAAGGTGGCGTTTGGCTGCAGGTACCTCGAAGACGAAGTTGGAGCCACGACATCACAGGTAAGTCTTCTTTCTGGGCTCCCCTCCCACCTTTCTCCTTCTCCCTCTTCTTCTTCCTCTTCTTCTTCCTCTTGTTCTTCTCCTCCTTCTTTCTTCTTCTTCCTTTAAATGATAATGCTCAATGAACCTTCTACAACACCCCAACGACAACGCTGAGATCACCGCGATCCGAACACTTCACCAGACCATTCGGTCGGTAGGAGCGCCGAAGGTGTGTATACAGGGCAGGGATGTCACCAGCGCGAGCTGATGACTCGCGCTTACTTGGCAATGTTGGCATTCCTGATTCAAGACCGATAATTACAACAATCCATCATGTCGAGATGCACCCCTTTCTTGTCTCCCGCTTCTTCTTCTTCTTCTTCTTCTTCTCTTCTCCCTTCACTACTCCTTCTTCTTCTCTCTCTAAATGATAATGTTCAATGAACCTTTCCACAACATCCCCAACGTCAACCCCCCAAGATCACCACGATCCCAACACTTCACCGGACCCTTCAATCGGCAGGGGCGATGGCGGTATGTACAAAGGGCAGGGACGTAATCAGCGCGAGCTGATGACTCGCGCTTACTGGGCATTCCTCGTTCAAGATCGATAATTACAACAATCTTTCCCCGACACGATGAACCTTAGAAAGGTCACCTGGGCCTTTCGACCAGGCAATCGACTCGTTGGATTCATCTGTGTAGCGCGCATGCAGCCAGGTGAGAGCTCTCTCTCTCTCTCCCTCTCACACACACACACACACACACACACACACACACACGTACGGATGCACATTCCATCGATAGGATGAGCAAAAACGGAATGAATCTTTCGCTGAAACGTGGAAATATACACTGCCACTTTGTGATTTGCTCATTCTATCGATCCTAGCAGCGTATGGCGAGCCGTGGTGCCAGGGCCTTACAGACCCTCTCTCTCTCTCTCTCTCTCACACACACACACACACACACACACACACACACACAAACACACACACACACATAGATGTAATAATGAATATACCCACCTTTTAACGATAGATTCATTCATTTTATCTTTATTTATTTACATATTTGTTTTTATTTATTTTATTTTATTTTATTTATCCTATTGACGTGCCAAGAGGTAAGCCGTGAGATTGAATGCTTACCGGTTCTTTCTTCGTCGTCGCCGACGTCATCGTCGTCGGCCTTTGTCGTCAGTCCTCGTCATCGCCGTTGTCATCAGCTCGACACTCAGGTAAGTATTTCTTTTCCTCCTTTATCCTTATCCTCCTTCTCCTTCTCTTTTCCTTCTTCTTCTCTCATTCTTTCTTTCTCCTTCTCCTCCTCCCTCTTCTTCGTCGTGCATCCTTCTCGCGCACGGCTATCTTGATCCTTCCACCACGTAGTCTCTGCGCTGCTCCCCTCTGCGGCTCTTCCTTTTGAGCGCACTCACCACCTCCCTCTCGCGCTCACCCTCTCCTTCTCCTTCCCGCGACCGTTATTCTTTCTCCGCGCCGACTTACTCCTCTGCGCAATTGCTTCGCTCCTCCCCACACGGTATCCTTCTTCCTTCACGAGGTAAGTCCAATCCATCGTCGTACGATTGCCCCTCATGTGTTTTGCCCTCAGCTCAATCGTAACCAATTTAACACAAATAATAAGCACAGATAATAATAAATAAATAATAAATAATAAATAATAATAAGTAATAATAAATAATAATAAATAATAATAATACCAATGTCGATAATAGAAATAAATAAATGACCCGGATTGAATGTATACAAGCTATCTTTACAATCATGATGATGCGCGTTATGTTCCGGGAATGTTTGCTCGATGGCAGCTACGACGGTCGACGCCTATAACGTAAGTCTCTTTCTCTCTTCCCTACACTCGCACACCCACGTACACTAGTATAGTAGTGTATATTTCCTCATTGGAGCGGCAGGTCAATTCGATTTTGCTCGTCCCTTCGAGGCGACTGTAGTAATGTACCTTCCCATTTCTAGTAGTAGATTTCTTCGCTTTCGTTTATCCTATGGTTGGAAGTGCCACAAAATCGATCGCGCGATTGGACACACACACACTCACGCACACACACCTACACACACAATCAAGTATGGCAATGTATATTCCCACGTTATAGCGCCAGATACATTCGATATCCTGAGGCCAGCCACGACGTTGGAGACTTACCCGCTCTCTCTCACGCTCCCTTGTCGACGTTGTCTCCTGCTCGGTGTTGTCCGATCCGTCACGGCACGCGGGAGGTTGCCAGCACCGTTCGTAATGCCAGGTCGGTCGCCTTCTTCCCTCTCGTCCTTCTCTTTTCCTTCTTCTTCTTCTTCTTCTTCTTCTTCTCCTTCTTCTCCTTCCACTTTCTTCTTCTTCTTTTTCTTCACGCTATCACTTCTCCCCATGCGCTATCTCGCCGGTTGCGTGTGCACTACCCCCGCGCCGGCCTTTCCTACCTCTGCGCGCGCAGTCCCGCACGATGCCCTCCTTGCTAGCTTCTTCGCTCTCTCGTTCCACGCGCCTCCTCCCAACGCTTCTCTCCTCCTTCTCCCCGCGCGCCTCCTTCTGCGCGGTCCCACTCCTTTCCTCCGCGATGGCTTTCTCCATCCTCCGCGCGGTGATCTCTGCGCAACTCTTCCTCGAGGCCGTCCTTACCTCGGCTCACGATCACCACCCCTTCTCCAGGTGTGCGCAAGCATCGAGCGGACCAAGTCAAAGGCCCGGTATCCACAAGGAATGAACCTTACCACGGTTGTGTGGCAGATTCATTGTGTCGGACAAGTCTCGTGCTGTACGAGACCGAAAGAAAAAAAAGAAAAGAAAATAACCAAAATGATAAAATAATAAAATAAAATAAAAAGAATCTAACTAAAACAAATAAAATAAAATAAAACAGAATCTAACTACCAACAATCTTATCCTGCCAAGTGGCGGGTCCCCGTTATAGCGGGCAAAGACTAACCAACTAACTATAACTACTCCTAGTACTAAGGTCGCCGATTCAAATCCCGCCCAACCTAAACCGGGTGAAGACTAAAATAAAGCTCCTCATAAAAGGGAACTAGCTTTAGTGGTTGGGCAGATTCGATCCCCAGGTCTGTCGCATAATAGCCTTGCACCAATACCTATTGAGCTAGCTCCCACTTTAGAAAGTAAGGGAGCAACTTTAGTATCTATAGAGCTCTGGCTCAGCCCAACTAGCAGCATGGGCCTATTTCGAAGTTCGTGTGTGTGTATGCTTGCCGGTCCGCACGCCTGTCGGTTTGAGTATGTGTGTGTCCCGCAAGGGTACTTGGCTGCTTAGGAGGCCCCGCAGGGGCGGTAGTCGCTAGTGGCTGTGACTTTTGGGGTTTTACAGCGGGAGAACACTCAGGTAGCGGATCGACCGGTACTTAGCCGTGGCTGCGATATTGAGGATCGCAGCGGATGAAACACTCAAGTGGTGGAAAAAGATGCTCGCGGCAGCGGAAACACTCAAGTAGCAGGCAGGTCGGTACCTTACTAAGTAGAGGTAAATGCGTCAGGTACTCGACTCGGAGGCCGAGTAGGGGAAGACGAAAGTTGAAAATTTTAAACACCTGGTACCGGCAGACAGACAGGTATCAGACCAAGTCTCAGTGCGTGTCGTAGATCTACCTGACATAAAATTAAATCAACTGACCCCTCGACCTCTTCTGTCGAGGGGTATTACTACTTATCCTAACCATTACAGCACGTGTCATGACAACGCGCGCAAACTCTCAAAATTTTCTCACCGATTTGTCCCCGGCCTCAATGGCCGAGGAATTCGTTTCGAGTGTCACGCTCAAGCGTGCACACCCTTTCCGTTCCAGACTGGCTCCGACAGCGGACAGCGAGGAAAGCATTTCAGTTAATGTGCGCATACCCACTTGAGATATGACTTCGCCTTAAAGCTTGGCAATGGGTGGTGTATTTTATTTGAGTTTTTATGTGTTATTATGTAATGATGGATTACCGAAAATAAGTCGAATTCTCAAATTACGAAAACAATTCAAAACTCAAAAATTGAGTAGTGATTTAGCTAAATACGATGCGGACCCTGTTTTTGCCGATGTGGTTATTAAAGAATGTTTAAACACAAGTATAGTTTATTTGTGTTCAAGTGTGTCTGGAGCATCAAAATGGTGTGATGGAATGATAAATAGTTTGAATGCTAATCAATTGCAATCTATGAATCAAAATTACGTACGTTCAATGGGAGAAATGAGTGTATCCCAAGTGATCAAAAGAAAGGCACTAGAAAACAACACTCCATCACTTGTTTTTCGAAGTGATCGCTTCGCGCGTTTTCATAAACCCAAGATTTATGTTTTACGCGAGAAACGCAGGCTTTTAGAGTCTGGATTAATACTGAATTCATTATCCGTAAATTAACATACATGAACGGATGGAGAGGGATTCGAACCCCCGATATTTTATAATATGTCAGTTTTCAAAACTGATACCTTCAACCACTCAGACATCCATCCAAAGCAAAGACGCCCCTTGTACCTTTCTTTCCACTCCATCAAACACATCGTCAGTGAAGATAAGATCCGGGTCGGGTTTTTTCCCATCTACTACAAATCACATCGCATTTGGACTATTTTTCCTAGTATTATACTAATGTTCATTGCAATACCATCATTTGCTCTATTATATTCCATGGATGAGGTAGTAGATCCTGCAATTACTATCAAAGTGATTGGACATCAATGGTATTGGACTTATGAGTATTCAGATTATAATACTTCTGATGAACAATCACTTACTTTTGATAGTTATATGATTCCAGAGGATGATCTAGAATTGGGTCAATTACGTTTATTAGAAGTAGATAATCGAGTGGTTGTACCAGCCAAAACTCATTTACGTATGATTATAACATCTGCTGATGTACTTCACAGTTCTCATTTTAGTATTTTGTAATACTTCAGGTTTACTTGTGTTATTAGGTCTTGATTTTTTTGCTATGATTTTTTCAGTTGTTTATGTAGGAGCTATTGCTGTTCTATTTTTATTTGTGGTTCTGATACTAAATATAAAGATAGCAGAAATTCACGAAAATGTATTACGTTATTTGCTTGTAGGTGGTATTATTTCGTTTTCAGCGAAAGGCGAGGCAAGACCGACTATAGCTGGCATCGGAACTCGTGCGGGAGATACTCATGCACGGGAGAGAGAGAGAGAGAGAGAGAGAGAGAGAGAGAGAGAGAGAGAGAGAGAGAGAGAGAGAGAGAGAGAGAGAGAGAGAGAGAGAGAGA
>BFEA01000010.1:1127516-1142566 GCA_003427395.1 Chara braunii | reverse complement strand
AGAGAGAGAGAGAGAGAGAGAGAGAGAGAGAGAGAGAGAGAGAGAGAGAGAGAGAGAAAGCGAGGGAAAGAAAAGGGAGGAGAGGGAGAAGGCACAACATTGGCGGAAGCTGGGGGACGACATCGGGGCCCTCGCGTAGGAGCTCTTTAGGTGAAGAGTGAGGGAGAGGGATGTCATACGAGGAAAGCGGTTGCACAACTAGTGGCGGGCGAAGGGAAGAGCCTTGTCGGGACGGAGAGAGAGAGCGAAGCGGAGACTCGAGGTTCGCTGATCACGAGCAGGAGAAGTGAACACTAGAGAGGACCAGCGGGCACCGGTAGGTCCAAAACCCGCTGCGCCCCGGTCCTCCACTGAACAATTCCGAGTCAGGTGGTTCCGGAAAAGGTCCGAGGGGAAAGTCGAGCAGCTTCACGCGGGTAGTGACGGGTGGCGAGAAATCCTGGGTCCTCGTAGGGGGAAGCGAAACCTGGGGAGTTGACAACTGTCCACTCGATCGAATCAACGGGGCACTCGGTTCGTCAGCGTTCTACAATCAGGCAACACTCTAAGCGAGGGGGGGCTCCCATTCCGTCTTCTCGATGTCGAGCGCATCGGTCCGGCACCGCACAGGGCTGCGCGGGACCCTCCCGGCCGCGTCACGCAGGAGTTGGACTAAATCCTTGTCGTGAATTATACATGGAGGTTCCATAAGCCGCTCCGGCCGAGTGCGCCAGCCATACCTCTCGCGAGCCCCTACGACAGGATAGGGTGTACGTAAGGCACAACTTAGCTCCACCTTACGGGAGTTGTCACCTCCCTTCGGTAGGCGTATCCCCCCCGAGGTACCAGTCCACAGTACGAAAGCTGATCAGCTGCAATCGCAGAGGTGGACCAGCCGAGGGCGTTTCTCGTTCGCTGTAGCATAGGGGGTACGCGCGGTATTACACCTCTATCGAACCCGCACGAGAACCGACATCTTGGGGTGCTGAGGTCCCAAGCACGACTCGTCGCCGATCGACTAGGACGCATGCCATACGCCACGCACACACCACTATAAAGAACGTAAAGATAAAAACACACACACACATGCACGTACATATACATATACAAAACGACACTGAACAAACAATGCGACAACACTCCTAGTCCCTTAGTAGTCATCCCATAACTCTCCGATGCGGGAATCGGATAGGCGTCGCGCACGAGACTTTGTATAAAACCGCGCGGACGCAGGGCTAACTCATATCGACTCGCAATGCAAGCGTACACAAGCGGTCGCAAATGATGGCGTACTATGTAGCGCCCATACTCATGCGGTCCTTGTTAACCTCGAGGGCCGCATTCGACACTCAAGTGTCGGCTGACACGTGCCTTGAGGGATTGATCTCTCGGCGCTGGACAACCGCCAAGTGCGGTTGAGAACCACACCCTCTTCTGCACCCTGCAGAGAGTGGGTGGTACACAGTTCATACCTGTGGTGGCAATCGTCTCTTATGGCCCTGGAGACCGGCTCCTTCCCCTAGGGCCTGGAGAGAAGTTAAGGGGTTTGACTTTGACGGTTGCCACAGACTACAACGTCCAACCATAAAAAATCTAAAGAGCAAAGGCTAAAAGAGAAAGTCTCATCTGCCTCGAAAACATAATCTGTTTAACCTTTACACGTGACCCTAGTAGGCCGCGCGAAACACTCAAAACATATGTTTTTACATATATATATAAAAGGTTATAAATATGTGACGATCATTTCTCACAATCATAGTGGGGCTCACCTCAGCCATATATATATGTATGTGAGCGCAAACAGTCAAATCCAAAGTCCGAATCACTAAACATACCTGCAATCACATCAAAGATTCAACAAAAGTCCACACACTACACGGGGTCAACTTCAACCATTCTCTTCACTCACACCCCTTGCTTTTAGCCATACAAGCCTCACTCATGTGCAACTCGTCAAAATAAAATGCTCAGTACTTTTCTTTAAATGACTATTCAAAATAAAGTCCGCGTGAAAACACAACAAAACAGTTCAAATCACAAGGCTAAAGCCTTTAGGTTGAGTGACAGGAGTGAATTGGAGTTGAATCGTAGACCGACGAATCGACAACCGACCTGTTATCAGTGATAATAGAAGGTGATCCTTGCAGGATCAAGCTGAATCTATCCCAAATCCTGAATCAATCGATCAAGAAGACCTGTAACACAAAACAGACCAATCCCCAAGCTAAAATCATAAGTGTATGGAGAATATAACTCCATAACACACTCTCATCTAAGACCCTTCTACAAGCTAAGCCTAGGTCTGCCTCTAAGCAAGTGCCCGAAAAAAGGTAGACCCTGACAAAGTCTCCTCTACATAGAGTGGATTGCAAGAATCGCCACCTGTCAAAATATAATCTAACTCCTCTAAACTAAGAAAATTTCGGCAGCGCTTCCCGTAGAAAAGTTCCTTTCCAGAAATTATACAAAGCTAAGTTCAGAATCTACCGTGAATTTGACTTTCCAAAGTCTAATTTTGTCAAACTCCCTGAATTAGCAAAAATTTGGACAACACTCCCTTTATAAAAGGAGACTTTCCAGATTTGTACTAAGTCAGATATGAACTCAAACAGAAAATTTGAGTTCAAGTAAGACAAAATTTAACTAGCTCCTTAGATTTGTAGAAATTTCGGCAGCGCTTCGCTTAGAGAAAGTGTTATTCCAAGAGTTATACAAAGCTAAGTTCAGAATCTAAAGTGACTTCGACCTTTAAGAGTCTAATTTTGTCAAACTCCTTGAATCAACAAAAATTTGGGCAGCGCTCCCTTTAGAAAAGGAGATGTTCCAGATTTTTACTAAGTCAAAAAGTCAGAAAAGTTAGACCATGAAAAATACAAAGTCTGACTAACTCCTTAGTTTGTAGAAATTTCGGCAGTGCTTCCCATAGAAAAAATAACTTATCAAGATTTATACAAGGCCAAGTATAATAAAAGATCCCAGAAAATACAGAAATTGATCTAAGTAAAAAAAAATTAGCTCAGAAAATGCAGAAATTGAAACTAACTGCTATGACTCTAACACGTGGCGAACAACTAAAGCAACTACCTATCAAACTGAAACTCAGACCAAGTAGTGGCCTCACTCAATCATATGCAGACCAAACCACAAAGGTAAGTACTCTCACCATCCTCAAGTCAACCTCGACAAACAATAGTTCGTAATCTGTCAATGATTTATCCCTTTATACCCAGCTTATATAGGGTATAAAGCTAGAACACCCAAAGTTATGGAACATGTCTAGCTCAACCATGGAGTATACGCAAACACAGGGCACAACAACTTTTCTATTCTTTGGGCATGTGAGTAGGCCACCCTAGCCGCAGTGAACTGTTTAAATATCCAAAATTTATATAATTATCTTCACTTAGTCTTTTGAGGTAGCATATAACTGAGCCGATCATCTTCAGCTCAACACTCAGTCTGCCCCTTCGTACCACAAGTTTACTCTTAATTAGTACTCTCTTCAGTTGGTGATAAGCTATAGTCAGACCACCCTAGGAACCCTGTCTGACTAGCTTGTTCATAGATAAAATAATAGTAAAGTATAGCCAAGTTATGACCTTCTGGTTCCAGCATGTGCGAGGCGTTGGACCAAGACCACCCAAACTTATGGAACATGTCTTGGCCTCAGCCTGATTCATTTCCCTCAAAGCCAAGGCAAAAAGAAATTGACAGAAACCCAAAGTAAACAAGGTCGTCAGACTACCCAAACTTATGGGTTTGACTGGCTCCTTAAAAGTCAACCGCAAGCAACCCTCACAAGTGAGAGCAGCCAGACTACCCAAACTTATGGATTAGACTGACTCTCCACATAATCCAAAGATAAACACGGCATTAGGCCTTCCGAAACTTATGGAATTGGCCCAGCCTTTGGTTGACCCAGTCAAACATGCAATACTGCCTTCCTCCCATCCTTCCCCCAGATGCAACCCCACAATCTGCTTTCAGTCAGCCAATGAAACTGAAACTGATATTGTACATGCATTCCTTTACTTAGTCTGTTTATGTCTTGAAGAGAAAACAAGAATCATAGGGACACTCATGCATACGCCAATCAGACTACAGGGGGATAGACAAACATGGGTGTAGTGGGTTATATAGATATAGATAATTTACCTGATGGTTCCCTGACTCCAAAACCTCGCCTAGATTTCGGCAAAGCTCTCGCAATCGGTGGGCTGACTCCCCACAGAGTCTTGTTCCGGTCCTACCCGTTGCAATCCCGCCTGCCGCCTTCCTCTCGTAGCCAACAGACTAGACTTAGAGTAAGAAAGGCAGAAAATAGGGGTTTCAGACTCTCGAGATACAAGAATGGGACAACTCAACTCCCATGATAGGCCCAGATACCTTCATTCGCCTGAGGGTCCCGCAATGGTACCTCAGCAAGGATACCGTTTGATACCGTCATACCTCTCTTATTGGCAGGGCATTGGCAATAATAGCATGGTATTGGCGGCCCTCTGGTACAAATCTGCAATCTGGGCCCTCAATAAGGAGGTCATTCGGTCACTAAAGCGACAGGTAATAACCCTGCTATGGAGAGGAAATGGAGAACTTCCAAACGTTATTAGAAGGGTAGCTTGGAGCTCGGTGATTCAACCTAAAGACAAAGGAGGCCTAGGGATCTTGGACCCAGATACTCAGTTCAAGGCACTAACAATTCAATGGATTTGGAGACTGTTATTCACCCAACACCTCCCATGGCATGCCCTTGCTTTCGAACAAATAGCTAGGCTTGCCCCCTAGGCACCGCCGGGAGTCAATCCACTAACCTGGTTGGAGAACCTTTATTGGACAATACCATGATCCCGTCCGGATCTGGCCAGGGATGACTTTTGCACCCGAGTTCTGCACGCCTGGCGACAACTCCCGTTGCCCGATAAACCCCCACCAACCAGATGGGAAGAGGTGGTGCGCCAATCCCTTTTCGGGAATAGGTGGATAATAGACCGGAGCAGTAGAGTGTACTGCAGTTCAGGCACCCCATGGAACAACTGGGTAAAAAAAGGTATAACCATAATAAAAGATATATGGGACACACAAGTGGGAGACTGGAAGACTGCACATCAACTCAGGGCCACACTCAAGTATTGTTACAAAGTGGAAGAACACATTGAAACCTTGATCTTTGCCATTCCCCTAGACTGGGTCCGTATCCTGCGCAGAGGACCGTGGTTGGCAGAAGGGGATTGGGTAGCAGTCCCGGGCGACCCGRAGAGCGTAGGCAACGTGGTAGAGGTGCGTGCAAACGAATCCTTGACCGCTCTCTTCCACATTGGCAGGAACAACGCGCTCACCCGGTACACCCCGGAAGTGATGAGATGGTGGAGGAACTCTGACCTACACAGGATCCRTGTGATACAAGAGAAAGAGGCATGGATCGCATAYCAGCCAAACACATCCGTGACTGAGCTCCCAATTGATCCCGAGGAATGGCAGTGGTCCCCCCAGCGGAAGCGCAACAAAGGGGACAACATGAAGCTGTACACCTTGACGGTGAAAACCACCTACCGGCTGCTGCGACCAAAAGTGAATATAAAAGAAAAGGTGAAGGACCGGTGGAGGTCTCATCTGAATATAGGAACTGAAGCAATCCGTCCCATCCGATGGTTCTCCGCCACAAAGTCCAGGCTGACGAAGATGGCCTCGCTATAATGGCAGATAGAACACCGCTGCCTACCCACCAACGACTGGCTGATCGACCGCACATATCTGGAGCAGAAGGGACGGGCGCTACCATGGTGTAAGTCGTGCCACACYGCCTTCCCCTCCCGCAGAATACCGTAAACCATAAAGCACATATTCATGYAGTGTCCAGGACTGTGCTCACATGGCGGTGGTGGGATAGAATTTGGACACAATTAGCCACAGGTTCCAACTGGCCATGGGACTGGAGAGCCATATTGTGTGAAACATGGTCCTCCCCCATTGACAATACTTTCGAAAACAACATGTTCAAGCGAGGAAGGAGAGCTGTCATGTGGGCCCTCTGGAGAAAACGTTGTATCTTGGCCATGTTGTTCTCACATGTGGCCTTCACGGACGTGCTTTTGCTCCGCGTATGGATGAAGGTCATTACAACATCATTCGSGCCAGGTGTCCGCATGCARTGGAAGAGCAGAAGCAAAGCGGCAGTACTTCGTGCATGACCACGCAAAGCACCTATAGTGCCATTGAAACACACGTAAAGAGAGGAAGCGCAATGCCACGTACACACCMYGGCTGGTTTGGTTGATGGTTCTTCCTGCAAAAGGGAGGGCGAGACCGGTGCAAACTATAGGTTACAACCCTACTAGAATAGCTCCATCGCCATCATGGGTATGTTGTTGATGTTGCCATCACCATTTTCCCTCTATCAGCAACGAAAGCAGTGGTTTTTGTTGGCACTGACAAAATACGAGCTCCGTTTTGTCAGGAGGGAGGTTGTTCAATCCGATTCGGTGCAAGTAAGCCGTAGGCAAATATATCTCGGTCAGCCCGTGCGTTGGTCCTCGACCTACAAATGTTGGTATTGGCTAAATATCTGGAGTGTAAGCGGCGCTAACTTTGTTGAGTTATGGTCTTATGGTCCTTAATAGCGGTACTATGATCATTCATTGGGTCTACTACCAGCAGTGTACATACTTTGTATACGCTAGTTGTTTTTTTAGGTAAAAGTTTGTCTTATTTAGGGGAAAAAAAAAAAAAAAAAAGATTCACAACGACCTCGTTCGTCTCATATCGAAGAACCCACTTTGACTCTTCTCAGAGTGAGACAGGAGCGAGCGCCTACCTGGAAGGTCGAACTGCAGGAGGGTGTGGCGGAGACGAGTTGGCCAGCCAAGGGGAGTTGAGGACTTACCCGTTGTTTTTGCTGACATGTTGCTCGGACTGTCATTTGACCAGGGCGACAAGCAGCAGGGAGCGAGTCGCAGAGTTTTGGACCCGTCGACTGAGGAGTTGCCCATTGGATCGACTGGTTGAGACTGCAGGGGATGGGGCAGGCAGCATGCTCGAAGGTTCACCATCGACTGATGTATGACTCCGCGCGTTCCAGCGGAAGATTCATCCGATCTTGCTCATCCTGATAGTGGGAGTAGCGTGAATGGCCGTAAGGGAAGAGGCTTACCTCTTGGCCGGTGCCCCACTCACTACGTCAGGCTGGGTTGACAGACCTACCTCAAGGGCTGGCATGTGGAAGGCGCCGAAGTCGAGTTGCGGGGCCAACCTGAGGGCAGGCAAGTGAACGGGGCAGTACGTACTTGCCTAGTCAGGAGCGCAAACTTACCTGGTGAAAAGCACATTGCTCACTACTGTATAGCAAACTACGGATTGAAGAGCAGCCGATTGGTCAGTGCGTTGTCCCTCATCCGAATCGAAGAAGTGCGAGTTCGGCCTCAGGTTGATGCCTACTAGGGCTTGGAAGAGGTTGTGCAACACGTATCGGAGGGGGCTCTGCCGCCACGCGGCTAGTCAAGCCATGCCATTGTTTCACTGTGGCGAGAGGGAAAGCAGCTACCTCTGACTTATAGCCGGCACTTTCGGCAGCGGCCATTACGGTTTGGGTCACGAATCGTGAAAAAAGGGATTGAAGCTATTGAAGTGGGGAGCTATTGCTGGAATTTGGGAGATCGTCAGGGGGTCATCGCTTGATTATTGGGCTTCAGTTTGGTCAAGCTGCTGCGACTTGGCCATCATTGCGGGGCCCTCAGGCGAGTTAAGGAACCAAGACCCTCTCGCGCGAGTATGAGAGCATCCTCCTTGAATCTGAGAGTCTCAAACCCTGCTTATTCTGCCCTTCTTATTCTAAGTCTAATCCTGTTACGAAAGGAAGGCGGCAGGCGGGATTGTAACCCGTAGGACCGCAACAAGACTCTGTGGGGAGTCAGCCCACTCATTGTGGGAGCTTTGTCGGAACTCAGGAGGAGTTCTGGAGGCAGGAAACTAGGCGGTGATTTTCGAACCCCCTCTATAAACCCAGTCATAACCCCTACTTGTACTTCTTTCTATGAGTTGACTGAGTGTATTGCGTGTGCCCTATATTTGACTTTGGGTGTGGCTTTAAGGACGTAACCCAGACCAAATAAAGGGATGTGTGTGCAATTTCAAGTTTCAGTTTATTGGTTGCGTGAAAGCAGATTGTGAAAAAGGGGTTTGCATTTGTGGGAAGGTTGGGAGGAAGGCAGTTTTGCATAAAGTTTGACTGGGTCATTAAGGCTGGGACGTCCCCATAAGTTTGGGGAGACCCGGTGCTGTGCTTAGTTTTGAATTGCTTGGAGAATCAGACATGCCCCATAAGTTTGGGTGGTTTGCTTGCTCTAACTTGCGAGGGCTGTCTGTGGTTGATTTTTCAGGAGTCAAGCATGTCCCATAAGTTTGGGTGGCWTGCTTGCCTTGTTTGATTTGGGTTTCATTCTTGTTTATTTGGTTCTGAACGAGGAGGTCTGGGTCATTCTATAAGCTTATTTGGTTCTGAACGAGGAGTCAGACTATTCTATAAGTTTACGTAGTCTACACAATACCACACCTGCTGCAACCCAAAAGTTATAAATTGGCTATATTTTATTACTATCTTATTTAAGAACAGGCTAGTCAGACTATTCTATAAGTTTGGGTAGTTTGACTATAACTTATCACAATCAGAAGAGAGTATAAATAAGAGTATAACTGAGGGTAACTTGGGCCGACTGAGCATTATTTCTAAGACGAATGGCTCAATCCTACGCCCGCTTTGAAGATTAAGTTCAGAGAGATATATACAACCTGGCTATTAAACAGTTCAGGGCGACTAGAATGGCCTAGTCATATGCCCAAAGAAGAGAGAAGTAGGTGTGCCCTTTGTTTTGTGTATACTCGATGGCAAGGTTAGGCATGTCCCATAAGTTTGGGTGCCCTGACTTTATGCCTTATTTAAGATGGGTATAAAGGGACAACTCGTGAAAGATTATGAACTATTGTTTGACAAGGTTTAACCCTGAGGCTGGTGAGAGTACTTACCATTGTGGTTTGGCCTGGATGTGGTTGAGTGAGGCCTCTACTTGGTCTAAGTTTTAGTTTGACAGGTAGTTTCTTTAGTTGCTCGCCACGTGCTAGAGCGATAGGAGTTGGTTCAATCTCTGCATTTTCAGAGCTAACTTTATTTTTACTTAGGTCAACTTCTGCATTCTCTGAGATTATTTGTTATACTTGACTTTGTATAAATTTTGGTAAGCTACTTTCTCTACGGAAAGCGCTGCTGAAATTTCTGCAAATCCAAGGAGTTTGTCAAATTTTGACTTTTCAAAGTTCAACTTGTCTAAATTATATATATGGCTTAGTAGAAATTTGGGAAGTCTTATTTTCTAAAGGTAGTGCTGCCCAAATTTTTGCTAATTCAGAGACTTAGACAAAATTTGGACTTCGGAAATTTGAAGACTATTCCTGTTTTCATATTTGGGCTAATATAAATTCTGGAAAGACACTTTCCGTACGGGAAACGCTGCCGAAATTTTCTAAGTTTAAAGGAGATAGATTATATTTTGACAGGTGGCGGTTATGGTGATCCACCCCGAATAGCGAAGATTCTGCCATTAGTCTACCTTTGCTTTGGGTACTGAATTAGAGGTAGATTCAGGCTTAGTTAAGTAAAAGGATTTCGGTGGGATCGTGATATGTAGATTATTCTCCATGGACTTATAGATCTAGATTGGGGATTGGTCTATCTTGTGTTACAGACCCTCTTGATCGATTGATTCAGGATTTGGGCTAGATTCAGTTTGATCCTACAAGGATCATCTTCTGTTATCACTAATAACAGGTCGGTTGCCGATTCGTCGGTCTACGATTCAACTCCAATCCACTCTTGCCACTCAACCTAAAGGCCTTAGCCCTGTGGTTTGAAATGTTTCATTGTGTTTTTACCCGGACTTTATTGAATGGTCATTTAACAAAGATACTGAGTATTTTATTTGCTGGAAGGGTGCGCTAAGGTTGAGGTTTGTACGGCTAAAGCGAAGGGTGTGAGTGCAGAGAATGGTTGAAGTTAACCCTGTGTAGTGCATGGACTTTTTGGTTGAATCTTTGATGTGATTATAGGTATGTTTGGCGATTCGGACTTTGAATTTGACTGTCTGCGCTCACATACATATATATATGGCTGAGAGGAGTCCCAATGTGATTGTGAGAAGCGATTATCCTATATTAATAACCCTCTATATTTATGTGATATATATATGTCTTGAAAATTTTGTGCGGCCTACGACAAACGCGAGTAAGGGTTAAAAAGATTATGTTTTTGAGGGAAGTAGGACTTTCCCTTTTATTCTTTGCTTTTTAGAGTTTCTATGGTTGGACGTTGTAGTCCGTGACAACCGTCAAAGTCAAACCCCTTGACTTATTTTCAGGCCCTAGATGACGGAGCTGGTCTCCAGGGCAATAAGAGGCGATTGTCACCACAGGTATGAACCTGTGTACCACCCACTCTCCGCAGGGTGCAGAAGAGGGTGTGGTCCTTAACCGCACCTGGCGGTTGTCCAGCGTAAAAAGATCATTCCCTCAAGGCGAGTGTCAGCCGACACTTGAGTGTCGAATGCGACCCTCGAGATTAACGAAGATCGCATGAGTATGGGTACTACATAGTACGCCATCATTGCGACAACTTGCATTGCGAGTCGATATGAGTTACCCCTGCGTCCGCGCGCTTTTATACTCAATCTCGCACGCAATGCCTATCCGATTTCCGCATCGAAAAGTTATGGGATGACCAGTAAGGGACTAGGACTGCTGTCACGTTGTTTGTCCAGTGTCATTCTGTATAAGTATATGTACGTGCGTGTGTGTGTGTATTTTATTTTTATGTTCTTTAGAATGGTGTGCGCGTGGTGTGTAGGATGCGTCCTAGTCGACCGACGACGAGTCGCGCTTGGGACCTCAGCCCGCCAAGATGCTGCGTTGCGTGCGGGTTCGATAGAGGCATATTACCGCGCATACCCCCTATGCTATAGCGAACGAGAAACGCCCTCGGCTGGTCCACCTCTGCGATTGCAGCTGATCAGCTTTCGTACTGTGGACTGGTAGCTCGACGGGGATACACCCACCGAAGGGAGGTGACACTTCCCGTAAGGTGGAGGCAAGTCGTGCCTCACGTAAGCCCTATCCTGTCGTAGGGGCTCGCGAGAGGTATGGCTGGCGCACTCGACCGGAGCGGCTTGCGGAAGCTCCATGTATATTCGCGACGAGGATTTAAGACCAACTTCTGCGTGACGAGGCCGGGAGGGTCCTGCGCTGCCTTTTGCGGTGCCGGACCGATGCACTCGACAGGAGGCGCCGTTGCCGAGGATAACGGTTGTCTGCCGTTGTCCCTGGTGGAACGACATCCGGGCATGAGAATGTGAGAAATAGACAAAGTGAGAAGTTTTCTTTGGGCTTTTGTGGTTAATTGATTGATGGTATTTGACAAAGACCGAATAGGGATTGATTGTGTGAGATAGTTGTGGCTAGTGCAGTAACGATGGCGCAAGGAGGACAGACGTTTTGACTATGAGATCAGGTGCTCTGACTAGCATGGTAGTAGATGGAGTTGATACCCTCTTCTGACTTTAAAAGTTGGTGAGTTTTGGACGATGCCTTGTATGGTTGATAAGGCTAAAGTGAGATGCGGTGGTATCAACATGGCTAAGTATGATGGCTGTGGGAGTTGGCCCTGTAGGGGACCTATTATGGTCAGAAGAATTATCTTAGTGGTCATGAGAGCAACTGGGTACCTTTGCATTAGAGTGAGGCTGAGGATGCGTAAAGGGGCCTATTGAGTTGGAAGTCGCCGAGAGACTTCAAAGGAGGGTTAGGCTAAGTATGGACTGAGATCCTGGAGTCTGGGTTCTTAGCGGCTGTTCGGCCTATATAGTCATGATAATACGAGGTCTGCCCTGTGTGATGTGTTTAAACCAGGCATAGAAGGCAGCAGATAGATGCAGGGAACACCATGCTATGACCTCAATAGAGAAGACTACGAGAAGTAGTAGGTCTGCATAGTAACCTCTCAGCGAGAAAGATATATGATCCTAAGGGCAGCCGGGATGACAGTGAAAGGGTTAACACTTAGTTTTTTTTTGCTTATTTTTAATAAGGCAGCGAGGTGTAGATGATGTTAGACCTTCGCTTGAATCTTTCCAGGTTTGGACCATCCATTTTAATTTATGGGTTGGAGCTAAGGACTTGGGACTATTCCTTTCTGAGGGTATCTCTTATGAGTTATATGTTGAACGCATCTATATATGTCAGATTTAATGTAAGCAAGCGTGCATAATGTCTGGTTACGTGAGGACTGTATGCTTGATGTTATATTATTTCAACGACTATCCTTTTCATGAATATTTATATGGGCTATTTATTTGAGGTATGTATTTGAGTTTATTGATCTGTAAGGATCTATATAAGTCTCAAGTCCATTTATTGATTTATGATTGTCTGTTAAAGTCTGTGCATTTGGATTGTTCTTCAAAGAATGGTAGAAGCATTGCGCAAAATCCACGTCTGATGCGGTTCAGAGGTGAATGGAGTGAATACTTCCTTGGGATAAGTTCTTCTCAGGGAGTAGTCAATGTGTAAGGCCTACCCAAAGAAAGGTTGCAATCCTATGTTATTGTTCCCCTGAGAGATCACTTTGAAGAAGCAATAACTTTATCTTGTAGGTAGTAGTGAGACCCACGCCGGAACTATGTTCCTGGTCCATAGTGGGGTGGTGTTGTTGTATCCTTTGTGATAAAATGACTACATTACTACTGAATAAGGTGGAAAGTATTTGAGTCTTGTTAGACCCTGGCCTATGAGGGAAGCAACTACTGCATGCCACGGAGAGGTAGGGGGTGAATCCCCAACCATTTTCATGCTAAGTAGGTTCACCAGCACAGAGCGGGATAACGCATCCCGAAGCGTGTATGGTGAGGTTGGTTACTTTGTAGGTAAGGGTCGACAAGGAGTCAGTGCTAGAATCGGAGGGAGAAGAAGTGAGGCTTGATCCTTGAGCGGGGCTTGGGGAGTTGAGATGCTATCGTTTCTAAAATGGATTACACTGCCCCTCGCCACAGTATACTTCTGTCAAAGCCAGGGGAGTGAAGTATGGTACTTTCACAAGAATTATATATGAAAGTAATAACTATTGACAATCATATCTCTGATCATAATGTGCCGATCATATGTTATGCCCGTCGATATAGGCCTGTTGTTATGAGATATTTGTATATGCTTCGAGTAACTGACTAGCTTGTGTATGATGTGTTTTGATTATTATGAGTAGTATTGTTGTTAGCTACTATGGTAATATATAATTTTCCATGAGTATTATAATTATGAATTTTTGATATCTATGAATGCAATATTATCGTGATATATTACCATTATTATTTTCTCTCAGCTATGTGGTCATAAAAACTGGAAAGGACGCATTTTAGGGAAAGATGATCTGAAGTCGAGGCTTCAGGAGTGGCGATTGTATAGCATGAGTATCAGTATGAAAACGGAAGGCGTATGATGGAAGTTTTTTTGTGATGGGCAGAACCCAGATCGGAGCAAAGGCAACTCAGGATGCCTTATGCAAGGGAAGATCCCTGTGTGACCTTGCCCGTCGAGAAGGAAGATGGACTTGAGATTTCCTTGCTGAGGTAATTAAAGGAAGGAGAGTATATCTCCTCCTGGTAGGGTGCATCGATAGGCAAGGATATTTTTCCTTGGATCGAGTCCAGTTTTGATGATGATCAGGACTGTGCGATTGTGAGGGTGACCCTTTATGCATCTTCATTGTTTTGGGTCTTATATGAGATTGGGTTGGCGTTTGGGCTTGAGAGTCTGCTGACAAAGCCTTTGAGGGTAGCTGAGGGAGCTGCGGCAAAGTGGGCAAGTAACAGGGTCAAGGAAGGAGAAGAGAAGAGATCGGTGGAGGCCCGTATAGAGATTAAGTCTGCCAAAGAGTTCACGCTTCCTTCAGCCCCATTACGAGTTATCTTGCCTAAGTTCCTAATAAAAAAGTGTTTTGGGGGACGGGCAAGGGTAGAGGCTGCAGCAGAGGCCACAAAGAGGGTGCAAGAATGGGGATATGCAAGGTACACGTTGTCGGGACTGGTGGGTCCCGAATAACTTCCCATCACTCGAGAGATTGAATACGGACGATTTGTGCACAACAGAGAAAACTGGAGTGAGGAAGCAGGAAAGAGAAAAGACAAAGGATTAGGCCGTAGAAGGGAATGATGCCCTGAGGAGAGAACCATATGAGGAAAGAACTAGCGGCGGCAAGCGAGCACAAGAACAGGGGCACATAAAACATAGCAAGAGGCCGGGAGGATCATCTGAATGCAATAAGACTAAGGCCAAAGGGCCCTGTGAACTAGCAATTGCAGCGCGACAACAATAAGGGAATGAGGAAGTCGAGGGATGGGCGGCCAGAAGCCGCAGGAAGCCAGAAAATGAGGGGCCAACATGGGGGCCACCTATGGAAGCCTCGGAGCGGAGGCCCATGACCAAAGAGATCGGCACGCACAAGGCGCGAGGAAGACTAAGGAGAGGGGTTGCTATGGGGCGACAAGACGCCCAAGGGGCATGGGACACCCCGGGGAAAGACACCCGGGGCCACCTGGGACTAAGTAAAAATAATGGCGTCCAGGGTGAAATATGTCGGGGACCGACAACGAGACTAAGTGTCGGGGACCGCCGACGGGACTAAGTGTCGGGAACCGACAACGGGACTAAGTGTCAGGGACCGCCGACGGGACTAAGTGTCGGGGACCGCCGACGGGACTATCTGTCGGGGACCACCGGTGGGACTAAGTGTCGGGGACCACCGATGGGACTAAGTATCGGGGACCACAGACGGGACAAGTGGCGGGGACATGTGAAAGTCCCAAGAAAAAAACGGCGGCACCACATGAGGGGAAAATAATAAATGCAAGGTGCACCGTCAATATCGACATCTTGACGGCCAAGAATATTAGCACCACTAGTGCAAGTACTAGTGGTGACAAACGGGAAGGTCAAAAGGAAAAGGAAAAGTAAAGAAAACTGAAGTGGGAGGCATGGGAGCAATC
>BFEA01000010.1:1095172-1115172 GCA_003427395.1 Chara braunii | reverse complement strand
CTTCTCTCTCTCTCCCCCTCTTTCTTCCCCTCTCCTTTCCCCCGTGCTTTTTTTCTCTCTCTCTCTTCCCTTCCCTCTCTCTCTCGCATCATCATCTGACCCTCTCTCTCTCCCTTCCCCTCACTTAGCATATAACTAACCCTTCTTCCCCCTCACTTGGAAAACATTGCCAGGGCACGAGCGGAGAACTAAATCAGACCTCACTTGGTGGAGAAAGAGGATAAGGGGAGGGTAGTCGGTCCCTTGTGCCACCAAGAAGGCAAGAGAGAGGACGTCACAAAAAAGGAAGTGGGAGAGGCGGAATCCGGAAGAAAGCATAAGTTGAAAGTGAGGTCAGTTTGACTCAACCATTTCCCCGACGGCATGACTATGAGAAGAGGATGGGCTGATTGAGCAACAAGAAGGGAACAAAGCACAACCAAAGAGCATGGAAAAAATAGGCATGCGGGAAGGGATATGTGTTGATCCCCAACGGGGGACATTGTATGGATCTCCTTGCTTGTGTGGGATTGTGCAGGTGAGTAATGGCTAGAAATGCCTTGAGCGGGATAAGGGCGAGAGGAACTGGGCATCAAGAGGGAAAGGAAAGAGGGACAAAGGGGCTATAAGACCCTTGACATAGAGCCAATTCATGAAAATGACTTTTTGCACTTGAGCCTTGGAAGTGTGATTGAGAGTGCGATCGTACCAAGGAAAATGTGATGTTGTGTGTGCATGCATATGAGGACCCCGAAAAGACTAAGGGGCCTACTTCAATAAGGTGGGAAGCAAATTGTGGGATCCGATGTATACGTAGAGGCGAGGGGAAGGACGGCCCCGCCGCACCCCGATGACGCCATATAGCCAAAATGCTTAGGGACATGGTGCGTGGCCTAAGGATGACTCTTAGCCTACGCAGAAAAGAAGAGAAACGTTCAAAGAACCCCTGGACTGCCTACGTATAAGAAGGAGCAATTGCATGAGAACACCCCAAAGAATCAAAAAGAAAAAGTCAGTGTTGCGGAAACGACCAGCGAGACTACCACCCGGCGTGAGGGCTGAGCTACATCCCCAATGTCAAAGCTCTCTCGCGCGATGGCCCACCCCCATCCATCTCAAAGCACTAGGTGGGGGTGACCTTGGGACGAATGACCCGCGCCCTAAGCATGAGTGTGGGCGGGCCGAGCCAACTGGGACCCGCAGTGGGGTCGACTAAGGCTCGAAAGTCTACTGGGGTTTGGCCCTACAAAAATGGTGGAGGTGCCGGGTAAGGGGTTAAATTGACCCTTGCGATTCCGATGGGGGCGCCCGACGCATTGATGTGTACACAACCCAAGATAAGGAAAATGAACTTGTGTTTGCTCTTTTCTTTGTGAGAAATCAGATTTGAGGGCGGCTGGGCGCATGGCATGGCTAGGCCTGGAGGAATAACATGCATGCTTTGCACTTGATCAGCCGTTCCTTTGAGGAATGACTCTAGCCCTCCTTCATCCGGTGCTGGTGTTCGCCAGTCCGGGGAAGTCTTGGGCAAATCGCAGGTCGACCCTTCCTCTTCGTATGAAAGAAGGGCTCCGGTAACCTAGCAGGCGGTTGGTGCTTGGCTTAGGCCGAGCTCCAATGAAAATCCCGCGGCGGAGTGACCCGACCGGACGGGTGTCCTTCTATCCCCTTCTTTGAGCCCAGTGGGCTCATGCACTTTGCACTTTTTTTTGAAATGCTTGAAGGAACCAATATGAACACAACGAGTCATCAAGAAAGAACAATCCTACCCTATGAAAGGACAGACAAGTGAAGAGAAGGGAATGAAGGGAGTTGCCAGACTTCAAGGAAAACTAGCTCACCCTGGAAGACTCTCACGAGAATGAACCAACCACTATGTATGAAAGTAGGGGGAGTGACACTCATTGTCCTGAGAGAAAATCTGTGAGTTATGGGTAGGAAGCGCTGGGTGCACCAAGGGAAAGGCACTTGTACTATGTGTGTCCCACTTGGGACTTGTGATTGYAKRATTGGGATTTCGAGCRTCCTGCCATTTGGAAGGAAAKGATTGGTTTGCGCCGGCCGGTGCGGGATGCGAGYTGGTCGTCCTCTTTGAAGTTCACCGGGTTCCGTRTGTGKGGGTCGGGCCACCGGACTGTCASGCAAGGGTTGGTCTCGTCGGCTGAYTAGTAGCATTCTCACCGGAGCGGTCCGARCATGGCTCGATGATCTTGCCCAGGTGGGATGTGAAACCTCTTCAGGCGGGGCGGCTGCTTGGCGGCAGACGACAGGGGGACCACTGCATATGGGGCAAGGAAGGAGCCTCAGAGGCGATTAAGAACTTCTCGTAGCATGGCTTGGGAAAAACTGTTACTTATCGGACTGATGGAAGTGAATGCCTGGACGACTGACTCCAATGACCCTACCGAGATGTGTGGGGTGATTCCCGAGATTAACGGTGGGTACACGAGCGGCAAGTCGGGATTGGGTATTCTAGGTAAGGAGGAAAGGGCGAATGCCTTGCTGAGACCTAGGTACCTCGCTCGTGACGGTTGAGCTGTGCTTGAGGTATGGGATAAAACCCTACCGATAGTACCAGCGGAGAGACCATATTGGGATGGCCGGTGAGGAGATGACCGGCCCGTATGTGAGGTTGCCTGATTTTTTTCTTGTGTTCCCCCTCTGTAAAAATTGATTGAGATTGGACTGTTGGACGGACACTCTTCTAAGTCTATTCCCCTTCCCATCTAAGTCCGCACGAGTGAGAGATGATCGGAAGGAAGGAGGATAGAGGTCAATTAGAATGGAACCAAGAGAAAGAATGTGGGCAAATGGATGGCTGACCGAGGGAATTGTAGGAAGGGGGTTTTTAGGAAAGGGGAGGTAAAATAGGGAGATGTTGATGAGGGGTCTGACATAATTCTCATCTAGGACAAGGGTTGACCTGACCAAAATGATCAGTTGGTGCCCTTTTATGAAAACAGGGGTCGGGTGCTGAAAACAAGATGGCGCGATGGTTGCCTTCCCCGATCTATATCAGCGGTCCGGAAATGCCAGTAGATGTAAAGGATGGGGTATCGATCGTCCTCCCGGAAAATGGAACGTGGACGGACCTTGAACCAGCGTATCAAACGGTAATGCTGGAAGTATAGGATGCTTTCCTTTGGATAGAAACCATATGGACTAATGTCAGATTGACGAGGTTGTTTCCAAGTTTAATGGATTTGGAATTTCGAGGGACATTGGAAGCCCGGGGGTGGGTCTACTTGTCGCAAGGTGGGGAGAAAGCTATGATCATAGAGTTGGCACTCCGGAATACGCCGGACGAGTTGTTTAGGAAAGCAGAAGCAGAGGTTGTGTGGACTGCATGCCAACGAAGGGAAATAGAAATGGAAAAATTGGACGTACGGGTGGAACTTGGGGATAGAGGAAGCATGAGGCGACCCGTAAGAACCATGCGATGTGTGCTGCCCTCCTTCCTAGTGGATGTGGTTTTCGGGACCCAGAGCAGGTTAGTACGGATATGCCAGTCCACGGTGAACCTCGGGCTATACCAACGCGCTAGGCAAAATTTCTTTCGGTTATCAGTAGAAATGGGGCCGTTCGAGGGGAACTGGGCGGAGGAGCTGACCGAGATACTAAACTGCCTTAGCATAGACAATATCTTTGTCCCTAGCGCTGTGCATTGGGGGATAGTCTACAGGAATGTGACAATAGGGGAGACGTTTCTAGATGGGGTAAGAAAGTACGTATACGACGAGGAGGACGACTTCAGTGATGAAGATGAAGACGAAGAGATAGAGGACTAAGACTTCTAAGACGGGTGGGGAAACTTAACTTAGGGAGGACGGGTGGCCTGGTATTGTGCAGGAAAGGAAAAGATGACTAGAGAAGAAAGGATGATGGAATACCCCTTCAACGGCTGGGAACCACGGCGACTCGGAGGAGGAATAAAAATGCCTATACCAACAGGAAATGGATGAAGAGGGACCACCTGCGACTGGATTGGGTTTGAGGTTGTCCGGGACTTGTTATATGTATGGATAGAGCGGATTCGGAACCCGATAAGGCAAGAGGAAGGTTGGGATGATATAGCAGAAGGCAAGGTAGAGTCAGTTAGAACGATTGTCCTTTCCGAGGATGGATGACACCTGTCTTACACCATGTTAGTAATGGGACAGGACCCGATGTGGCTTCTAGGGGATGAAGAGGCCCGAACGCGAAAGGAAGGCAAGCTGTTCGCCAACGAGGGATAAGACGAAGTTAGTAGCAGAGTTGTGATGGGAGGGTGGAAGGAACTCTAACCTCCAAGTCTACGGATAACGGCTTGGGTACCGGAATTCATAGCCGAGTGGTTTGGGGGGGTTTTGCACATTTTTGAAGTAGCCGCCTCCATGAGAAGGGTGCATATAGAGTGTGCCTGGTTGACTGAGGAGTTCTATAGGCTCTCATTGAAATGTGGACCCTTCTACAAAGATAAAGCCGAGGAAGTCATCATGGTCCTAAGAATAGGCAGGTATGACCGCCTAGAGGTGGAGGCGGAGTCTTGGGACGCCATGGTTAGCCGGGAGGCGGTGGCTGCACCCTCCTACGTAGACTGCGTCTTTAAACTATTTGAGGTACTGTGGTTCGACTGAATGAGGCCAAGGAATCCAACACAACGAAAAGGCCTGAGTAAGGAGGGTGCTTGTAAAGTAAGGTGTAACATAAGAAAGGGAATGTGTACATTAGGTCGTAGATGGTGCATAAGGATCGAAACAAGGGGGAAGTGACAACAACTGGAAAATGGGGGTCGGGTAGAATTGAACGTGTATGAGTTGCGGATAGCGGCAGGAACCACTGTACAATAAGTAGGGAGGGTTGAAAGACTAAAACACGAAAGGCATAGAATCTCGGTGGGTGCAGCTATCGGACTAAGAAAGCAGGAAAGGAGACATTGCGAGATGGCCCGGCGAATGACGTTAGGGGCGGATAGACCTCGTGGGATCCTGCCACCAAGAATATCAGAGGGCAGGGTCGAAATAAGCCTGACGGCGAGAAATACGGTAGGCAATCCGGTAATGGACTGGGTGGGGGTAGAGTTGGTGGAAGATACTGTGTACCTAGTAGTGAAGCTAGAATGACAGGCGAGAGGGGAGTTCGGGGGCGTAGACTTGAACCGCCCAGGGCGTGTACACGCGACGGGATCCTTACACCTGTCGGAAGAGGGATGGCGGACCTTTGGGATTGCTTTGGCTTTCGGGGATGACCCCGTACGAATGTTCGAAGGAGCATGGCAAATAACCTGGCGGGAGGGGTTTGAGTTTGCAGATCCGGAACGAGATGACGTGACGGCTGAGGTAAAAGTCGCCGCAGCAGGGGTCTCTGAGCTGCCGAATGAGATCGTACAGATGAGTCTGCCGCCCTTCCTGCTAAGACAAATGGGAGGTATAGAACGAGTGGAGCAGGCGATAACTGCTGTAAGTAGGCTAAATTTTGACGAAGCGATAATGTATCGAGAGCACTATCGGGCCTTTCTAGAGATGGGGCTTTTCGGGGACGAACAAGGGGGCGAGGTGCTTTGCATTCTACGAGCAGCGGTGAATACTAGGCCAGGAGTCCCGCAAATAAGTGATGAGACCATGTGGAGATTCATCCGATGAGAGGTAGATCGGGGCGCGACCTACATAGATGATCTCTACCGGCTGTATGAACAGCCCGAGGAGGCTACTGCTCCCAGGGGTATAGAGGGATAGTTGGGACTAGAAAGGGAAATGAAAACACGAAGGACAAGGGGGCAGTAGGTGGACGATTTCTAAGGATTGGCTGTAACACTTTCTATGTGGATCATGCAGGAAATCACCAAGGTAACCATGGCAGCAAAACGTGAGCATGTGGAACTTCAGGCCCGTGTGCGACTGGCGCGCCAACCCCGGTACCCCGGACCGCCGTGGAATAACGGTGGACGTTGGGAAGTATCCCTCCCGTCGAGTTCAACTTATCGGGGGTTCGATATAGAATGGCGGGCTGTGACTTTGGGGAGGGACGCCGCCTTCATGTTGGTAGAATGTCGGTGGACAGGGATGAGACTCGACCGAGGACCCGAGGATGATCTGTTTTCCAATCTGGAAGTTACCGGAACCATGTATCTGCCTGAGATCGGCTAGCACTAGTTGGGGGTAGAGATAACACAAGGTCACGAGCTGGCGCCGGTTTTTCAAAGGGCCGCCCGGATGTTGACCCGGATAGGACAATCAGTCAGGGGTAGAAGGAACGTGGGCTTACTTACCCGGGTGGAAATGAGGGGATGGCGTGAATTCAGAGTACCAACCACGCCGCTGAGGTGCCGCGTCCCCCGTTTTATGATAGATCTCGTCTTCGGAAGCCTCGCAAGGGCGAGGGAGCTGGCAGACTCGGCAATAATGTGGGCAGACCACTTCCCCTCTCTAACCATCGGGATGTTCTATGATGTCGCCGTGAGGCATGGGCCGTTCTGGGGAAACAGGACCCACGAGTTACTGGAAGTCATCCATATCCTGATATTTCGTACACCCTGGCTAGACCAGACAGGGCACGAACGCATAATCCAAAGGGAGATCGAGATTAGGAGAGAGCTATTTGGCAGGGGTGGCTGAGCTATTCGAGGAGCCGACCGAACCGGAAGAACCACGAGGGCGCGAGCAGGACTAGGATCCGCAGGCAGGCCAATAGGGCASATCTAGTATAGTTCGCTGCGTACGGAAAACCGCCAATGGGAATAAGAAAGGGGCCTCGGACCCAGATGGCTAAAACCCACTAGAAAAACAAAGAAGAGGGTAGACTCCTAATGAGTGACCATAACCCGAAAGGTAAAAAAAACGGGAAACGCTCCTCAGGGAGGCTTCCCCTAGCAGGATGCCTAACCCGGACTCCCTCGCCTCGGCCGACGGGACAAGGGCACTTCAAACGGGCTTGTGATAAAGGAAGCCCAGTCACGTTCATAGCTCGGCTGGGCGGCAGGGCCATTCGTGGCTCCTCCTTAAGGAAGGGCAATCAGGAAACGGGGATAGGAAAGGAGACTATAAAGATAAGCCAACAGAGCTAGGGGCCTAGGGAACCTAAAAACCTCGCATTGCGTGTGTCCTGGGAATTCTTTGGCTTATGCAGAACTAGGCAAAATGGCAACGGAGGAGGAGACAGATAACCATAAGAGTGAAGGAAAACTAGGCTTGGAAGGCAGTGCCGCGCAAAGCGAAGGGGGGCAGAAGGACAGAGAATCGATAAATCCGGATGGTACCAAAGGGAACCGGAAGGAAATCTCCACAGGAGAAAGCTCGGGGAAAGCCGGGGGAAGCAGGCAAGGGACCCAGGGGACCAAGGAAGGCAGAAATAAGGATAGGACAAGTCCCCGAAACTCGGAATGAGCCATGCCTAAGAAAGTAAGGGTCGCGGACACAAGGCGCAAACTAGCCGAGATAGACAAGAGAACCGCCGAATACAAGGCAAGACTGATTGAGGAAATGATGGATAGTAGGGCTAGCCGCCTGCCGATCACGCCAGCAGTAGCGCGAGGATGCGAAAGACTTTGGAGCCTTAGGGAAAGAGTGTTGGGATGGTTTGACCCGGAAGGGACTATGAAAACCAGGGAGGGACAGAAGGCCGGCAAGGAGAGCCCGGATAGCAGTGTGGTAGGCGAGGCCAGCAGCTCCGAGGGCGGCCTTAAGAAGATAGTGTCGTCCCTCGCACGAGCACTAAACAAAAATAAAGGCTATCTGGCAGATGCCAAGAAAAAGCTGACTTTTGATGGAGCAAACATCAAGGAGTTCCTGATCGACTACAAAACCTAGCTGCGGTACTAAAGTGGACCGAGGAGGAAAAGATGGACCACCTAGGACAGCATGTGTCGTTAAGCCTAGGACGGGACATAATGGTCACTGTAGCCGCAAACCGGTCTTGGAAGGAGACCCGGGATGTGATGATGAGGAAGTACCTAGCGGCGGAGAAAATGGCAACGGAGGCCGACCTAGCGGCAGTTCAGAGGAARAACTTCGCAAYRTACAAYGATTTYCTACGRGAATTTACTCTAGTAGCACTAAGGATCCCCGGRGTCACGRACCGGATAATGAGCAAATATTTCCTCAGGCAGTTCTCCGAGTTCGACAAAGACAAGATCCTGTCAGCCTACCAACAGACGAGCAAGTTCGTAAACACGTGGGATGTTGATCTTAGCACGGTAACAGATTTGGTTGAGAAAATGGTAGTAAGGGAGACGTTGGCCTTGCTCAAGGAAGGAGAGATCATAGATCTGATCGGTAGGACGGGCGACAAGGTAAAGAAAGGGATTGAAAGTCTACATGAGCGGGTGAACGGGGTCGACAATAAGATTGAAAGGATGGAAGGCGCGCTAATGGTTATGCAAGCGCAAGTATCCCGACCTGCCCTCCCTCCCCAGGAAGCTGTGGTCCCGCCAGGTGTAGCAAACCGGGGATACGGACAGAGAGATCCTGCTAACGAGCAATGCAAGTACTGCACCGCGATAGGACATTATGTGCGCGCCTGCCCAAAGCTCAACCATGATATTATGAAAATAAGGTGTACCAGGTCGTTAAAGGGGGAGATATTTGGACCACAAGCGGAACGGGTGAACTGGAACTCGCCAGGAGGGATGTGGCGAGCCATTATCATGCTCAACGGGCTAAAAATAACAGCCGTAGAAGCCGAGCCGGTGGGGGAGATCATCTGGGATCAACGCCAGGGGCGCGGGCTGCAGGTCAATTTTATTTTGGAAAACGACGGACGTGATAGGGTGAACGCGACTACTCGGCTAGGGACGGCTGGGAGAAGGATTAACCGCGACACCGTGATGGAGGAGGTTGCTGGAAGTTCGAAACCCCAAGCAGAGCCTGAGGCCGAGGAACCGGAAAGGGTCTATGGAAAACCTAGGGAAGAGGAGCCTGCCGACAAAGTTACCGCTGCCAAGAAGAAGTTTAGGTGCCAAATCCCGATCTTATCCTTGCCAGAAATCGACGACACCATTAGTAAGTTACTAGGAACCATGGTGTCGGTGTCTTTTCAGACTATGCTGCAGGCTAGCCCTAGGTTGCTCAAAGGGCTTAGACAATTGTTGACCCGGTGGCAAGTAGAAATAGGCGACAACCCCGAATTACCAGAAGGGGAGAAGGAGGAGGAAGTTCCGCAAGAAGTGGCTAACCTTCAGAGGASTCGCGGGGACTTGGAGGATCTCGAGAAAGTTTTTGCGGATATTCGTTTGAGTTTGCCCGACCGAGAGGGCGGCGAGGTCATGAGGTTACCACCGGGGAGAAAGCTTAGCTTTCATGCGCTGCCCGTAGGGAAGCTGAAAATCCAGATTGGGACGCATCATACCGACGCATTAGTAGACGGGGGAGTACAAATCACTCTCATAAGGAGAGATTTCGCAACGATCACGGGATGTGCGGTAAACAAGGAAGTAACAGGGAGCATCCGGGGAGCTGGCGGGGAAATCCTGTTTGCTGGGTACGTCACGAAGTGTGCTGTGAAGGCAGGGGTCAGGGAATCGGTCTGGTCGTTTCAGCGGATGACCGTAATGGAGGAAATGGACCACGACATAATCCTCGGGAGACCGTGGTGCGCGAACGTAGAGATGATAGGCATGCACTTGCACGATGGCTCGTACATGGTAGATATAAAGGACCCTATGACCGGCCGGGGCGAGCTCCTTCGACTCCTTGGAACGGTAGGAGACCCCCCGAAGGGGAAGCTGGCAACATGGTCGCCGTCGTTCGAGGATAGCACGCGGAAAGGGGCTTTCGCACGGATGGAGGGTATGAGAGAAAGGGTAGAAATCATGATTGAGGGAACATTCAACAAAAAAGAGTGGATCAAGATGGGCCTGCCCCAGAAGAAGAGGAGGCAGGAGGACGAAGTCCTAGGTGTTATGGTAGCGGAAAAGGAGTCAGAGGTCGAACTTGGTGCTAGCCTGCCCAAACGGAAAGAAGTACGCATAGACGTGCCGGAAATTGCACTCGAGATTCCCGATCTATTGCAACTCATCAAGGCCCTCAGATACCACAAGGTAAAAGTGGATTCGGCAGCCTTGGCCAAGTTCAAAAGAGAGGTGCAAAAGGGATATTGCATGAATGGGAAACTAGTTAGTATTCAACCACGAGTCGTAGAGGCCACGGGGGCAATTCCGACTGTTCATTTTTTAGGAGAAAGATCCCGGAAGGAAGTGTTCGAAAGTACAAGCCAGTAGGGAGGAAAGCAAAACCGGTCTCGATCCTGCTAGAGACGTCAAGGGAAGAGGCTATGGAAAAGGAGGAAGAGGTCCTTCGAGTGATCCGAGAGAGAAGGGCGACGGAGGGACATCGGATACCAGATGAGGTAGCGGACACAATGAAGATAGGGATAGACGGGTTCTTAACGGAAGAAGAAACCCGCCTGATCAAAAGGACCTGCCAGGAGTTTCACCTGGCATTCGCCTTTAGTGATCACCAAAAGGGACGACTGGATGCGAAGTTGATCCCTTCGGTCAGAATCCATACGGTAGAACATGAGTGCTGGAATGATAAGGGGTCGTCCTATGAATTTGGGATAGCAGGAGAAGTAACAGACCTCCTCCGAGCGAAGATGGACTCCTTCGTTGCGGAGCCTAAGGCATCGCCATACGCAAATCGGTGGTTCGTCTTTCGGAAGCCTAACAAGACGCTAAGGTGGATTCAGGACCTACAAAAGTTGAATGCGGTAACCATCCGGGATGCTGGCTCGCTACCTCAGGCTGACTTGTTAGCAGAATCGCACGCCGGTCGGAGCATTTACTCCCTAATAGATCTGTACTCAGGGTACGACCAGCTTCCATTGGATGTTTGGGACAGGCCATACACCGCTATGCACACCCCCGTAGGCCAGCTACAGATGCAAGTGACACCTATGGGATTCACAAACGCGGTGGCCGAAGCGTAATGCAGGATGCTCGCTATGGCCAGGGACATGTTCCCAGAAAAATGTGAACCTTACATCGATGACAATCCGATCAAAGGCGCGCAGGAGAAGGACGAGACGGAAGTCCAGCCAGGGATCCGACGTTTTGTGTGGGACCACCTGCACGACATCAAGGATCTACTCCGAAGAGTATCCTAGCAGTACCGGAGGTAACTATACTAGGATTTCGTTGCGGTGCTTACAGCAGTAAGCCGGATCCGGCAAAAACCGACAAGATATCACAATGGCCGACACCGTTGGGCACGACAACGGAGGTAAGGGCATTCCTAGGTGTAGTCGGCTTTTGGAGGATCTTCATTAAGAACTTTGCGAAGATTGTTGAGCCTATCCGGGCTATGATCAGGGAAGAAGAAACCATGGATTGGACGGAGGAGCGAGAAGGAGTTGTCCAAAGGCTCAATGACATATTGACATCAGAGACAGTCGCCTTGTCCGCGCCTTGTTTTAATGACGAAGTGGGACGACCCTTCATCCTAGAGACTGATGGAGGACCTTTGGCCGTAGGAGGTATGTTGATTCAAAAGGATGAGGAAGGCAAAGAGAGGCCGATTAGGTTCGAAAGTAGAACCCTGAACTCCGCAGAACGGCGGTACTCGCAATTCAAGAAAGAGGTCCTAGTCGTCCTACATTGCCTTAAGACCTTACAGGCCTACTTATTTGGGAGTCGGTTCATCTTAAGGATCGATCCGACGAATGTCGCATGGGCTCTAAAGAATTACAGGCCTATAGATCCGACGGTAGGGAGATGGGTATGCTTCATCTGACAGTTCGATTACATGATCGAACGGATTGCTGGAATCCGCAATAAGGCAGATGGGCTGAATCAGGTTTGCATCACTCCCGAAGGGATGGAGGATGCAGAGCCCATAGACGCCTTCCTCGAATACGAAGGATGACCTCTTGCGGTGGACAACGAAATGATGAGCGGAGATTGCACATCGGGAGAACTATTGATCCAGACTTTGGAGAAGGGGGCACCTGCCGTAGTAGCAGAACTGACAGAAGGACCAGTCACCACTCGAGGACACAGAGAAGAAAATGACTCATGGGGAGCGATAGTTGGACCGAAGGAGGAGCTAATGGCAATGGCGGTCGAGGGAGGCCTGGAGGCAGTAATGAGCTTAGTGGAATCTTGGGAAAGGAAAGAGTTGCAATGGGTGGTAAATCAGATGCAGGAAGGAAAGGATGGGGGCAAGGAAGGAGAGGGGGTTTTCTATGTCCAATCCTACGAAGGGCTCTTTCGGGAGATCGGATTGTTATTGGTAGGAAACAAACAACCTACGGAAGTCAGTATTAAGGCAAGAGAAGAAGCCGAAAGGTACGTCCTAAGGGACGGGCATTTGTTCCGAAGGGAGGTAGGTGCTATGCCCAGAAGGGTTGTGTGCGGAAGATCTAGGCAAGTAGACGTTATCCAGGCAATGCACGACGGGTTAGCTGGAGGTCATTGGTCGTCCAAAGGAACACTTGCAAAAATAACGCCGCTCTATTATTGGCCAGGCATGGCAGGCATGGTCGCCATATACTGCCAGACTTGCCTTATTTGCCAAGAACGAAGCTCGGTACGAGTCTTCGAGACGCTTAGACCAACGCGGGTGCTAGGGCCTGGACATCTGGTTCACCTTGACCTTGCAGTCATGCCTGTATCAACGGATGGGTACAGGTATATCCAGGATGAGCGAGACAACTTGAGTGGGTTCGTGGAGGCAGTCGCCCTCAAGGAAAAGACAGGGAGGAGTGTGGCAGACTGGGTAGAAGACTTCTACTTAAGGCATCCGTTCGTCAGGAGGTTTATAGCAGACAATGGGACGGAATTTGTAAACCAAGAAGTATTGGGGATGCTTAAGAGACTCTGCGTTCCGATCAAACTCATCGAGCCGTATCACCCTGAGGCCAATGCACCTGTGGAAAGGGGGCACCGGACCTTGAAAAATACGATTGCAAAGCTCGCAGCAGACCATCTAGGGAACTGACCCAGGTATCTTAAGCAGGCTGTCTTTGCAGAGAATATGACTCCTAAAAGGACAACAGGATGTATACCGGCAGAGCTTTGGTACGTAAGAGAGATAGACTTTCTTGTGGAAGCTTTGGTACCTACCTGGAATAGGTTAGATGATGATCCGCAAATGACTACTGAAGAGTTAATCGAGGCAAGATGTCAACAAATCCTTAAGATTGAGGAGGGCGTGGAAGACATCGCCAGCCGGGTGCTGGACAGTAGAATGAGGGACAAAGCAAGGTGGGACCATGTTAAGAATGTCAGAAAGGAGCCACTTCAGGTGGGGGAGATGGTGTTGCTAAGGAACTCGACACTAGAAAGTACTTGGTCGGGACAGTTGGGAAGGAGGTTCAAAGGTCCCTACCGGGTCGCCAAACGGGTGAGACTGAACACCTTCAAACTAGAAGATTTGGATGGGATTGGATTGAAAGGGCCCTTCCCACGACAACGACTGGTCAGTTTCTAAGTCGGGACCAAGTGGAACAATGGCTTCAGGAGGCCGAAGATAAGGAAACAGAGGAGCCACAAGCCAAAGACTAACCACAGCCTTGCCCGCACTATGACTTATCTCTGACCATGTTCGTGGGACTGTCATTTTTTTTTACTGGTGCTTTGGCTTGGACTGACTGAGGTTGAAAGGTAGCATGACTTGGGGGTTTGCAATATCTGGCTTGTGTGACAACGGGAAGGGATGCTTGGGGCATTGTACCATAGTTTTTGACGGGAAAAATGTGGGGTCTTCACAAACAACGCATGCGCATGTAAAAAAACAAAAAAAGGGCGTGATGCGAGGGATACTAGGTGCATTTTGGAAATGTCTACCGGCCTAAGGGGGGGGGGGGAGGCGTAAGTATATGAGGGACATTGCGGGTGTTGTCTTGTTATACAGGGATTAGGAGTAAAACGAGAAAAGACAAAAATAAAATTCGGCAACGAGAACGACAGCGGGGCAATCAACAGGCCTACCGGAGGGGAAGAAGCTGGACCAAGCCAAGGGAGGAGGACGGCGAAGAAAAAATTATACAATTGGCTCATGGGCGGGCCAGTGGTAGGCAGGGGTGGAAGGAAATGCTTGTGTAGGAAACCCTCACCCCTCCGCGAGGGAGAGAGTATAGAAATATCATCTGACAGTGAGGGCGAAGAGGGAAGGGTAAATGTAGAAGAAAGAGGCAACACAGAAATGGGTGATAAGGCTCATATCTCTAACGAGGAAGGGGCCAATAGACGTGAACCACGTGAGGCTTGGCATGGGGAAAGCGAGGGGGGACAAGGTTTGCACGACGAACGTGAGGAGGACGAGGAGAAAAGGGAGAGCCCGATTGAGGAACGAAGCGGTCACGACGGTTGCGAGGGGTATGGGACGGGGACAGAGATCCCTTTTACCTACGATCCAAAGAACCTTGCTGATGAGTATAGCCCCATACAGACTGAAGACGAGGGGGACGAGGAGGAGGATGTGCGAGGAGTCATAGAAATCAGCAGCGGGGATGAGAGGGATGAGATCTCAAGGCCTAGGGAAGAGGGGCGGCCTCCGATGCACCAACCGGGCGATGGGGCTTTCAGATGGGAGGACGGGTTCAGGCCAACGCCCAGTCATTGGTTTCAGCAATGGACCAATGTAATCAGGCACGAATGGATTATCAAGACTCGGGCACTTGCAAGGGCAGGGGTGAAAGCCACACCACTGGATTTTTTTAACGAGGCAGAATTGCATAAAATTGTAAGGATGAAAAGAGAGATCGAGACCTACGGCCTGGGGGTTAGGAAGCCTGCCAAGGAACGGGGTGGACAAGGAACTGGGCAAGACGAGGCGCAAGGCAGCAATAGGAACTATGTGTTGACCTAACATTGAAAGGGATCGCTGCTTTTCTGTCTGCAGAGACATGAGAATAACGAGAACGTGTATAATATGGGCAAGCTTGCTAAAGAGGGCCAGCCAAGGTTGTGTCACGCTAAAGTAGAAGATTGTTTTTTTTAGGCTAGTTTTTGGATGAGCTACCTTGGGTACCTAAGACAAACACATGAGATTTTGGATGAGACCAATTGGGTGAGGGCGTATTGTGAATTTTTGGATGGAACAAGGAATATGCTTTTGAGTGAGGAAAACCTTGAGTACGGATTGACGAGCAACCCATGGCATTGAGTGATTGGTCGAGTACAAGAGAGGTTAGGGAACCTATGGGTTAAGGGGCGTGGAGAACACTCCTTCCCTAGGAGCCTAATCCAACTGAGCCGTGAATGAGACCGAGAATAGCCGAAACCTGAGAGATCAGGAAGAGTGAAAATGGAAAGGGCGCTTTTGTCTTTTGTTATGGATGAACGGTCGGGTGGGCTAGTGCTGCTTGGGGTCGCGAGCCCCAACTCGAGTACTAAACTCTAAGTCGGATGTACGCATGGATGGTACATTACTGTGAGAAATGGAATGGATGGTACATTATTGTGAGAAATGGAATGAGTGGTACATTACTATGAGAAATGGAAGAGAGAGAACAGTACGCAAAAAAATGAGATAGCCACCTTCTAACCTCCAAGACAAAAATGGGATCTGTAACCTCGAGGCTCACCCCCTCGGACGCTAACGTTGAGAATGGAAAGGAATGACCCTAACCAGGCTGTTCGACTTGAGAATGGAAAGGAATGGTCCTAACCAGGCTGTTCGACTTGAGAATGGAAAAGAATGGCCCTAACCACGCTGTTCGACTTGAGAATGGAAATGAATGGCCCTAACCAGGCTGTTCGACTTGAGAATAGATAAGAACGACCCTAACCTGGTTGTTCGGGAATGGCCCCTGACAAGGGTCATTCCTTTTGAAATAGGCACTGGGGTCCCCTGCATATTGGATTGAGAGAGGTTGATTGGGAAAGGTTGATTGAGAATGAGCTGGAATGAGAGAGATGGAAAAGGCCGGTGGGTCGGTCTCTGAAATAGCCAATGGGATGAGAAAGATGGAAAAGGCCGGTGGGTCGGTCATTGAAATAGCCAATGGGATGAGAGAGATGGGAAAGGCCGGTGGGTCGGTCATTGAAATAGCCAATGGGTTGAATGGAGGAAATGGAAAAGGCCGGTGGGTCGACCACCGAAAATTGCCAAGTGGGCGGAAGAAATGCGAAAAAGAAGAACAAGTTAAAGAAGGCGGAGCCTTAAAGCCGAGAAGGGAAGGCACCGTTGAGACGGTCACAGAAATTGGGTGTTGAGGAATGAGAAGATTGAGGATTGAGTGGGCGGAAGGGTCAGTCTTGAGAAATGGTTATTGAGAGAATGACCGCCAGACCGGACGTGAGGGTGGCCTTGTTGATGAGAGCCTGTCAGACCAGCCATAAGAATCAGCCTTGGAAATAACATTAGATTGAAGGATTGAGGATTGAATATTGCATTGCATAGGCAGGGGACCCTAGGCAACTTGAAATGGACTTGGAAATAGCATTGAAATGAATTTTTTTTTTTCTAGTCTTTGGCCTCAGCAGGAGGGGGATACCGGTGCTCGCACCGCGACCCCAAGACCTCTATCCCTGTAAGGGAAAAAGTCCCAGCGCGACCTGTTCCTCTTGCAAGGGGATGAGGGTTAAAGGACCAAGTTACCTACCACTTGGATCGGTGCAGGACGTCCGGAACTGACCCCGACAACGAGCTCTAGTCGGGAAGTTCAAATTGCGCCTCGTGTTGAACGCCTAAACGTCAAAGGGTGAGGGAACCAAATGGGCGAGAGAGGCATTATTTTTTCCTAGTCTCCTTTATTCTCCCCAACCACACGCCATGTCGTTGAGGGGCGGCATGGCCGCTTGGAATGGACCACGGCGGCTCGCGTTAAGTTGAGCATCACTGTCAAGAAGGGAGGAGTTGGGCGTGGTACCGGGTGGAAGCAGCAATCACCACGGGGCGAGTGACACTGCCCCGCCGGAGCATTACAACCGCTTCGGGACTAATTGCGAGGTCTTCGTAACTGCACTCGTGGACTAACTGAGAGCCCCAACTCTCTTGAAAGGAAGAGGTCGGATCCAAGAAAATACCACTCGGGAGGAACGATTCACGAGGAAGCCCTTACGGCAAGAGGGGGTCCTGGGAGGCTTGGACTGGACCTGCCTTCCAAATATGAGGAGGTACCTTAGTAATGACGGCCGTCTCGTAAGCAGCAAAAGGTCGAACGGAGTAAGGGGATGAGGTGCGTTATCAGCAGGGGGAGGACTGATCACCCTTCCTTTTTGGGGCTGATGGGTCGGCATCCGCCTACTCGTTGGTGGGCCAAAGGTTGCGTACCTCCGAGTGAGAACCAGTCGTGCGATGGGGACATCGCATTTTGAGTGGGGGGAAGGTGTGTTATCTACCAAAGAAAAAGCGTGCAAAAGAGAAGGGTACCATAAGCGTAAGAATGAATGAGTAATCGACTTTGCGCAGGCTTGAGAAAAGGCCTAGCAAGATGTCCAGAAGAAAAGAATGAATGAGTAATCGACTTTGCGCAGNATCGACTTTGCGCAGGCTTGAGAAAAGGCCTAGCAAGATGTCCAGAAGAAAAGAATGAATGAGTAATCGACTTTGCGCAGGCTTGAGAAAAGGCCGGGCAAGATGTCTAGAAGAAAAGAATGAATGAGTAATAAGCTTTGCACAGGCTTGAGAAAAAGTCTGGCAAGATGTCCAAAAGAAAAGAATGGATGGCCAATTGACATTGCGCAGGCTTGAGAAAAGGCCTGCTAAGATGTCCAGAAGAGAAACGGGTGAGAAATTGATGTTGCATAAGGTTGAGAAAAAGCTTGGCAAGCGACTTGTGTGATTGATTGGGCATAAGCTTGAAAATGGGCCGAGCAAGACGTCTGGAAAAGAAAAAGACTCGTATGATGGACTATGTACGGATCTGAGAGAAAGATTGGCAGGCTGGGAAACAGATGAGCATTTGGGTTGCATAAGTCTGAGAAAAAGGTCTGACAAGGTGTATGAAAGAGAGATGCACAAGGGATGAACTGGAGAACATGCATGAAAAAGTTAAAAATAAGCAAAAAACAAGAAAGGACAAAGAGTGATATGAATGGAAAATTGGCAGGACCTGAGGAAAGTCGGGCGAGAGGACTCGGGGGAGATGCATGTGGATTTGGCAAGGCCTGAGCGTCGGGGAACGGTAAAAGGAAAACATGGATTGCACGGGCCGAAAAGTAGATTATTTTTTTATATAAGAGTAATGAATGAGGCGAGACCAAAATGGCTTCTGCTCAAGAATGCTTCCTCGATGAAATGGGAAGACAAATTTGAGATTGCGAAACACTTAAGGGGAGTTGTGCCTGGGCTCACCGATTCGAAGTGGGTATCACCACAGCAAAAGCGGCGCTTGTACTAGACAAACATCTCCCTTCCGGAGCAAATGCTTGACATTGAGTCGCATCCAAAAACTTGCCTACAATTTGTTATCAACAAAGCCAAGGCATAAAATGAGAAAACCAATTGTGTTATGACAACAAATTGTCACCCTGGAAATAAAGCAAGCATACCAGTAGTTAAGTGCATGAAGCAAGGAAAGCCTCATCTGCTTCATGCTACTGAAGGCAGAATGTTTATGGGCTGCCCTGTTGAGTATACAGAGTTGACTGAAGAAGAAGTTCACGTCTCGATTGAGGGAAAGATAAAGAGGCAGAGCTATGATGGAAATGAGAAACCTGGTCTAAGTTGTAGAACCTTCGACTCCCCCCATACCCTCCTCCACCCCAAGGGGCGGAAGCTAAGGAGGACATTGAGAAAGGAATGGGAAAAGAACAAAACGGACCCTGGCAAACTAACCACCCATAACACCTCACCCTCCTCTCCCATCTATCCCTCCAAAACCCACTAACAAGAGATTCGTGTGCGATGAGGACATCGCGAATGACTGGGGGGAATGTGTCGGGACTGGTGGGTCTCGAATAACTTTCCATCACTCGAGAGATTGAATACGGACGATTTGTGCACAATAGAGAAATCTGGAGTGAGGAAGCAGGAGAGAGAAAAGACAAAGGATTAGGCCGCAAAAGGGAATGGTGCCCTGAGGAGAGAACCACAGGAGGAAAGAACTAGCGGCGGTAAGCAAGCGAGCGCAAGAACAGAGGCACATAGAACATAGCAGGAGGCCGGGAGGGTCATCGGAATGCAATAAGACTAAGGCCAAAGGGCCCTGTGAGTGCGGCAACAATAAGGGAATGAGAAAGTCGAGGGATGGGCGGCCAGAGGCCGCGGGAAGCCAGGAAATAAGGGGCCAACGTGGGGGCCACCTATGGGAGCCTCGGAGCGGAGGCCCATGACCAAAGAGATCAGCACGCACAAGGCGCGTGGAAAGACTAAGGAGAGGGGTTGCTATGGGGCGACAAGACGCCCAAGGGGCATGGGACACCCCGGGGAAAGGCACCCGGGGCCACGTGGGACTAAGTAAAAATAATGGCGTCCAGGGCGAAATGTGTCGGAGACCGACAACGGAACTAAGTGTCGAGGACCGCCGACGGGACTAAGTGTCGGGGACCGACAACTGGACTAAGTGTCAGGGACCGCCGACGTGACTAAGTGTCGGGGACCACCGACGGGACTGTGTCGGGGACCACCGGCGGGACTGTGTCGGGGACCACCGACGGGACTAAGTATCGGGGACCACCGACAGAA
Organism: Chara braunii; assembly: GCA_003427395.1. Lineage (NCBI taxonomy): Eukaryota > Viridiplantae > Streptophyta > Charophyceae > Charales > Characeae > Chara > Chara braunii. The sequence continues at coordinate 1,095,649 of BFEA01000010.1, read as the reverse complement.
CAAGTGGCGGGGACATGTGAAAGTCCCAAGAAAAAAATGGCGGCACCGCATGAGGGAAAAATAATAAATGCAAGGTGCACCGTCAAAATCGACATCTTGACGGCCCAAAATATTAGCACCACTAGTGCAAGTACTAGTGGTGACAAACGGGAAGGCCAAAAGAAAAAAGAAAAGTAAAGAAAACTGAAGTGGGAGACATGGGAGCAATCCGAAAAATCTCGGATCAGCCTCCCTCAAGAAAATAGAGTCAAATGAGACCCCATGCGAAAAATAGCCCTCCGGGAGAAAATCGGAGTAGGAGGGACCATTGTGGGAGAAATGTAGGAGTAAGAGGAGGTTCTCGTGGGCATGGGAAGACCATTATTGCAGTCCGAGAAATAACGGACTGCACCTTGGGCATAGGGAGGGCCAAAACTAAGAGGAAGAAACTAGAAAAGGGCCTTAACGTCCACTTGACACTTGACATGCTAAAAAAAA
>BFEA01000010.1:1065521-1088369 GCA_003427395.1 Chara braunii | reverse complement strand
CTTCTCTCTCTCTCTCTCCCTCTTTTTTCCCCTCTCCTTTCCCCCCTGCTTTTCCTCTCTCTCTCTCTTCCCCTCTCTCTCTCTCTCGCATCATCATCTGGCCCTCTCTCTCTCCCTTCCCCTCACTTAGCATATGACTAACCCTTCTTCCCCCTCACTTGGAAAACATTGTCAGGGCACGAGCGGAGAACGAAATCTGACCTCACTTGGTGGAGAAAGAGGACAAGGGGAGGGTAGCCGGTCCCTTGTGCCACCAAGAAGGCAAGAGAGAGGACGTCCCAAAAAAGGAAGTGGGAGAGGCGGAATCCGAAAGAAAGCATAAGTTGAAAGTGAGGTCAGTTTGACTCAACCATTTCCCCGACGGCATGACTATGAGAAGAGGATGGGCTGATTGAGCAACAAGAAGGGAACAAAGCACAGCCAAAGAGCATGCAAAGAATAGGCATGCGGGAAGGGCTATGTGTGGAACGGGGGACATTGTATGGATCTCCTTGCTTGTGTGGGATTGTGCAGGTGAATAATGGCTAGAAATGCCTTGAGCGGGATAAGGGCGAGAGGAACTGGACATCAAGAGGGAAAGGAAAGAGGGACAAAGGAGCTATGGAGCAAGGCATGGTTTTAAGGACATTGTTACAAAGGTTTATTCCACTGGTCCTATCGTTGAGAGGAGAAAGGATGGGACCTACTTCCTGCCTAGGTCAGAATGATTGTACATGTGTGAAGAGGTATGAGAGACTTAAAAGGAGACCTCAGCGTGTGTGAGATAGACTCTCTAACCTATAAATGCACTATGTGAGACTTTGTGTATGAGTGATTCGTTGTGTTGATTGGTTATTTAGATATATCTTGAATTACTTAGATCCCTCTGATCTGAGGGATGCGATTCCGCCCCGACTAAGACTGTTTCAGTTGTAGCCCTGGTCAGGGAGACCTTGATTCTTGTGTGATATCGGCGCCAGTTTGAGTTGAGATTGTTCAAATCTATGTGTATATATGTAATTCAAGCCCATATTGGTTTGCTTTTGATTTGGGATACTACGCCCCTCAGTGTATATTGAGCTGAGATTTTATCTGAGACTATCCCCTTGTACATGACGATCACAATCACTCTCACATGTGTGGTTTTATCATGATGTATGATGGTTTTGTGCGAGAAGATGTATGAGAAACATCTCATGTGCTGCGTATTTCGTGAATGTGAATGGATGTGAACTGTCTACTCTTCAATATACTCGTGCGATCTACCCACGGGCGGATGATAGGGTCGGGTATAAGGAGAGGGAGTGCAATCTGTTTTGTGAGAAGTGTGAGAATCCTAAGGGATTTATGCGTCTTTGAGACTCGAATGTTTGCCATGCCAAATGTTTATTGTTGAGTTGTGATGAGGACCCATAAGTTGGTCTCTCAGTTTGAGTTGTTTTATGGTTGAGACACCTTCAAGTGGGAAGGTGGTCTTATGCTTATTGGAAGACTCATCTTCAGGGAGGGGGGATGTTTTAATGAAAGGTCGCAAGAGAGTTTATCCTAAACAGAGAAGGGATGGCTGGGAGACATATTGAGTGAGACCTCCCTTGTATGAAGGGAGGTTAATAGATTCAGTGGCATGGTAAGTTGTTTTTGGATGATAAAGTCTGACGAGGAGGACCACGTTTTTGCTTGGCCATTGGTGGAATTTTTGTAAGGTCGCAAAAAACTTCATTGGGAAATGTTTTCGGGATGTGTGGTCTTCTTGCTCTGATCAAGTGAGGGGGTCATGACCTTGCGGACCTGGCGGTGACTCTGTTTTGTGATAGTGGAGAGGCTGACGTGTTCTCTCCGTGTTGTCCCACAGAGGGCTGGTAAATGCATTTTATGTGTAACAGACCTTTGCGCAGTTTCGCAATAGGCCTGTATTGTTGCGACACACCGTTCAGTCACTTGTGCTAATCTTGGGGCATTTATGAAAGACCCAGCTAGGGGTATAAGTGGCATCACTGGTGCGCAACCCCTAGTGTTGGTTGCTGATCGGCGAAACCTGACAGCGGGCCCACGTCTCGTCAGAAGAGGTAAAGACTTAAAGGGGTGTGGCCACCTAGGAGGGTTTTACCTACCGCGTGATGGCGTGAGATAGGAGTCGAGTCTTTTGGAGTCCTGATTTAATGCTTATCAAGAGAAAAAACCTATCGTGGTGCAACCTGCGAGGGCACTACCGCTAAAATATCGAATGTGGTTGGCCGTAGATCTGGCACGATCACCCAGGCCGCGGTGGGAACAAGATGAAGACATAACCTTCCTGTACTAGACTGCAGAAGGTGTGTTGAGATAAGATATATATATATATATATATATATATATATATATATATATATATATATATATATATTTGATTATGAGAATTATTGGAGGGAGGCGAGAACGCCTTCTAAGGTCTCGGTTAGGGCTCGGGTCCTTGGTTATGACCATGCTCGCAGAGTAGAGGCTAGGGACACTTAACGAGAAGTCGACGTTTGTCTAGGACAAAGGGGAGAGGACAGCTGAGAGGGGCCACTGAGACTTATGTTGTAGTATGTATGTCCAGTACACCTGCGTCCTAGTGTAAGGACAATGAAGACCCAGGTTAAAATCCTGGCAGCATAAAGTTATAAAGGCTTGGATTGTTGGAGGCCTCGAACCTGAGTCTATCGGCTAATCGGATTGGTTCCCTTCTCGTCAACATTTGGAGTTTTGGATGAATTTATAGCTTTTCGATTTTGCGAAGCGACGGGGACGTCGCTTAATATGGTCCGGTAAGTTGTCGGTGCGAATACCCTTACAAGGGTATCCGCCCTGGTTTTTGCAAGCGATAGAAAATAAGTGATTTAAAGATTGAGTATACCACGCGAGTCACGGCAGTCTCCGTTGTTTATGCGGCTGAATGGCTGGCTAGATTAGAGAGTATGTGGGCGCGCGGATTTGAGGCGCACGTGATTTTTTTTAATTGTTGACGACTGAAGAGTCGGCGGGATCGCCGGCCAAATTTGTTTTGTTTTCTGATTAAACAGGGATTAAAAAGATTATGTCTCGTCGATTGGTGTGATTGTCTGTGACTTGTGCGTACGTGAGGAGGACGACATCGACGACAGCATGGAATTTCAATACGTCCTGGTAGGTCCGCGCGTCGAGCAGTGTTTGTTTATTTGAGCGTCCGACAGAACTAGACCCAGCCTTGGGCCTAGCGCTAGCAGGATACGACGCCAGACTTTCATTTAAGAGATCTAGGGAATGAGGTCAGCGAGTGACGACGCGAGAGCGTGGGGGCGGCGCGACGGAACCGCGGGGTTGAGGGCCCGGCGGGGCTATCCCCCTTGGTTTTGCCGTTGGCAGCGTTAGAACGGTGCTAACGTTTTTTTTTTTTCGTTCGTCATATTCTGACGCTTGGAGTTTTCTAAATAATTTATTATTCAACGTCGTATTATTATTATTATTATGCTCCGGCGTTCCTTGACTTAGACGTGGCGCTGGACTCGGAGGTCGTCGCGGCGGTCGAGGATCTTGAGCGAGCTCCTCCTTTGGTTGACCTGTGAGTTCGTACGTTGTCGAGCACATTGGCCCCCGCGCAAACGAGGCTCCTCCCGACCGCGTCACGCAAGAGAAACTTTGGCTTTCAACTTTTTTAGAGACAACTCGGGGACGACACGGTAACCCGCGTCGACCCTTCGCCGCTCCGGCCGAGTGCGCCAGCTGTACATCCCGCGGTCCCCTACGACAGGATAGGTTCTCACGGGGCACAACTTACTTTCCCTAAGGGTTGTCACCACCCTTAGGGGCGTATCCCCGCCGAGCTACCGACCCAAATGCGAAAGCTTTTATAATGCAATTGCAGAGGTGAGTCGGCCGAGGGCGTTTGCTCGTTCGCTGTAGCATAGGTACGCATGGTTAAACGCCGAAGTGAACCTGATCGTCGTCCGTCCCTGGGGCGCTGATCTCCCATGAATTAGAACGTACGACGGTCGATTAGGACGTGATAACCTGGTGTAAGAAAATCTCAATCAATCCTAGTCCCTTCTTTCACCTGACAAAGGTCGACTTGACTCCAAACAACGCTTATCAACAAAGGATCAAAGCATGACCAATACGTAAAGCGACGCTCAAATGACGTCTGACTGAAGTATCTTCACTCTGCCAGCCAAATGGCTGGACCGTCACGAGTTTTTCAACTGGATGAAATGCGTTGCCAAGTTCGTTCATTCCGCCCCATACTGACTGCTAGCAAGGAATATGAGCGCCCCGACTCTCAAGCAGAGTTAGAGTGCCATTGTTTTAATGATGGCTTCACTGGTCCTCTAACTTTGGTGTGAATGCCATCTGTAAATAATTCGGCTACCACTTATACAAGTCAGCGACCAACTCGAACAATCGGATGCTCGATGCCCCATTAAGGTCAGGGATCCACTTTCAAACCTTGTTGGTCGCTTTGTCCTCCTGGGCAATAATTGCTATTTCCGTTCCACGAATGACGAAGTACCAGCTTTCGACATGAAGATATTCAAGGCAATACTTTATTCACATCTTCCTGTCAACTAGTCTGATCGCCCCAGGTTTGCACTTCTTAGGGTGCAAACCTACCCACGAAGGTAGTGCCTACACGCTTTTCGTCCATAGTTAGTGAACATATGAACTGGGCTTCTTACGACATCAGTCCCCCATTCGTCTGTGGCTCCTAAGACGACCACTAGAAAGGTAGACTATAGCGGTTGTTCTTAACGTGAGCCGCCAAGAACTTAACGCCTTCCGTGAATAGCACACGTCCATCCCCTAGGAGGTGGTTTGGGATACCCCTCGTCCTCGCCCGAGCGAACCTTGGATCTCAGAAGTCGGGCTGGCTCCACCACGACAGCATGGTATCCCCTCGCCTGCGGTCCACTCCGAGTCGTTAACAGGGTCGGCCCCTAAGGCAACGAATCCCCGCCTCAGATGCCTCCTAGGGAAAGGAAATGCACTTACCACAGCAGACGGTCAGCCCTTTATCGCCTGACGTCAAGGGTGAACCTAGACGAAAAATGAGATCAGAGGAGGAAATCATTCAGACAGACGGGCACGAATAGAGAGGGACATTCGGGAAAGAATGGGTAACCTCAGGGAAAATCTACGTCCAATTCACTTCTTCTCCCTTGTATGATCGCTCCGTTTCTCGTCGTCTGCTGTTTTCTCATCCTTTCAACATGCATGCAGGCAAAAAATAGAAAGCAATCATCATTCCATTCACTTTCGCTGACATGATTAAATCTCCATTTTTCAGCATTCTTCTACTTACCTGCACACCAGATCAAGCAACAATTCCAAAAGGAAGACGATGCAAACCCATTTTCAAGTCATGTCAGGCTTTCATTCACGCGTGCAAACAAAACACAACTCCCTCTACCTTTTTAGTGAACGTTCAAAGAACAGGGTCAAGCAAGTGTGGATTCACACAGGAGTGAAGGGAAGTCTGAGTCACTTATCTGACCTCGAGTGAAGTTGAGATGGACGCGGCTCACTCAAGAAAACCACGTAAGATCACGCTCCAAACGAGACAAACGTCACAATAGCCGTCAACAAAGCGATCCACACCAGTCCCTCAAATGGACCACCACTGACACACAATCCCCTCAGTGTCTCAACATCGTCACCACTCGCGACTAGTACCACTATGCCACCACTGTGTCGAAGCGTCGCGGCCGCAATATGGGGACAGCACAACGTCAACACCACCTCAAAGCACACTCCCTCTCAATGACGCTCCTCAAAATTGTCATTGCCGCCGCGAAGACCGGACAGCATCTCCACACCACTGCTAAAAACACTGTTGCTGCCGCAAAATTTCGGCAGCACTTCCGCGTCACCGCTAAAAAGTACAGCGCTTCCGCGTCACCGCCGAAAAAACATAGCTGCCGCCGCAAAATTTCGGTAACGCTTCCGCATCACCGCCGAAAAAGCATAGCCACCGCCGCAAAATTTTGGCAGCGCTTCCGCACCACCTGCCAAAAAGACCAGTTGCCGCCACAAAATTTCGGCAGCGCTTCCGCACTACCGCTGATAACCTTGCTGCCGTCGCCGTACCGAGCGAACAACACCTCCCCTGCGCTCCACCAAGTGCAGCGGCAGCTATGGCTGCCTTCACTCTAATACTCCCCGCAGACCTCCAATACTTCTTTCTCTCTCGCCATGCCGTATACAGCCGCCTTCGCGCGGCTGATTCATCTGACTCAGCCATCCTGTCTATGGCTATCGAGGCCCAGCCTCTTGAAGAGTCGACGCAACCCGACGAAACAGCTTGCCACAGTCCTGTCTGCCCGTTCGTTGGAAAACGAACGGGCACTGAGCGAGAAAAAAAAAACAAGAAAAATTTAACTCGAATCTAAAAAGAAAATCTTAAAAAAAATTCTAAACAAAATCTAACAAGAATAACGAAAACAAAAAGAAAAGAAAGAAACCCTACCTACGTGAGTGCCCGTTTCTAACGGGCGCCCGTCTCTTCACTGGGAACTTTAAGTTCCCAGTCACCTCATAACGCGCCACATGGCGCATCGTTTTGTCTTGTTTTTTTGTGTGTTTTTTTTTGCCATTTTTCCCGTCGGCTACAGCCAACGGGCACTTCAGGTGTCGTGGCTTTTCAGCCAAGAACAACCATCCCCCAAGGGCACGGTTCCACTAGCAAAGAGGATCGGATCGAACGCCTGGATCTGGACGATGTTGCAGAGATGTGCGGGAAATCGAGACTGAACTACTTTTCTGCATCTCTGCTTAAAACACGTCCAGATTCAGGGACTCGATCCTATCCTTTTTGCTAGTGGGACCACAGCCCTGAGGAACCCTCGTCCTTTTTTTTTTTTTTTTTTTTTTTTTTTTTTAAAAAAAAATAAAAAAACGTAAAAATATTGGACCGCCTCTCGATTTATGCCCTGCGCAAAGGCTAAGCTACCTCGCGCGGCCGATCCCAGTCATGCGATCCTGATGATCGCACGGCCGAAATCAGCCACGCCCAACTGCCTGGGCTGCTCCAAAAGGAGATTCGCCCAGTAGGCCGGTATATGGGGTTCGATCATAGTATCTGTTGGGTGACAGTCTTCTGTCGTAACCTACTGGACAAGCTCCTATCACAACAGTGATAGGGGCAACTCTTCTATAAGAAGAGCTAGCCCAGCTGCCACTCCTCGAGACGAGGCTTAACAGGCCCCCCCTGCCTATGGCCGCGCAGGCCCTGCTTGTCTACCTGTGGCCTCGCAGGCCTCGCTTGCTTGTGGCCTTGCATGCCCGGATGGCCGTGTGGCCTCGGCCCCGACCTATCATCCCCCGGACTTGGTGCAAGGCCCCGCGGCTTGGGAAACAAGACCCTTCTTTTTATCCCCCTTGTGTCGCAGCTGTATACCCGACACACCCCTATTTTTAGCCTTCTTAGGCCCTGAATCATGCGGCTGCTAAGTCGCGCGACATCTTTTAGGCAGAATAAGTCTAACCTTAGTCTTTCTACGACCACGCACCCTCGCGGCCTTGTCGAGGCCCGCGGACGACAGGTCATACCGTCGATTTTCGCTGTTCCCATCGAACAACAATGGCGTCACACGTCAATGACGTCCCACGTCAACGACGTCAGGTTTTAAGTCTCTCAATTATAGGGTTGGTCTGACTGACTTTGGCAACGTCAATCTCATCAAGTTCCTCAATCCAAAAATCGGACAGCGTCTGACCTTGAAAAACTCGGGCAGAAACCCTCACAGGGGTTTCTGTCCCGACAACGTGTCAGGGGATGGGCGAAATTTCCCTCCCCGCTTGTCTTGAAAGGCGGACCGAAGAGGCCAATGCATGAAGAGTAGTGAGAGTCGCGGTCGTGGCTTTCCCTCTCTTCTCACCTAAAGAGCGTCGATAGCCTAAAGTGGAAGAGAGTCGGAGAACATCCCGAACTAGGGTCTGTGCGCTGAGCCCGAGGATAGTAGGGGACGCCTTGGGCGCACGGTCCTCCACCCGCCCTTACTGTAAAAGGGCTTGAGCGGGAACATACCCCCCGGGTCTCGCAGGATAATGAAGTCGCCTATATGGTGGGACATCAAGGGAGGATGTGGGGGCCGGTCACACATGCCTTTTCATCACCTTGACCTTTAAGGTCCTCATTTGACTATTTGATACTATCGTCGGGATCGGCACTAGGCCTAGGCCTAGGCTTTGCGGCAGGTTCATACCCTCGGCTCTGTGACAGGCTGTCTGTGCGGGAGCCTCCTGTTGAAGGCTCGAAGTGGGGGCAGATTCCCTTGGGCAGAAACGGGCGAGAGGAGGCTACGGCGGGGGCCGCTTCGATAGGGGTGTGCAATCGGTCGTCGGGCTTGGGCATAGGGGTGGAAGATTAACCCAGCCGGCAAGCAACTGTTTTCCCCTCTAGGCGGTCCAGGGTAGCTCGAGCTGCTTGGCAACGTTAGTACGAGACAGTGAGACCGTATGCTACAGATGGGAGACATGCATCGGGCTGCACCGAGTGCAAGCGGGCGATGTGGGGCATTGAGGGGAAGTAGTGAAGCAGGGATAGCGGACTTATCTGCGGACTGAAGTGTCGCCGAACCCGTCGAGGTGAGGTGATGAGGAGCGAACGGAAGAAGCAAGGTAAGGGCACAGTGAAGGGGGAATGCACCCGGGTCCGTTTTTGCGCCAGATCCACTCGCAAACTGAGCGATGAGGGAGACGGGAGATAGCGGATAGAAGATTGTGAAGCCCGTCCGATTCTTGATGAAATCGAGCGGGGAAATAGCCGATTTTGGGGTTTTCAGCCGAGGCGAACCTGATGGTGAAGTCAGATTAGGGGAAAGGTTAGTAGAAATGGAGGTTAGTAAGAAACACGGTGCACGGTGGTGGCTATGGCGGGAAAGTAGATATGATAGGAGGATAAAATTTGATATCTCCCCCGATTCCTTATAGAATCGGGCGAGGTAGGATTTGAAGTGGGGGTTTTCAGACCTTACGAATCAATTAGTGGGGTTAGTTTGGCGTGTAGATGACTAGGAGGGCAGTAGGAGAGAAATAGACCGCGCGAAGGTAACAGGAGAAGGAGATGGCGGAGATAGGAGATGAAGGCTTTAGTTGATCTTCGATGGATTTAGGTGGGGAAAAGGTTGGAACTGAGGTTTTAGGATGTTGCGAGTTGGATAGTGAAGACAAATTTAGGAAAGAGTTGTGGTTTTTAAGCTAGGGAGAATCGAACTGCGCCCGGAGAGAGGAGCTTTGAAAAGGTAATGTATCTTTCCGTGTTCTAGCGGAGGATTCATTTGATTTTGCTCATTCTGGTTTGTGGACGTAGCGGGAGGCGAACCGCGGGGTTGAAGACTTACCTCAGCACGGTGCGCCGCCCATCCTGTCTCTCCGGAGAGAGAAGGTCATCCACGTAGCCAAGCCGATCCACAAATGCACCTGGCCTCCGTCCTGCGATAGATTCACAGCGACCTCGTTCGTCCCATATCGAAGAACCCACTTCGACTCTGCTGAGAGTGAGAGAGGAGTGAGCGCCTACCTCGAAGGTCGAACTGCAGGAGGGTGTGGCGGAGACCAGTTGGTCAGCCAGGGGGAATTGAGGACTTACCCGTTTTTTTTGCTGACATGTTGCTCGGACTGTCATTTGACCAGGGCGGCAAGCTGCGGGGAGCGAGTCGCAGAGTTTTGGACCCGCCGACTAAGGAGTTGCCCATTGGATCGACTGGTTGAGACTGTCGGGGACCGGGCAGGCAGCATGCTCGAAGGTTCACCATCGACTGATGTATGACTCCGCGCGTTCCAGCGGAAGATTCATCCTATGTTGCTCATCCTAATAGTGGGAGTAGTGTGAAGGGCCGTAAGGGCAGAGACTTATCTCTTGGCCGGTCCCCCACTCACTCCGTCAGGTTGGATCGAGAGACCTACCTCAAGGGCTGGCATGTGGAAGGCGTCGAAGTCTAGTTGAGGGGCCAACCTGAGGGCAGCCAAGTGAATGGGGCAGTACGTACTTGCGTAGTCAGGAGCATAAACTTACCTGGTGAAAAGCACACTGCTCACTACCGTATAACAAACTACGGATTGAGGGGCAGCCGATTGGTCAGTGCGATGTTCCTCATCCGGATCGGAGGAGTGCGAGTCCGTCTGCAGGTTGATGCCAACTAGGGCTTGGAAGAGGCTGCGCAACTGGTATCGGCGGGGGCTCTGCCGCCACGCGGCTAGTCAAGCCATGCCATTGCTTCAATGTGGCGAGAGGGAAAGCAGCTGCCTCTGACTTATAGCCGGCACTTTCGGCAGCGGCCATTATGGTTTGGGTCACGAACCGTGAAAAAAGGGATTGAAGCTATTGAAGTGGGGAGCTATTGCTGGAATTTGGGAGATCGTCAGGGGGTCATCGCTTGATTATTGGGCTTCAGTTTGGTCAAGCTGCTGCGACTTGGCCATCATTGCGGGGCCCTCAGGCGAGTTAAGGAACCAAGACCCTCTCGCGCGAGTATGAGAGCATCCTCCTTGAATCTGAGAGTCTCAAACCCTGCTTATTCTGCCCTTCTTATTCTAAGTCTAATCCTGTTACGAAAGGAAGGCGGCAGGCGGGATTGTAACCCGTAGGACCGCAACAAGACTCTGTGGGGAGTCAGCCCACTCATTGTGGGAGCTTTGTCGGAACTCAGGAGGAGTTCTGGAGGCAGGAAACTAGGCGGTGATTTTCGAACCCCCTCTATAAACCCAGTCATAACCCCTACTTGTACTTCTTTCTATGAGTTGACTGAGTGTATTGCGTGTGCCCTATATTTGACTTTGGGTGTGGCTTTAAGGACGTAACCCAGACCAAATAAAGGGATGTGTGTGCAATTTCAAGTTTCAGTTTATTGGTTGCGTGAAAGCAGATTGTGAAAAAGGGGTTTGCATTTGTGGGAAGGTTGGGAGGAAGGCAGTTTTGCATAAAGTTTGACTGGGTCATTAAGGCTGGGACGTCCCCATAAGTTTGGGGAGACCCGGTGCTGTGCTTAGTTTTGAATTGCTTGGAGAATCAGACATGCCCCATAAGTTTGGGTGGTTTGCTTGCTCTAACTTGCGAGGGCTGTCTGTGGTTGATTTTTCAGGAGTCAAGCATGTCCCATAAGTTTGGGTGGCWTGCTTGCCTTGTTTGATTTGGGTTTCATTCTTGTTTATTTGGTTCTGAACGAGGAGGTCTGGGTCATTCTATAAGCTTATTTGGTTCTGAACGAGGAGTCAGACTATTCTATAAGTTTACGTAGTCTACACAATACCACACCTGCTGCAACCCAAAAGTTATAAATTGGCTAGTGGGGAGCTTTTGCTGAAATTTTGGAGATCGTCAGGGGGTCATCGCTTGATTATTGGGCTTCAGTTTGGTCAAGCTGCTGCGACTTCGCCATCATTGTGGGGCCCTCAGGCGAGTGAAGGAACCAAGGCCCTCTCGCGCGAGTTTGAGAGCACCCTCCTTGAATCTGAGAGTCTCAAACCCTGATTATTCTGCCCTTCTTAATCTTAGTCTAATCCTGTTACGAGAGGAAGGCGGCAGGCGGGATCGCAACCCGGAGGATCGCAGCAAAACTATGTGGGGAGTCAGCCCACCCATTGTGGGAGCTCTGCCGGAACTCAGGAGGAGTTCTGGAGGCAGGGAACTCAGCGGTGATTTCCTAACTCCCTCTATAAACCCAGTTATAACCCCTACCTGTACTTCTTTCTATGAGTTGACTGAGTGTATAGCGTGTGCCTTATATTTGACTTTGGGTGTGGCTTTCATGACGTAGCCCAGACCAAGTAAAGCAATGTGTGTGCAATTTCAAGTTTCAGTTTATTGGTTGCGTGAAAGCAGATTGTGAAAAAGGGGTTTGCATCTGGGGGAAGGTTGGGAGGAAGGCAGTTTTGCATAAAGTTTGACTAGGTCATTAAGGTTGGGAAGTCCCCATATGTTCGGGGAGACCTAGTGTTGTGCTTAGTTTTGAATTGCTTGGAGAATCAGACATGCCCCATAAGTTTGGGTGGTTTGATTGCTCTAACTTGCGAGGGCTGTCTGTGGTTGATTTTTCAAGAGTCAAGCATGTCCCATAAGTTTGGGTGGCTTGGTTGCCTTGTTTTATTTGGGTTTCTTTCCTGTTTATTTGGTTCTGAACGAGGAGGTCTGGGCCATTTTATAAGTTTAGGTGGTTCAGCCTCTTCTTGCTTTTATTCTAAGGGAGTAACTTTGGTAGAGGACAAGGTCATTTCATAAGTTTGGGCGACCTTGACCCCATGCCGCGCACAAATTGGATCAGAGAGGAATGAACCATGCAGAGAGTCAGATTATTCTATAAGTTTAGGTAGTCTGGCCCAATGCCCCGCACGTGCTGGAACCCAAAGGTTATAAATTAGCTATATTTTATTACTATCTTATTTAAGAACAGGCTAGTCAGACTATTCTATAAGCTTAGGTAGTCTGACTATAGCTTATCAAAATCTGAAGAGAGTATAACTAAGAGTATAACTGAGGGTAAGTTGGGCCAACTGAGCATTTTCTTCTAAGACGAATGACTCAGTCCTACGCCCGCTTTGAAGATCAAGTTCAGAGAGATATATACAACCTGGCTATTAAACAGTTCAGGGCGACTAGAATGGCCTATTCATATGCCCAAAGAAGAGAGAAGTAGTTGTGCCCTCTGTTTTATGTATACTCGATGGCAAGGTTAAGCATGTCCCATAAGTTTGGGTGGCCTGACTTTATGCCTTATGTAAGATGGGTATAAAGGGACAACTCATGAAAGATTATGAACTATTGTTTGACAAGGTTTAACCCTTGGGTTGGTGAGAGTACTTACCATTGTGGTTTGACCTGCATGTGGCTGAGTGAGGCCTCTACTTAGTCTAAGTTCCAGTTTGACAGGTAGTCGCTTTAGCTGCTCGCCACGTGCTAGAGCGATAGGAGTTAGTTCAATTTTTGCATTTTCTGAGCTAACTCTATTTTTACTTAGGTCAATTTTTGCATTCTCTGAGATCATTTGTTATACTTGGCTTTGTATAAATTTTGGTAAGCTACTTTCTCTACGGGAAGCATTGTCGAAATTTTTGGAAATCCAATGAGTTAGTCAAATTTTGACTTTTTAAAGTTCAACCTGTCTAAATTATATATATGGCTTAGTAGAAATTTGGGAAGTCTTCTTTTCTAAAGGGAGTGCTGCCCAAATTTTTGCTAATTCAGGGACAAAATTTGGACTTTAAAAAGTTGAAGACTATTTCTGTTTTCATGTTTGGGCTAAAATAAATTTTGGAAAGGCACTTTCCATACGGGAAACGCTGCCGAAATTTTCTTAGTTTAAAGGAGATAGATTATATTTTGACAGGTGACGGTTATGGCTATCCACCCTGAATAGGGAAGATTCTGTCATTGGTCTACCTTTGCTTTAGGCACTGGCTTAGAGGTAGATTCAGACTTAGTTAAGTAAAACGATTTCGGTGGGATCGTGATATGGAGAATATTCACCATGGACTTATAGATCTAGCCTGGGGATTGGTCTGTCTTGTGTTACAGATCCTCTTGATCGATTGATTCAAGATTTGGGCTAGATTCAGTTTGATCCTACAAGGATCATCTTCTGTTATCACTGATAACAGGTCGGTTGCCGATTCGTCGGTCTACGATTCAACTCCAATCCACTTTTGCCACTCAACCTAAAGATCTTAGCCCTGTGGTTTGAAATGTTTTATTGTGTTTTTACCCGGACTTTATTGAGTGGTCATTTAATAAAGATACTGAGTATTTTATTTGGTGGAAGGATGCGCTAAGGTTGAGGTTTGTATGGCTGAAGCAAGGGGTGTGAAAGTCCTAACGTGGTCTCTTATGTAGCCCTAACGTAGTCTCCTATGTAGCTAAGAACAGTGCGATTGCACCATGGCTTATCACAAAAGGTCAGGACGAGATAACTATAGGTTCTACTACCTATAGACTGGAATTCAAACAAAGGCTAACAAAGGTTCAACTGAAAGAGCAGAGACGTGAGGAAGATTTTCAATCCTTCTGGGTCATTGTTGTACAAGTGTTACTCGACTCATTCTTTTATCTTGAGGCTTAAGTGAGCAAGGCTATAGGACCAGTCATACGTAGACATCCTATAGAACCAGATAGACTGAAACCCTCTCTTATCAACGTGAAATTCTATATCAACCCAAATTCACGTCCGAATATGAAAGACAAAATTTGGGTCGTTACCTCCGAGGGCGACGAATTAGAAGTTAAACTTGCTTCGTCGGATACTCCTCGATGTCGGTGTTGTTGAGCCTTCTTCCATACAGCGAACGAGTGTAGAAGAGGAGGTACAGGCCAACAAGCAAACAGTCAAGGCAGCCAAGGAAACCAAGTCAATCAAGGGACTCCTCAAGGCGCTTACTTTCAGCAAGGTAATCAGCGCAACGGTCAACCTCAACAACATGGTCAATAGCAACAACCAGCATATTCTGGCCCTATGAGTCATCTGGGCACCTCTCCATCGCAGACGTTGTTGAGAGCAGCGATGGGACAGAGTGGTGTCCCTCTAGGACCCGTTTTTCCAGGCTTCTCGAGCTCGCGATTCAATCCAGCATTCAATCCAGCATTTGATCCAACGATCGCTCAACATGGTGCTCACATGCCAATGTACGGGATGCCAAATGGTACGGGTCACGCATTCATGCCATGGATACCCTAGCAAGGAGGATTATCGACGTTGTACCCAGCACAACTGTTCCAGAATGGGGGACTTCCCCTCCCCGGCTGTACACTCAGCAACGGGTGTCATCCCAGTTGGTAATTCGGGCCAACAACCGGCAACCTCAAGGACTCCTCAGCAAGAAGGACAAGTATCTACACCACCATCAGGCCATCCAGACGGAAGCGTCAACATGGGACAAGATCCCAGACTTCCTCTGAAAGGAGCAGCGAATGACACTGCGGGTTCACGATCCATCACACCAAGTAAGTAAAGGAGATTAGACTTGGAAGGGAGTTTTGCATCAAGTGGCATAATTCAAGGTGAGCACTCTGACAACTCGCTCCCCTGCTCCGACCCGTCGCAAGGTCAGATTAGGGAGATTGGTACCCCAGGAAGCAAAACCACAAGGCACCGTACCCGGGTAGCCTCCCTCTCCTGAGGGCAAGCAACCTGACTTGCTCGGTTGGTTGGGCTTCTCTTGGTGGATCGCAGTAGACAGACAGTTGGGAAGATCTGAGGAGGGAGCGGCAATTCCGTTCCCGTATTTAGGGGCAGAGTAGGTAAGTAGGCCAAACAACTGCAACTTACATAGTATAATATTTTAGATATAATTGGAACTTAGCTGTGACAGTTCGAGGTACGTAACTTGGTGCTCTTAATTCCTATTTTTAGGGTAAGAGTGGTAGAATTAGCCTCATTCATTTTGGTTCTTGTATGGTTTTTATGGTCGTGAGGGCAATTTATGAATCGATTCCTTTTGTGGATTGTTTTGGATTTCGCAGTCCATGAGGGATTTTTCTTCTTTTTTCCTTTTTTTTCTCAGGGTTGGGGAATGTCAGAGCAGCGGTCAGGATTCGGCCAATTCTGCTACTGGACTAAAATCCCCAACGCCTGCACCATAATCTGGGTAATGGTCCCATCGGTCACTGTTCCCTTTTTTCGGGTTGGATTGTGGAGGGATTCCCGGCCTCGTTTTTGGTTTTGTTAATGGAATGCAAAGTTGATTTGTAAAAAAATAAAATTAAAAAAAAATGATACTGGAGGCCGGGGATCTAGAGACTTGCTCAGAGTTTCTCAAGGTATTGGAGATTGCTGCTGGATCTCCCAGTGGTTAGACACGCGAGCCAATTATGGCTCGTGGCCCACCTCGCAGTACCTTCAGCTTCATGGTGTGCCCGACACATCTAGGTTATGGGTCACAATTTTTCTTTTTTCTCGCTTTTCTTTTCTTTTTCCGTTTTTCTTTTCTTAGGAATACGTGCAGTGGCTTTGAGGGTCTCTACTCACCAAATGCACAAAAGACAAAACATATGGTGGCGTATTATTCCATGTTCTGCAGAAGATTCATTCGAATTTTGCACATTTCTTGAGTAGTGCAGCCAAGCCCTAAGAATCACGTGTAGAGATCAATGGGGCCTAGCTACATGAGCAACCCATAATTGTTGAAACACAGAACTGAATTCGAATCTTGAGTATATTTTCGGCCAGCTCGTGCTCTACTTCATATTCACTGTCTGCCTCGATCCTGGTGGGGGGGTTTGCGCTACATGGCTGTGAGGACCCTTCAAATAGTCTGCATGGCCCGTCTGAGCCGTGTTAAGGGGATCCTCTCTTTCTCTCTCTCTCTCTCTCTCTCTCTCTCTTCCGCTTGTATACACAATCACCCCTTACCAAAAAAAAAAAAAAAAAGGGCATTTGCCCCACATCACAGACACCCCCTCAACCCCAGCACCCCCCACCCAGACCAAACGCATAACCCTCCCCCCCAAAAAAAAAACCAAGATTTTATTGCAGATTCGAGGTCTTCTCGCCAAGCGCAGAATGACCCTGGTTTTAGAATATATATATATATATATATATTTTTGGGCATTTTTTTGAGAGACGGTTAACGGAGGCCCAAATATTCACCGTTTTCGTTGGCAATTGCGGTGCGAATTTCATCAAAAATTTTAAAAACAAATGATATGAGACCATAGTGCAAACATCAAAAAAGAAAACAGGCCAAAAAGAACGAAAAAAACAAAAAAACAAAAAAACACTATGAAACCCTAACACAAAGACATTGTCCGAGTTAAAATGAAGCGTCCAACGAATTCAAAGAAATGCCAACTTTTTCATTATTGATCCAAACATGTCAAAACTGCAAACATGACGTACCTAAAGCACATATATATCACAAAAAAAAAAAAAAAAAAAAAAAAAAAAAAAAACAAAAGGAGGTTAAAAAAAAAAAGGAAAAAAGGGCCAAAAAAAAAAAAAAAAAAAAAAAAAAAAAAAAAAAAAAAAAAAAAAAAAAAAAAAAAAAAAAAAAAAAAAAATCAGCATAATATGATAGTTTCAGTGCAATTCGGTATGAAATTCGTCGAAAGTAACACCCCTGGTTAACCACATGTGGGTTTTTCGACCCGCCAGGTTTACCTTAGCGCCCCCCCCGGGCCCAACCGGTCGGGCGGCGTCCTCACTCATCTTATCACTGAATATTTCTGATTTATTTTTAAGTGGACATTTGTTCAAAGGCTCCATTCGGTACCGTTGTCGTTCTAAATAGGTCCTCGTAAACACTCGTATGGTGATTGATGGGGTAATTTTAGTGGAGTATATTCTATAATATTTATTTATCCACTTACGTGACTCCTTTTGAGTCTCGACCCTAACAGGTGATGGGGTCGAGGGATCTCGAGATAGTAGGATCTCAAGGGACTATTGGGGTAAAAAAACTCACCTATCTGGTGTGTCTACGAGATTGGGAGCGCGACAATGTTTCTGACTTTCTTGACAAGTTTGGGCAGATAGCGTTCCACTGCAAGTGGAATGAGGAGCATATGCTAAGAGAGGTTATAAAACATATCCACATAGACCTGAAGGAGGAAGTCAGTGGATTGATTAGGAGAGGAGGGTCGTAATGGAGAAAGTTTCATAATGACATCTGGGATACATACAGGCTAGGTGAGGAAAAACTGACCAAAAACGATCTTGAGAAGATACATCGGTTCAATTATGTGTCAGTACGATAATTTTTGGCAAACTACGAACGCTCTTCCCGTAGAGTCTGGGCCTTGTTTGAATATGACAAGTGTTTCGTATTCCTTATAAACTTTTCGTGTGCAGAGCAGCGAGATTTGATTCGTTGGACTGAAAAAAAAAGTTATATGAAACAAAATACGAGAGCGATTTTGATAAACACCTCTATCATACTCTGCGGGAAGCAAGGAGAAGAAAAAAGTCGAAAAATTATGGGAAAAACGAGTTTGGCAAAATGACAGGTGAAGTTGCAACAAACACCTCTAAGGGTATGAAAGGTGAATTTCAGAAGGACGCTAAGATCATCCAGCAGAATCATAAATGGATTAAGGAGAAGAAAAAAAAATCATGTACTAAGAGAAAAGCGATGCAGGCTAAAATGAGGAATATCGCGACTCATACCTGTGAGGGAACATTGACGTCTCAAGCAGAAAGCGAAAAGAGAAGCGAAGATTCCAAGTTGGTATAGCCCTACCTCCCATTGCATCTGCTCCAAAAAAGGAGTATGTTAACAAGGGTGCATCGTCAGATGCAAGTTGGATTGAATAGCAAGCGGCGAGAACAGTGGTCAAAGATAGTATGTGGTTGTTGTGGAAAGGTTGGTCATAACCCTCGCAGATGCAAGATGGCAAAGGGAGGAGTTCAAGGGTGATATCGTTTTCTTTAGACAAGGGTTGGTTTCTCCCAATAGTTATCATCACTTTACTTATCTCATCCATAATAGGAGAGAGGCAGAGTAATGTCAGCAGTTTTGAATGACTTATAAATAAACACTTAGAATGTTATGACGGTGCAGAAAAATCACCTGCTAGACTGATAAGCGATTACCTGCTTATTTTGTTTTTAAAGTTGAGTCTATGAGCTTAATGATATATAGGATTTACATTGTATATAACCCTGATTCTGGATGAGGGTTCTGGATCAGACTATCAACTCTCTTAGTTTGTTCTAGTTTTTGCTGGATGCAAGTGGAGGTCGTGAAAGGTTCGGCAGTCCGTACATTGATGCTAACTTATCTCTGCGAGAACGTTTGAGATCATTTTTCGTATATGAGTTAATGATCTCTATGGTACACTATATAAGGTAATTTACTTTTTGATTGAGACTTTGATTTGTGATGGTTTGAGATTTGTGAGGATTTCAAACTCGAGATAATCTGATTTTTTGCTGGGGAACCATTCCGGTATGGGTTTTGATTCCCTCGGATTGCAGAATCATGCGAGTTTTGGTTGTCATTAACATTCTGATCATTGTGGTCTTGTGTTTAATTTTCTGTGTTTTATTTTAATCGACATACAAGAAAGAAAGAGTCAACAATGTGAAAGAAAAAGGTGACAAGTCGTGAATAAAGTGTGTTCGAACCAAAGAGGGTTCGATGAAGTGAAGAAAGTATGATTATCAGTGGGATATTTCTAGGAGACTCAAAGAGTCCATAAATTATATTGAGTTATAAATGAGAGAGAGGTCATACCGGATGGCGGCCTAAGTGGTTATTTGTTCCATTTGGACTCATCTTCAAGTAGAAGATGTTTCAAAGGTTATATGGATAACTTATCCTTACGTGAGAGGATGACTTAAAGGATTTTTATGGGTAGCTCATCCTAGAGTGGGGGGATGACTTAAATATTTTCTATGGGTAACTAATCCTCAAGAGGGAGGATGACTTAAAGAGATTTTATGTTGTAAGAGTTTTATCCTCGGTCAGAATGCAATGCCAATCTGTTGGTTCTCAATCGTCCGTGAAGGTGTCATCTGCAGCAGAGAAACCTGTCTGGTTCTGGAATCCATCACTTCATCAGTGGTTGTGAGTCACATATGTTTTTGTGTGTGGCATGGGGTAAGGAATCGGCATCCCCATTTGCTTATTCACGTAATAGTCGGTGAAGGCGTCATCTGCGGCAGGGAAACCCACTTGTTCTAGAGTCCTTTACTTAACTTGTTATGGGTTGCAAGCGGCCTAGTCTGCGGTGTTGATTTTCATGGTTGAGAGGATTAAGTTTTGACTAATAGCCGGTGGAAGTGTCATCTGCAGCAGAAAAACCCACTTGATTCGAGGACCTTTCAATCGACGTCACTTTTGGTTGAAAGTGGCGTTGTCAATATGTGTGGAAATTTGAGAAGTAACAACGTTGAGTTTTTACTTGGAAGAAAGACTATGAGAGCTTGCTCACTAAGCAAAACTTGTGGATGAAATTGACAAACTGTGTGATGAAAGTGAAGAATCCTACTTATAAAGGTAGAATTCATGGGCAAAAGAGACGAATTTTGCTTATTTTGAAGACTTAGTAAATACCCCAACCCATCCATTTTTATAGATGACTAAAATGAGTGGCTTACGTATGACAATAATGGCAGTGATGTGAGGCTTAACGAGGCCTAACCCATAAAGATACGTTTGTGGCATGCACAACAAGCTCAATCAACCTACCCTTTTAGTTCGTTGTAATAATCCCGACAATAGAGTGATATTTGAGAAAAATTTTGAAAGAGGGTGTATAAATGAGTTGAGTTTGAATGATTGTCGTGTAAAAAGAAATAAGACTAAATAAAGATTGAGATTCTGAATTTTAACCCACCACTGAGTTTGCGTTTTGGCTTGTGGTAGGGTGTTCTGAGTGCCCAGCACGATAAAATATTGTTCAAAAGGACCGAGAATGGTGTAATTCTAAGTTTGACATTTGGTTATTTTTTGTCCGTGATTATTGCTGGTGGAAAGCAGATTTATCCGCTGTGTTGAATTAGAGGTTGGGACGTGTTAGTGTCGAGCCAATTATTCGACTATTTTAGATTCCTCTTCTTGTTAGGAGTTAAATGAGATTTTTTTACCACTTACATTTACCTAGTTGTTTTGAGGAATTAAGGCTTGGAGTTAATGTAACTTGATGACGATCTTAGTCAAGTCAGCTACGTTAGAAAGTTATTGGATAATTTTGCAAGTCACACCAGTGCAACCTTGTCCGTTTGATGGCGCGCGTGCAAGAGGAAGTTTAGGTCCTCGTCCGGGTGAGTAGCGTGTGTGGGGTATTGACGGTGAGGTGCAACCATGCGCGGCTTGGGTGTGCGTAACATCGCAGGTCGGTGGGACCCACGGCCCCTCATCCCCTAACTTTTTTGTGTTCCCTCTCGTTTATCCTTATTTTAATTATTATTATTATTATTATTCCTACCTTTTAGTTTTACTAATGCCTTTGACTCGGTGACCGGTTTTGAGACTAACGTCGGGACCGACAGGCCTAGCTCAGCCACATAGGCTGCTTCGATGTTGTTGCCACATTAGGTCGACCTCGGCCTGATCACCTTGGTAAGGCCTACGGATCGGTGAAATTGACCTTGGTACGGTTGTCCCCCACTAAGGGATTGGTCAACAGAAGTTGGCCACATGATGAGTTGGGGCATTCCACTAGTCTAGGACCAAGTCCGATCTTCTTCGCTGAGGGGTCACGGAAGGACGACGTTTTGTTGTGGCAGGGTCCCGCCCTACAGGCTGTTGCAGTGGGAATGTGAATGAACAAGTGTGGTCGCATAATGCGGGTGGTCTGGGGCCGCTCGCGTAGGAAAATCACCAAATAGTGGGGTTAGCCGGGTCACAGCCACCTACTAGAAAGTCGAGTGGGGGGTGATCCAGCTGCAGCAAGACAGTTGAGAACGATCGCTCGCTCCCCTGTTTCTTGGTAACTATCAACAAGAGGGAAAGAAAGGACCTCGAAAAAAATCGAAGCAAGCCGACGTGAGCCGAGATTGGGAGACGGGCCAAACACAGGCACGATCGGCCAGTTGCGCTGCATGAGACAAAACCTACAGGTAATTACTGGAACGGGTAGAGGTTGACAAGAGAGAAAGTTGAGTATATCCGCTACCTGAAAGAAAGGAGGGAGAAAGAGAGAGTGAGCCCACTGAGCCTGGATAACAAAACTGGAGAGGGGCGCGCACACTCCGATTTTCTTGATAACTGTCAGCAAGGATGATTGAGCGGAGAGAAGATCAAGGCGGGAAAGTGAACACGTACAACCATGGGGTCGGGAGAAGTAAGGGTAAGGGGGAAAAGTTAGGGTAAGGGGGAGAAAGGAGCGAGCGACAGCTCAGTATTGAATGATTAACGGGCCGGTACACTAGGAGTCTAGGACCATTTGGCCAGCGGGAAGAAATGGGAAGCACGAAGAAGAGGAAGGTGGGAGGGAAAATCTGAGGAGTTTTCCAACGTCAAACACGACTGATCCAAGGGGAGAGGGAAGAAACGAATCCTATTGGTGACCAAGATGTGGGGAAGAGAGAGCAGGGGACGAGAGCAAAAAGAGGAAAGAAAATGAGCGGGCACGAAGAAGAGGAAGGCGGGAAGGAAAATCTTAGGAGTTTTCCCACGCCAAACACGACTGATCTAGGGGAAGAGGGAAGACACGAATCCTATTGGTGACCAAGATGCGGGGAGGAGATAGCAGGGGACAAGAGCAAAAAGAGGAAAAAAACGAGCAGGATCAGGGAAGAGGAAGGCAGGTGGAGGTCATTTTGTCCAAAATTTTGACTTTTGCACCTTGGAAGGTGGAACTCGGGTCGCGGAAGAAGGGGAAAAATAGTATAAATAAAAAGAGGGAGAGAGGAGAGATCGGAAGGCAGCACAGATGTTCGGTTCGCTCGTCAAGAGCATAGTCGCGCCCAATTACAAAGATCGTGCCTGGCAATGAGGCGGATGCAGAGAGGAGGAGCTCGAAGGGGAGGTCGCGCATGGAGGGACACACACTTTCAGGAGCGCTCGAGGGAATCAGTCGTGAGGCGCTTGATCAAGAAGGCGCGGGAATACGCTTGATCAGTGGGCCGTGCACCTCAAAGGACGCTTGTGGCGTCCGGGAGCGGAGTGCTCGTATAGGAGGCTGCGATCGTGTGCGTGCGTATGTGGAGAAGAAGACGACAACGTCTTTCCACAAGCGCGGGCAGCGAGAAAACCATTTCAGTTAGTGTGCGCATACCCACTTGAGATATGACTTCGCCTTAGAGCTTAGCAATGGGTGGTTTTTGTTTTCAGCGAAAGGAGAGGCAAAGACCGACTACTTCCTCGAGTGGAAGACCGATAGCTGCCATCGGAACTCATGCGGGAGATACTAATGCACGAGAGAGAGAGAGAGAGAGAGAGAGAGAGAGAGAGAGAGAGAGAGAGAGAGAGAGAGAGAGAGAGAGAGAGAGAGAGAGAGAGAGAGAG
>BFEA01000010.1:1036145-1065426 GCA_003427395.1 Chara braunii | reverse complement strand
AGAGAGAGAGAGAGAGAGAGAGAGAGAGAGAGAGAGAGAGAGAGAGAGAGAGAGAGAGAGAGAGAGAGAGAGAGTGAAAGAGAGAGAGAGAGAGAAAGCGAGAGAAGGCAGGGGTTGATGCGAGCTTGAAGCCAGATCGAAGCAGCGATAGCCTGTGAGACCACCGACCTACTGACCTACTGGATATTGCGTTGATTTAAAGGAAAGGAGAACGAAGAAGGAGAGAGAGAGAGAGAGAGAGAGAGAGAGAGAGAGAGAGAGAGACAGAGAGAGAGAGAAAGAGAAAGAGAGAGAGAGAGAGAGAAAGCGAGGGAAAGAAAAGGGAGGAGAGGGAGAAGGCACAACATTGGCGGAAGACATCGGGGCCCTCACGTAGGAGCTCCTTAGCCGAAGAGTGAGGGAGAAAGATGTCATACGAGGAAAGCGGTTGCATAACTGGTGGCGGGCGAAAAGAAGAGCCTTGTCGGGACGGAGGGAGAGAGCGAAGCGGAGACTCGAGGTTCACTGATCACGAGCAGGAGAAGTGAACACTAGAGAGGACCAAGCGGGCACCGGTAGGTCCCATACCCGCTGCGCCCCGGTCCTCCACTGAAGAATTCCGAGTCAGGTGGTTCCAGAAAAGGCCCGAGGGGAAAGTCGATCAACTTCACGCGGGTAGTGACGGGTGGCTAGAAATCCTGGGTCCTCGTAGGGGGAAGCGAAACCTGGGGAGTTGACAACTGTCCACTCGATCGAATCAATGGGGCACTCGATTCGTCAGCGTTCTACAATCAGGCAACACTCTAAGCGAGGGGGGGCTCCCATTCCGTCTTCGCGGTGTTGAGCGCATCGGTCCAGCACCGCACAGGGCAGCTCGGGACCCTCCCGGCCGCGTCACGCAGGAGTTGGACTAAATCCTCGTCGCGAATTATACATGGAGCTTCCACAAGTCGCTCCGGCCGAGTGCGCCAGCCATACCTCTCGCAAGCCCCTACGATAGGATAGGGCCTACGAGACGCACGACTTACCTCCAGCTTACGGGAGCTGTCACCTCCCTTCGGTGGGCGTATCCCCGCCGAGCTACCAGTCCACAGTACGAAAGCTGATCAGCTGCAATCCCAGAGGTGGACCAGCCGAGGGCGTTTCTCGTTCACTGTCGCATAGGTGGTACGAGCGGTATTACGCCTCTATCGAACCCGCACGCGAACCGACATCTTGGGGGGCTGAGGTCCCAAGCGGGACTCGTCGCAGGTCGACTAGGACACATGCCACACGCCACGCGCACACCACTATAAAGAACGTAAAGATAAAAACGCACACAAACATGCACGTACATATACATATACAAAACGACACTGAACAAACAACACGACAACACTCCTAGTCTCTTAGTAGTCATCCCATAACTCTCCGATGCGGGAATCGGATAGGCGT
This sequence comes from Chara braunii, assembly GCA_003427395.1. Classification (NCBI taxonomy): domain Eukaryota; kingdom Viridiplantae; phylum Streptophyta; class Charophyceae; order Charales; family Characeae; genus Chara; species Chara braunii. Next base: position 1,064,013 of record BFEA01000010.1, on the reverse strand, counting down.
CACGCGCGACACTTAGTATAAAACCGCGCGGACGCAGGGCTAACTCATATCGACTCGCAATGCAAGCGTATGCAAGCGGTCGCAAATGATGGCGTACTATGTAGTACCCATACTCATGCGGTCCTTGTTAATCTTGAGGGCGGCATTCGACACTCAAGTGTTGGCCGACACGTGCCTTGAGGGATTGATCTCTCGGCGCTGGACAACCGCCAAGTGCGGTTGAGAACCACACCCTCTTCTGCACCCTGCGGAGAGTGGGTGGTATACAATTCATACTTGTGGTGGCAATCGTCTCTTATGGCCCTGGAGACCGGCTCCTTCCCCTAGGGCCTGGAAAGAAGTCAAGGGGTTTGATTTTGACGGTTGCCACGGACTACAACGTCCAACCATAGAAAATCTAAACAGCAAAGACTAAAAGGGAAAGTCCCATCTCCCTCGAAAACATAATCTGTTTAACCCTTACACGTGGCCCCAGTAGACCGCGCGAAACACTCAAGACATATGTTTTTACATATATATATAAAAGGTTATAAATATGTGACAATTATTTCTCATAATCACAGTGGGGCTCCCCTCAACCATATATATATGTATGTGAGTGCAAGTAGTCGAATCCAAAGCCGGAATCACCAAACATACCTGCAATCACATCAAAGATTCAACAAAAGTCCACACACTACACGGGGTCAACTTCAACCATTCTCTCCACTCACACCCCTTGCTTTTAGCCATACAAGTCTCACTCCTGAGCAACTCCTCAAAGCAAAATGCTCTGTATTTTTTTTTAAATGACCATTCAAAATAAAGTCAGGGTGAAAACACAACAAAACAGTTCAAATCACAAGGCTAAGGCCTTTAGGTTGAGTGGCAGGAGTGAATTGGAGTTCAGTCGTAGACCGACGAATCGGCAATCGACCTGTTATCAGTGATAACAGAAGGTGATCCTTGTAGGATCAAGCTGAATCTAGCCCAAATCCTAAATCAGTCGATGAAGAAGACCTGTAACACAAAACAGACCAATCCCCAAGCTAAAATCATAAGTGTATGAAGAATATAACTCCATAACACACTCCCACCCAAGACCCTTCTACAAGCTAAGCCTAGGTCTACCTCTAAGCAAGTGCCCGAAGAAAGGTAGACCCTGGCAGAATCTCCTCTATATAGAGTGGATTGCAAGAATCACCACTTGTCAAAATATAATCTAATTCCTCTAAACAAAGAAAATTTCGGCAGCGCTTCCCGTAGGAAAAGTTCCTTTCCAGAAATTATACAAAGCTAAGTTCAGAATCTACAGTGACTATGACTTTTCAAAGTTTAATTTTGTCTAACTCCCTGAATTAGCAAAAATTTGGACAACACTCCCTTTAGAAAAGGAGACTTTCCATATTTATTCTAAGTCAGATATGAACTCAAACATAAAATTTGAGTTCAACTAAGACAAAATTTAACTATCTCCTTAGATTTATAGAAATTTCGGCAGCGCTTCCCGTAGAGAAAGTGTTATTCTAAGATTTATACAAAGCTAAGTTCAGAATACAAAGTGACTTCGACCTTTCAAAGTCTAATTTTGTCTAACTCCTTGAATCGGCAAAACTTTCGGCAACACTCCCTTTAGAAAATGAGATGTTCCAGATTTTTACTAAGCCAAAAAGTCAGAAAAGTTAGACCTTGAAAAAGACAAAGTCTGACTAACTCCTTGGTTTTGTAGAAATTTCGGCAGCGCTTCCCGTAGAGAAAATGGCTTATGAAGATTTATACAAGGCCAAGTATAACAAAAGATCCCAGAAAATGCAGAAATTGATCTAAGTAAAAAAAAAATAGCTCAGAAAATACAAAAATTGAAACTAACTCCTATGGCTCTAGCACGTGGCGAGCAACTAAAGCAACTACCTATCAAACTGAAACTCAGACCAAGCAATGCCCTCACTCAGTCATATGCAGACCAAACCACAAAGGTAAGTACTTTCACCATTCCCAAGTCAACCTGGACAAACAATAGTTCGTAATCTGTGAATGATTTATCCCTTTATACCCAGCTTACATAGGGCATAAAGCTAGAGCACCCAAACTTATGGAACATGTCTAGCTCAGCCATAGAGTATACGCAAACACAGGGCGCAACAACCTTTTTCTTCTTTGGGCATGTGAGTAGGTCACCCTAACCGTAGTGAACTGTTTAAATATCCAAATTTTATATAATTATCTTCACCCAGTCTTTTGAGGTAGCATATGACTGAGCCGATCCTCTTCGGCTCAAGACTCAGTTTGCCCCTTCGTACGACAAGTTTACTTTTAATTAGTACTCTCTTCAGTTGGTGATAAGCTATAGTTAGACCACCCTAACTTATGGAACCATGTCTGACTAGCCTGTTCATAGATAGAGTAATAGTAAAGTATAGCCAAGTTATGACCTTCTGGTTCCAGCATGTGCGAGGCATTGGACCAAGACCACCCAAACTTATGGAACATGTCTTGGCCCTCAGCCTGATTCATTTCCCTAGAAGTCAAGGCAAAAAAAAATCGACAGAAACTCAAAGTAAACAAGGCCGCCAAACTACTCAAACTTATGGATTTGACTGGCTCCTGAAAAGTCAACCGCAAGCAACCCTCAGACGTCAGAGCAGCCAGACTACCCAAACTTATGGATTAGATTGGTTCTCCACACAATCCAAAGATAAACACGGCACTAGGCCTTCCCAAACTTATGGAATTGACCCAGCCTTTGGTTGACCCAGTCAAACATGCAATACTGCCTTCCTCCCATCCTTCCCCTAGATGCAACCCCACAATCCGCTTTCAGTCAGCCAATGAAACTGAAACTGACATTGTACATGCATTCCTTTACTTAGTCTGGTTATGTCTTGAAGAGAAAACAAGAATCATAGGGACACGCATGCATACGTCAATCAGACTAGGGGGATAGGCAAACATGGGTGTAGTGGGTTATACAGATAGAGATAATTTACCTGATGGTTCCCTGCCTCCAGAACCTCGCCTAGGTTCCGGCAGAGCTCCCGCAATCGGTGGGCTGACTCCCCACAGAGTCTTGTTCCGGTCCTACTGGTTGCAATCCCGCCTGCCGCCTTTCTCTCGTAGCCAACAGACTAGACTTAAAGTAAGAAAGGCAGAAAATAGGGGTTTCAGACTCTCGAGATACAAGAAGGGGACAACTCAACTCCCAGGAGAGGGCCTTGATACCTTCATTCGCCTGAGGGTCCCGCAATGGCAACCAATATAACAGCTTGTTCAACTGCTAACGTCGATTTGCCGAAATCAATCCCCTGGCGATATCCCAAATCGTCGCACTAACCCCCTACTTGTCCAGTTTGATCACCTTTTCAAGCCTCAACACCTCCCCTCAGCCCAGCAGCAGTCGCACAACAGTCTGTAACAATCCTTAGATGCAGCAGCAATACTTAGCGGTGGTCACAGCAACAGCAGCGGCTGTCGGCAACAGTTGTCCTCAGCCGCAGTCTTCAACGACCTGTAGCTGCACGCAGCAGTACGCAATAATCAACAACAGGCAGTAATAGCAACCTGCGCGCAGTACGCAGCCGCGGTCTGTGCACAGTCAACAACAACCTACAACAATAGCCCATGCACACCCTATCAGCAACCGCAGCTGTGCACAGTCAAACACAACAGTCAGCAGTTCGTAGCAAGCATAGCAACCGTAGTAGTAGTCATGCAGCCGAAGCAATCGGCCGTACCCACAGAAAAAAACAATCAAGGAACACTACAGTTTCCTAGCAAGGAATACTGTGCGTTGGGCCACCGCGCGCAACAATATTGCAGTGTGGAGAGCGGCAACAACTATGGTAGCACCTACAGGCATCAAGACCTCAGCAGCAGCTCACGAAAGCTAGCAGGTAAAGCCGCAGCAACCTCCTGCCAGCGGAGGCGTACGTAGCTGATCGCAACAACGGTATCATGCCAGCAACTCCTCCCTTGAAACCGCAGCAGCAGCAATAGTCCATCATCTAGCAGCAACTGCAATCGGGTAGTACGAGCCATAGACCAAGCGGTGATCGCATACCTGCAAACCTCATACAACGGCGAGCCCCTTTCTCATACAGCAACCTATTGCACAGCGGATTCCGGTGGTCGACAGGGCTTTCACCCCTTTCGGTGTTCCCTTCCAGAGAACCTGCACACACCCCATCCGAAGCCAGCAGGACACAGGCAGCAGGGTAGCAGCGAAGCGAGGATGAGGACACCCACATGCTCCCCCTCGGAGCAAAGCAGCGCACGACTTACTCACACCATGGTCGAACCCGTAGACCGTCGGTTTCCACCACCCACTGAGCCGGGGAGCTACTCCGACAGCCGCCCGTCCTCACCTGCAGGCAGCACAAACATCCCGAATCGAGCGGCCTCCATCTCAATGTGCCTGGCCCGTAATAGTGGTCAGGTTCGCTGGCGTGACTATGCACTTCGTCACCGATCCTCTCCAGGTATGTGCGCCTCTAGTATGGTGAGTCCTCTCTCTCTCTCTCTCTCTCTCTCTCTCTCTCTCTCTCTCTCTCTCTCTCTCTCTCTCTCTCTCTCTCTCTCTCTCTCTCTCGCGTTCATCATTCCAACCCGCTGGCCTGCTCACTCCCGCCACCGACTGCTCGACCCTCCCAGGTTCCTTTGCATCCCACTAGGTGGCCGGTTGCACGCTGTCACAGACACCACAAGGACGTTGGTTGATGCAGACAGCGAAACGGTGGGCGCAAGAGTTGAAATCCGCCGAAGGAGTGTGTAACAACTCTCCTGCCGAATCCATCAGCGAATCAAGTAAGTGATCCATTCTTATTCCCGCCATAGCCATCCTCCCCCTCATGCACCACTTTTTCTGCTAATTTCCTAACCCACTAACTTATCACTAAAACTAACACTGCCATCTGATTCGCCGGGGGCGAAAACCCCGGGATAGCATCCTCCCTCCCTCGATTCCTCTCAGGATCGAGAGCGCTCTACCTTCTTAACTGCACCCGACTCACCATCCCGCCATCTTTATCTTTCCCCGGATGCACCTGGCGCCAACCGCGTCCAGGTTCATTCACCCTTTCTTCCTTCCTTCCTGACAGTCTCCCGCTCGATGCTCTCCGCACACTAAGCTTTCTTACTAACTTCAACTTTACAAGTCTATTATCAAAACTAACGCTACCAACGGGTTTGCCCGGCCATAGAACCTCTACTTCACAACTTTCCTCGCTCGTTTCCGTCGAGAAACGAGCGAGTTACGCCTTCTTCACCCCGCCTACACCTCCTTCGACTTCTCAGCGCACCTCCTTTCTCTACCAACTTCTCTTCTAATAATCCTCCGCTAAATCTAAAAGTACAGTTGCGGTCGCCCGCCCTAAAAACCCCCATCTCGATCTCTACCTCACCCATTTTTGTTGAGGGATGAGCGAGAACGAACTTCTTCCCCATCCTCCTCACTGCTGCCATCTCCACCTGAATCCGGCGAGAAAACGCGCCCCGGTTCGTTCCATCAGCTCATTTTCCCTCGGAAATGGGCGGCTTCAGCTTCCCGGCCCCGCCCAGTTTCGAAACTGCCTTGGCCATCACTCCCTTCCTGTCCGCCTCTGCCTAAGTCAATTCCCCTCCACATCGCTCTGTTTTTACGGCTGCGTGGTGACGCCGCCCGACAATCCTCTCACTATTATGAGGAGACCTCGAACGAAAACTGCTATTAGACGATTCGGTTTCGTCTTTTTGCCCCTATGTCCATTCGACAAACGACTTATACAGTGTATCTGTGGGCCTCCGCCACTATATCCCTTGACCGAGCCTCACTCAGCATATTTCACTATCTGCCCGGGTTTCTCCGGGCATACTCACCCTCAAACTTCTAACAGCAGACCGGGGGTAGACTTAGAGTCCGTTACCCAGAGATATGTCGTTGCCCCCCCCTTCCCGAGCGGCACTAAGCAGAGCCTACTGATGCTCATAGGGGGAGGGGATCGGAGGGGAGGCACAATGACTGGCCCATCGGAGAGGCCCGACCATGATGTTATCGGCTGACCCCTGGCCGGTACCGTCCACCTGCCGTAGCAGGCATCGCACCTGCTGGCTAGTGCGGCTCCCGCGCGTTCCCTTGCCGGAGGCTTGGGCCTGAGCGTGGCTGTTACGGCGTTTCCCGCGAATACAGCCACCCCTGCACAACCTTATCGGACCCGAAACGCAGGTCATATACATCTAGCATTACCACGTCGTAGTGACCATTAAGTCCGGCGTTGCGTCCAGGTCAACGGCACGCCAGAGCATAAAAAAATAAAAGAACAGCAACATGGTGCTAAAAGGAATTATCTAGAAAATACCACCACCGACCGGACGCCGCGGACAGCAAAATCAAGGGGGATAGCCCCACCGGGCCGCCGACCCCTCGGTCCCCTTCGCGCCACTCTGATACCTGTATCGTCGGTGCTCGGTCTCAATCCCTGAGTCTCTTCGACGGAGATCTGACACCACAACCGTTAGTGTTGGGCCCAAGTCCTTGGTCTAGCTCTAACGGACACCTAAAGTAAACCAATACTGCGCGACGCGCAGACCTACGAAAAACGATCTCGAAATCACATGGTTGTCAATGCCGTAATTCATACTTACGCACAAGTCAAAGACAAGTGCACCAATCCAAAGACAAAACTTTTTTTAATCATAGTTTAATCAGAAAATAATAAATTTGGCCGGCGGACAACGCCGGTCTCCACAACCATCAAAAGAAAAAAAGATCACGTGCGCCTCAAACCTTTGCGCTCACACACTCTCTAATCTAGTCAATCGTCCAGTCAACATAAACCATAGGCACAGCCGCGCCTCGCGCGGTATGCTTAACTTTTTAAACCAAACTTATTTTTTTTAGTTTGCGAAAACCAGGGCGGATACCCATGTAAGGGTATTCGCACCGACAGCTTACCGGACCATATTAAGAGACGTCCCCGTCTCATAAATGCCCCAAGATTAGCACAAGTGGCTGGACGGTGTATCGCAACAATACAGGCCTACTGCGGGACTACGGAAAGGTTTGTCACACATAAAAGACATTTACCAGCCCTCTGTGGGACAACACAGAGAGAGCAGGGCAGCCTCTCCACTATCACAAAACAGAATCACTGCCAGATCCACAAGGTCGTGGCCCCCTCACCTGATCAGAGCAAGAAGACCACACATCCTGAAGACATTCCCCAATGAAACTTTTTGCGACTTTTACAGAAATTTCACCAATTGCCAAGCAAAAACGTGGTCCTCCGCGTCAGACTTTATCATCCAAAACCAACTTACCATGCCATGGAATCCATTAACCACCCTTTATACGAGGAAGGTCTCACTCAATAGGTCTCTCAGCCATCCCTCTCTCTCTGGTATGAACTTTCACACGACCTTTTATTAAAACATCTTCCCTCTCTGAAGATGAGTCTTCCAATAAGCCAAAGACTGCCTTCTCACAAAAGGCATCTATACCATAAAACAACTCAAACTGAGAGACCAACTTATGGGTCCTCATCACAACTCAACAATAAACATTTGGCATGGCAAGCATTCGAGTCTCAAAGACTCATAAATCCCTTAGGATTCTCACAATCTTTCACAAAAACAAACTGCACCCCCTCTTCTCATACCCGGCCCTATCACCTGCTCGGTGGCAGATTGCACAAGTATATCGAAGAGTGGACAGTTTGCATCCATTCACATTCACAAAATACACAGCACACGAGATGTCTCCCATACATCTCTCACACAAACATCAGGATAAAACCACACATGTGAGAGTGATTGTGATCGTCATATACAGGGAAAAAATTTTAGATAAACTCTCAACTCAATATATATTAAGGGGCATAATACCCCAACTCAAAAGCGAACCAATATAGTCTTGAATTGCATATATACACATAGAGCTGAATAATCTCAACTCAAACTGGCAGTAGTATCACACACAAAATTCGTGCTCTCCCTGACCAGAGCTAAAATTGAAACAGTCTTGGTCAGGATGTAATCAATCCCCTCAAATAGGAGGGATCCAAGTAACTCAAGACATATTTAAGTAACCAAGCAACACAAGGGATCATTTATACACAGGTCTCACGTTGTCGGGCGGCTCCAACCCTACGCCGCCCTTTACTTCCTTTGCAAGGGCGCGTGACAAGATCCTTGCTTGACAATATCCTACCTGACCGGGGCTCACCGACCATGCGGCGGATCGACGCTACGAACAGGGGGGATACCGACATTTACCAACCATACGACGGATTGGCACTACAAAGACCGGGGGCCGACACTCGAGACTGGAGGGGGCCCGGACAACATAAGACGAAGGGTGGGACCAGTTTTTCCGACGGGGCCCTGATCGATTTTTCTTCAAGAAGCGGTACCATTAGGACATGGGGACCGCCTAGGCCCGAATAGGCCTGGGACAGGCTCGGGAATAGCCTCGGTACCAGGGCGCTGCAAAGGGTCCGGTTCCCGACAGGGAGGCCCTTTTCGTCAGGAGCTTTTCGAGGGCCCAAACAGGCTCGGGCACAGGCGCGGTACCGGGGCGCTGCAAGTTGTTGGCAGCCCCGGTGCACACAAGGGCCGAGGCTCATTCCTTGAAGGAGGCTCGGCAGAGCATTTAAGCCAAACCGGGCCCAGATCCGGGACACTTCTCGCATGCACGAGTTGGAGACGCACGAATGAGCGGGCGCACGACAACACGCACGGAGGAACCGACGGATGGACACACGCACGGGAAAGACAACGCGCGAGTAAGACGAGAGGTAACACGCACAGGGGAAGGGAAGGGTGGACGGGAGATGGCAGAAGGACAACTCCACGCTCCACCACGTACGTGAAGGCACGTGCCTGGGTTATAACACACGCGCGCCCCACCGCTCACAAACGTGCAAGCGCGCGCAGCGCGCACAGACACACGAACGCACGGGCACACGCGTGTGCAGCAGCGCACCAGCGGACGGGCGTGCACAGGCGCGCAGTTGCGCGCAACTCCCCCCTCGCACCAGCGGACGGGCGCGCACAGGCGCGTAGCCGTGCGCGACCCCCCCCGCGCACCAGCGCGCAGGCGCGCAGCCGCGCAACCGCTCTGCTAAGCCGCGCGATTCAGGACTAAAGTGGGCTAAAAAGAGGATTGCGAGGGGTATAGGGCCGCGGCGCAGGCCGCGGGGTTTGACGTCAAGCCTTGGGGCCGATCGGCCAATGCCAAGACTTACCCGGTTCGATGGCCGACCCAACCGCGGCCACACCGGTATGGGTAGGCCACGGGCAGGTAAGCCGGCAGGCCACAGGCAGGGCAGCCCTGCTAAGCCACAGTCGGGGCAGGCCTGCTAGGCCACAAGCAGCCGGCACCTGAAAGGCCGCAGGCAGGAAAGGTATCTGGGCAAGCTCTTCATATTGATAAGCTGCTCCTGTTCAGCGTGGAACAGGACCTAGCGCAGTAGGTACCGATACATGACTCTCATTCTGCTGATATGGGGATCGAATCTTACTCATGGTGCCGCAGGGCAAGCTCCTTTTGGAGCTGCCCGTTTTTTTTAGAGGCGCGGTCGACCTTGGCCGCCCGATCTGGAAGATCGCGCGGTCCAGATCGGTCGCGCGAGATTAGCATGGCCCCTACGCAAGGATGACACGCATAAATCGAGAAATAGTCCAATTTTTTTTTTCGAGTCCCACTGGACTCGAACTCGGATCTGCATTTCAACAGTTCATGGGTGAACCCACGAACGCAGCACGACTGTTGGCATAAGCCAACGGGAAACCTAAAAATATATATATATATACATATAAACTAAAACTAAAATTGAATGGACTGCGGCGCGACAGATGGCGCCCAGACGAGTAATGGGGACTTAGTATCCCCGACGATGAAACAGGCGCCCGTTGAAAACGGGCTGCCAGATTCAGGTAAGTTGTTTCTTTTTATTTGTTTTTAGATTTTTGTTAGATATTTTTTCTTAGATTTTGTTTAGATTTTTTTTCTTTCTTTCTTTTTTTCTTTTTTTCTTTTCTTTTTGGTGCCTCGTCGTTTTGCGAGACACCAAGCGCCCGTTCGTTTCAAACGAACGAGGCAAAAAGGGACTGTGCCAGACTGTTTTGTTGGAGTCTCACCAACTCATCAGGAGGCTGAGCCTCGACAGTCAGGACAACAGCTTCTGCGCCTGAATCTGGCGCCGATAACGACCAGGTACAGAGAGAAAGAGAGAGAGAGAGAGAGAGAGGGAGAGAGCTACCTGCCTACCTATCTTGTAAGCAACATTGAATGAATCTACCCCCAGATTATGGGGGTATACAGACGCCCGTTCTGGGCATTAATTGTAGTTTTTTTACTAAGTTTTTTTTTGGTTTTCTCCCCACCTTACCAATCCATAGTTGTTGAGGCCCAACCAGACAGGAAAACGGGGAGAGGGAGAAAACGAAGAAAAACTAAAAACTGTAAAAAAAAAAAAAAAAAAAAACAGAAAGAGAAAAACGAACCAAGGCAGCTGCCTCGTGGTAGGTGAAGAAAACAGTCTTTGGGACTGTGTGGGAGCACGAAAGCTCCCACTTCGTTTTTTTTTACCAACTTACTGTGGCCGCGAGATCTTGAATCTGACGGCCCACAGTACTCGCGTGGAAGAAGAGAAAGGGAGGACAACGTGAGAGTTGGGAGGGGGAGGTCCTACTCCTCCCAACCTGTCAATTGCCCTCCCCGTTTTTAGGGAAGGGCAGAGGAAAGTAAGGGAGGGTTGTTGCATGCAACAGCATGCACCTGGCCAAGGAAGAAGCCAGGTGCAGCAAAAATTAGAAAGTTAGTTTTTTTTCTTTTCTTTTCTCTATTTTGAGTGAGGACACTTGTCCTCACGTGGTGCTTGGCACAAGCTGCCAGAAGTAACTGTCAGGCTCAAGTTTTTGCAGGGAGCCTAGAAATTAAAGGGTCAATAAGGAAAAGGCTAGATACAGCCTTTTCCTCGATGTATCTACCCTGGAAAAAGGGTCCAGATATATCAAACTGAAAAAGGTTGTATCTTTTCAACCCTTTATCAGAAAAATAAAAGAAAAACGGATTTGGAAATGGCAGGAGGCCAGCTATCTTGCCAGATTCCGAGATAGCTGGGAAAAAGAAAGAGAAGAATAAAATAGGGCAGTTAAAGAAACTGCCCCACACTAAGGTTGTGGCTGTGGTGCGACCACAGTCAGCCCTGGATCTTGGCAGATCAAGGGCTCACAGTGAGCCCGCGATTTTTCCTCGGGGCTGGAGTGACGTCCAGCCCTCCTCAGCCAATATAAAAAAGGCAGCTGCCTCCCAGCTGCCACACAATTGCACTCGTGCTGCTAGTGTGTGACGAGCACACTTGAGTGCTGGCTGCTAGAACTGCTGCCTGAGGCAACGAGAGGAAAGGCTAGAGGAATGCAGAGGAGCGCAAGGAGGAGGACTAGGCAGTCATAGCCAAGGCAGGAAGCACTCTGCTCCCCTCACCTCTAGCTGGTGCTGGTCCCACGGGACAGGCCCAGTAGTACTGCGGGACTGCGGCAGTGCGGCGCTATGGGATTTGGGCCTGGGGGCTAAATTCTACTAATTTTGGCTTGCAATTTTCCCACTATAGTGGGGAAGTGCTGTCAAAATTCTACAGCGGCGGCCCCGGGTCTTACTGCGATAGTACGGAAGTGCTGCTAAAATTCTGCTGCGGCGGCACGTGGTTTCACTGCGGTAATACGGAAGTGCTGCCGAAATTCTGTTTCCGCGGCACGTGCTTTTACTGCGGATGTACCGAAGTACTGCCGAAATTCTGCTGCGGCGGCACGTTTTTTTTCAGCAGTGGTGCGGAAGCGCTGCCGGATTTTTACGGCGGCAACTCCGTTTTTTTCAGCGGTGGTGCAGAAGCGCTGCCGAATTTTTACGGCAGCAACTTCGATTTTTTACGGCGGTAGTGCGGGAGCGCTGCTGAAATTTTTAGCGGCGTCAGTATCATATTCTTACAAGTGGCGGCGCTACTTTACGACAGTTACGACAGTATCAGTGCACTAGGTGGAGGTGAGACGTTGACACAGAGGAGGTGCGTCAAAGCGGTAATTTCATTTTGAAGTGGCGTGAGGGTGACGCAGGGGAGACACCGTACTTTGGACGCAAGTGGCGGTAACTAGAAAACGCCGCCTGGATTAGTGGAAAGTGATTGAATGCTGAGAGGGTGCTTTGGGAGGCGTTGTAACAAGGGAGTGGTGTCGATCACTTTGGTGACTGGGTACCACAACCGTCTCGTTAGGAGAGCGTAAAATTTATACGGTCTTCTTGGGTATACCGTTAAAACTTCACTCAAGGTCAGTTAAATTGACTCAGTTTTCCTGAATGAACCCACACTTGCTTTGACCTGTTTTCACTGAATGTTCATTGAAAAAAAAAGGGTACAGAATGTGTGTGTTTGCGTGCGTGACTGGGAGTCTGACAATGGAAAAGGATTGCATGGTGGTCTGTGTGTCGTTGGGTTTTGACTGCAGGTACGGCGTGTGGACTGAAATGGATGATGGTGATGACGGTGAAAGAATGATTGAATTTTTTTCTCTGTGCTTGTATTCTATATATAAATAGAAGAGATAGAAGACGACGAGAACGAAGCGAGCCTAAGAAAGAGAGATTCATCTTGATTTAGTCTTATCCCTGAGGTTACCCATTCTTTTTCCGAATGACCCTCTTCCATTTATACCTGTCAGTCTGAATGAATCTATTTTTCTACGACTTCCTCTTTCTTCGTCTAAGTTACTCTTGACGTCATGCGGCAAGAATTTGCTCGTCCGCAGGGTAGGTATTTTTCCTTTCTTCTAGGAGGCATCTAGGGCGGGGGTTCGTTGCCTTAGGCGCCGGCCCTGTTATCGACTCAGAGTGGACCGTTTTGCGGGGGGGTACTATGCCGATTCGGTGGAGACGGCCCGACTTCTGAGATCCGAGTTTTGTGCTCGGGCGAGGAGGAGTATCCCAGACCACCTCCCAGGGGGATGGACAAAAGTGTCTGCACGGACGGACTTAAGGTTCTTGGAGCCTTACGTAAGGAGGAACTGTCATAGCATTCCTTTGGTGGTCATTTTAGGAGCCACTGACGTATGGGGAACTGGTGCCACAATCAACCCAGTTCGTGTCCTACTAGCCAAACGGGTTGTATTTAGACACTCCAGACGTGGCTGGCCATGCCATAAGAAGCACGTGCCAGAAGGCAGACAAATGTTTTAAGTGATACTTTGTTTTAGATGGCTACGGGATCCATGGACTTGTTCCTTTTCTACGACCACGATTCGGCGGCTGAAAGGGTCGAAATCCAAAGGCGTAATAGAGAAAGAGTAGAAAGGATAGACCGACTTGTTTATAACCCTTCAGAGTTGTACTAAGAGGAGGACGTTCCGCGGTTTTGGGATGGCAGTGCGCAGAGACCCCTTAGACGGCTTATTTTCAGGAGACCGGCCGACTTGGATGCTATTCACTACGAGTTCGCGCCGCCATTGCCCGAACGTCACTTCGTTAATATGAACTTGGTGATATTGCAGCCATACGAACTCAATCCACGGGTGGACGAGATCCCTGAAATAAGGTTAACGTTCGTTTGTTACGTGCTTTGGCTAAATGAGCGACAAGATCCATTCTTTGGCATATACTACACAGAGCGGATACGTGCCAATAGGTTCGCTATTATAGGAGCCGAAACTTTATATGATGATGATTTGGAAGATGAAGCTGAAGAACTCGAGGAGTTCTTACGCGACTAATTTGGATTCGTTCTGATATGCAGATGCCTAGAGCACGACAAAACCTGACAATCCCGAGGTATCTGCTGGTTCGTGATACACACGAGGAGGACCTCATCAGGAGTGCGGTGCGACTTTTACGAGTTCGAGATGGATCTCCTATCGACTGGTTCGGCTTCATTGGACTGCTTCAAAATGGCGAGGGATTTTTCCCTAATACTCGCGCGGATTTCTGAGCCAACACGGCTCGGACTACCGACGAGCTTTACGGATATACTTTGTATTTCCACCGCGCGAGTAACCTCCAATGTCTCTCTCGAGTCATTGTGAGTATTACGATTACCTCGTCCGGCAGGCGTCTTGGCATCGTCCGGATCCGGGACACAGAAACTCGACACCTATTTGGGCTTAATCGACCTCTCCGAGTTACAGTTTGGAGGTTAGCCTCTCGGATGACCTCCTTCTATAATACTCGAATCATTAGAGTCATGCGATGTGGACGAGTGTCTACCCTGATTTTCGACGACGACGAGCTGACACGTTTACATTTGTTGGAGGCACAGGTGAGTGGTGGGCAACAGGTTTACCAGGGTTAGACGTCGTCTTCTGAAATCTTACTTAGATTTTAGAAAACACTTCGCATGGACTCAGTCCCGTTGAGGAAACCATATAACTTATAGTTTCACGAGGTAATCTCAAAACAAAACAAAACACTCTGTGTAGTTAGGACCGCCGGATGGCTGGTATTCGGACTACCCCAATGATTTCACTATCATGCTTTGGCATTGAGGGGTAAATACATAGGTAAGAAAAAAGTCAATAAAAGTAAGCCGAAAGGCGTTTTAAATATGATCTTGAAAGGCAAAGAAATTTAAACGTCAACTTATAAAATAAGCTTGCAACGAGAAGAAAAACCATAAGCATGACCTTTTTTTCATCAGACCAAAACCTATCAAAAAAGTTGTGTTATAATTGTCAAGTTGGATGAGTGAAAGAATAATTTTATGTGTATTGTTTTGTGATTTTCGTCTGACTAAACTATAAATATATCTATGTTTGTATGTAGAAACTGAAAGCAAGGGACTAGGGTGAAATTATTGTTTGTTTTTATACCTGATTAAAAACCGCTCTAGTCGATTGGCGTACGCTCCATCCTTAGGAGATCAGTGCCCTAAGTGACGAACGACGTCCGGGTCCAACAGGCATTTAATCACATATACCTATACTACAGCGTACGAGCAAACGCCCTCGGCTGATCCACCTCTGTAATAACATTTAAAAGCTTTCGCATGTGGATCGGTAGCTCGGTTGGGATACACCCCTAAGGGTGGTGACAGCCTCTTAGGGAAGACAAGCTCATGCTCCGCGGAAACCTATCCTGTCGTAGGGGACAGTGGGATGTACAGCTGGCGCACCCGGCTAGAGTGGCGAAGGATCGACGCGACCTCGCACCCGTCTCGGCGGCTCGCGGGATTAATTATGCGTCGCTTCGGAGTTGTCTCTCTTTTTGTTATCTGTTTTTTCTCCTGCGTGACATGGCCGGAAGGGCCCTCGTTCACGCGAGGGCCGATGCGCTCGATAACGCGATCCCCCCCCCCCGCACCAGCGCACAAGCGTGCAGCCGCGCACGATCCCCTCCCATGCACCAAGCGGACGGTCGCGCGACCTTACGCACAGGCAGGTAAGCCGCATGCACAGGCGCGTGACACCGCGCAGTCCTACGCGTCATCAAGGGGCATGGGCGCAGGGCTCGTTCGCACTAGGGCGCAACCTCCCCTAAGCCCTATTACGCAAGGGCGCGCTAGGGCGCAGGTCCCCCGAGCACCTACCGGCACGGATGCGGCTGGGCGCAGTCCTCCCGAGCACTCACAGCGAAGAGCGCACTAACGCGCAGCCGCCCCAAGCACTAGCGGGCATGGGCGCACGTGGACGCAGCAACGGGCACTCGCGCACGAGGGCGCGCCCCTCCGGAGCGCCTATGGGCACGGGAGAGACACTTTCTCACATGCGAAGGGGTATGTAGAACCAGGCACTTCGGGCGCACGAGTCAAGGACACGGTGAACAGGTACCTAGGGCTTACCACTCGGGGGCGCTGTGAACAGGCATATTGGGCTGTATCAGAACACGATGAACAGGTACCTAGGGCTTACTACTCGAGGGCGCTGTGAACAGCCATATTGGGCTGTATCAGGACATGGTGAATAGGTACCTAGGGCTTACTACTCGAGGGCGCTGTGAACAGGCATTTCGGGCTGTATCAAGGTGCGGTGAACGGGTACTTTGGTCTCACTACTCGAGGGCACGGTGAACAAGTTCTCCGGGCAGTATCGAGACGAGGTGGACAGGCGCCTCGAGCACACATTCAAGAGTGCGGCGATGGGGCACTTTGGGCAGACACTTTGAGGGGGAAGACCTCGGAACCAACACCAAGAGGTGCAATCTGAAGCGGGCCTTCCGAAGAGGTACAATCTGAAGCGGGCCTTTGAACAGGCACATTTGCAACCGGGCTCCCCATTGGGGCGCACAGCGGTCTAGGAGCCACGACGGGTCACATCGAGCCTTCGGCACTACCAAGAGGCATCTTTCCGAAGCGGGTCCTCCGAAAGGGTACTTTGAGATTTGGGCTTCCAGGGGGGGCACATGGCGGACTGGGGACCGTGGCGGACCCGTCTCTAAGCTCCGGGACTCCGAAGGGACACTTTCCTGAACCGGGCCTCCCAAAGAGGTACATCAGAACCGGGCCTTTCGAAGAGGTACCATTCGAACCGGGCTTTCCGAAGAGGTACATTCCGAACCAGGCCTTCCGAGGCAGGGTACTCCGGGCAAGGCGACCGCGCGGAGGTATGGTCACAGTAGACCTCGAGCTCTGGCCCCGATGGGCAAGGGAGGCAACATCTGACACGGAGAGCTCCAGTACGGTTTTCTGGGATCAACGGGCGCGATACAGACGTCACCCAGTCGGGAGGAGGATTAGACCACGGTTGATGACCAGATCTGTGGGCACTCAGACAAATTTTTCAGACATAGGAGCGAGATGTACGGCGGAGGCTGGGACTAGTGTATCACACCCCATCATTTTGGACTGAATGGAACCACTTTATTTATTCCTTCCAAACAGTGTTTCATGAGTTCATCGGACATTCGTCTCAGTCTGTTATGATCCTTGTTTTTCGTGGATGTGGACTGACGTGTTTTGTGCAGGTTACAGGACCCCCGACCAGCTCTACCGCGGGTGACAGACGAGGCGTGAGGAATAGGGTTCGGACGGCGTGCCGGCAGACCCCTTCTATCTGTCGACAGTGGCGCCGTTGCCGGGGAAGGCTGCCTCTCGGGACTTCGGTCCGCCTGTAACCGCGGGAATGTGAGAGGATCAAGACAGGGATGTGACTGGAACAGAGCGGACAAGGAGGGGCAATCAGTCAACCAGTGATCGGAATGTGCAGGCGAGACATTGGGCAGCACGGACGCGAGCGGGCAGACGACACTCCACCGACCCATGATCGACGTTCTCCGGTGAGATTTCGATTTCTGCATTTCGTGATTTTGCCGATTCATACATTTTCTCGATTTTCCGTGTATTTCCTCTCTGGTATTCCTTGTGATTGAGAGGGGTTATTCTGATTTCCCTACCCTTTGGTCAATCTACCCTGATATTGACTCCAAAAGAGAGAATCGTGAGCAGGGGATGATCTAGAGGGATTGAAGGGGAGGGGAGAAGCGCCCCGGATTGCAAGGAGTTGGGCAGGGACTAGATAGGCTAGCTGATCATGATGGATAGCAGGGGGGATTGATTCACTGCACGAGTCGGGATGAGAGACCATGCATGAGGTGGGTCGAGTAGAGGCATGGATAGGAGCGTGAGGATGCACGAGTGAGACACCGCCCCTTCGCCGCGTGTGACTTCGGTCCACCCTAGGACACATGTGTTGGCCAGCTCTGTCCAGGTCGCGACGTAGGTGGTATGCCAGCGACGATGGTACGCTGATCAATCCTCCTTCTTGACATGAGGGTAGGGAGAGATACGGCAGAGGGCGATTCTTTCCTAGATCTGTTGACGTCTTGGGGGAATATAGGAGCGATCGGTGGGGGCTTGTCGTGGGGGTCTGTGAGCTCAACAGTCTGAGAGTAAAACACGGGAAACGGGCAAGTGAGAGAACTATTGATACTTGATTAAAAATGGTGTTTATCGAATCGGACACTCAGATTCGTCTTAGACAAGAGGTGGGTCAGTACGATGTCGTGAACCTACCGCTGGAAGGGAGAAGTAAGTATAGACCCACAACAAAGCCAGGATTTGTGGTCAGGGAAGGAGTTTTCGTGTGGGCAAGGGTCGAGTGTCAACCTAGGTCCTGTGTGAGGAGGGACAGAGAGAGTGAGTCGCTTGTCGCCGAGGTGAACATTAGAGTTTATTTGTCTTTAGATGAGTGGAAGTTCCTAGTGATAGACGCTCCAAAGGGCGGTCGTGCATTCCTCTGTTTATTGTCCCTCAGCCACAGGTACGGATCTAGGATATTTCGGGACTTTTCGGCAGGATCGGACACCGTAGCTCGGTACGCGGTCCGCTACGCTTACGATTGGGAGCGTCCTAGAGTGACTGTCGCTGGCCCAACAACTGTACCCAGGTTCCTGACAGGTCTGGTCTATGGGAGAGTTGAGCATCATTGGAGGTTGGTGAGGGTGCTCAGGAAGGCTGTTCAATTTAGACCCTCAACAGCCGAGCTAGCGTGGCTAATGACTTACTGTCTGGATAGGGCAGTGCCCAATAGTAAGGAGTTGAGACAGGTCTTCTTTAGAATTAGGGCTGAACTCCGTCGAGGGGCCGTTTCGGGTGAGATAGACAGGGCAAGGATCTTAGACGAGAGTTCCGCAAAGGTATAGATGCCTCGCTACGAGATAGAGCACCCAGTGGCGTTGAGACAGTTCACGTATAGAGAGCCTGAGTTTATCGACGAAGACTGGATAGAGTTCACGTTACCAGGCAGATCGACTCGGATACCTAACGGAGGAAGGACAGATAAGACCTGGAGATCAATATTATTGAGGCCAGGGGTTTGGCTGTTGGTAGTATCTCATACAGGATTTGACCGGGATAGCAGAGGGAGGGTGATTCCGACCTCGGTAGAGTTGTCAGTAAACGGCTTCCTTTACTATCAAACCATAGTACTAGCAGACGTCGTCCGTAGAGCAGTAGAGCAGGGCCGACGCGATCAGCACATCGGGATAATACCGAGTCTCGATCGACACACGTGGGAGGACAAGATACCGGTTGCGAACGTGCTGCAGGAGGAGGTCGAAAGACTCCAGGAAGAGGAGAGTCAGGTGGGCAGGGAGTTTAGATCTATCAGAGTTTCCCTTCAACTAGCCAGGGACGGGTTTTTACCGCATTCGGAAGAAGCCGTGAGGCTTCCTGTTCCAGTGTTTGTCCTGGAGGCGCACCTTGGGGGGCTTGATAGGTTAATCCAGGTACACTTGAGCTTCCAAGAGATCCAAAACCTCTTACATAGTAGCGATGAACATCACGCCTATTACGCTTTGTGGAAGGAAGGACCCAGGTTTGGGAACACGGCCTTAGAATTAGTAGAGTTGATCAGGGCAGCTTCCCCCCGGAACTCGTGGCAGGCACCCGCTCTGGACCAGCCAACTGAGTTCTGGTCCACACTCGAAAGGGGCATACGAGAGCCGCCAAACCATTTGGCTGGACTGGCAGAACTGTTCAGCGGACGGGGGCTCGATCCTTCAATCAGAGAGAGTTCTCTCGTAGGTTTCTTCGAGTTGAGGTCGTACTATCGAGGTACCGGAGTTGTCGAGGACGAGGAGGAACCTCAAGAGGAGGATTGGGTTGAGGAAGAGTTCTTCGCTGACGAGGCTGACATGTGGGAAGTAAAGTGGCCAAGATTGGGGGCATAGAGCGACTGTCACCCGAGGGTATCCTTCTCCTGACCATGGGGAGAAATTGGCTATGGCTGAAGAGTATGGTGAGTTCTTAGGAAACAAGCACGCTTGGGAGAAAGCCGAGGGAGGAGAGTTACCAGATATAAACTCTTCGACCATTTCGCGCCTACTAAGGGATTCAAAGTCTTTCACCTTGGGAGGAGCGTTTCCCTATGAGATTGAAAGGTACACTGTCCTAGCTATACCAAAGGGCGAGGAGAAAGTGTATGTATTGGTAGCTCGCTTTCTGGAGACCGATCCCTTCTTGAAGAGTAGTGAGATAATCCCTTTGCACCCTGTCAGAATATTATTATATATCTCCACTAACTGATCTCCTATTTCTTCCCATAAAATAAGGTAAACCTCCATTGGGATACCGTCCTCCCCTGAAGATTTCCCTTTAGCCATGTCCTTCAGAGCCTCTAAAGCCTCCTCTGGTGAGATAGGGCGGTCAAGATTCAGCAATCCACAGGGTGAGAGTCTGACTGTCGTGTTAGTCCAGTGGTCGTTGTCTGTCGACAGGTCTGTGATCTGGTTCGGACAGTGGGTACGTGAAGTAAGGATATCCTGATAGTACAGGACTACGTACTAACACAGCTTTCTCAAATCCTGAGCCTTTGGAGCATCTGGATTAAAGGGGTGAGACAGCTCCCTCATTGATACCGACGTGTTCCAAGGGAGCAATTTACGAAAGGACTCTTTGGTCATCCTGTCATACACAGTAATTCTCTTAATCCTTAGCCGTTCGGCCCAGACTTCAGACTGCTGCATTTGAAAGGAGTCTCATTCAGACCTTAGCCTGACTCTCTCCTTTCCCCAAATAGCATTAGACACAAGATGGTCCAGCATTCTTCTTTCAGCATACTTAATTCGTTTTATTATTTGCTGTTCCGTTCTCTTCCTGTCCTCTGCTAAAATCCGAGAATAAACATTCAGTGAATTAGAAAAAAAAATGTTCCACCAGCTTTCCGGCGACTCAAACAGTGGGCGAGCCTCTGACCAGTCTTTCCAAAACTTTTTCATCCATGTTACAAGTCCTGGGTCTTCCAAATTTTGGGTGTTGAAGCGGAAAATGCCCCTTCCCCAATTAGTGGTTTCCAGGTAGAAAGCAATGTGCACTGGATTGTGGTCAGACATAGGATGCATCTCATCCTGTACCAGAGCTAAATTATCCCAGAGGTCCGCTGAAGTAAGGAAGAAATCGAGGCGACGTTTGGTTACCCTTGTATCCCTACGGTTATTAGAAAACCAGGTAAAGTCATTGTCATCAGGATTCGATAATCGAAAGGGGTCAATCAGATTAAATTCTTCCATAAGTAATAGTAGCGCAATCTTGTCGTTGGGACTGTTATGTACCGACGTAGACGGAACCAGATCGATGGAGGTCTTCCAATCCCCGGTGAGTATAGTATACTCCGACTGTGGCACGATACATGAAATCTCCTGGAATAATTCATACCGTTCGCATTTGTCTGCGGGTGCATAAATAGATACTGCCAACCATTCCCTCGCTCCTAACGTAAATTTTACCCAGGCCCACCTACCCCAAAAATCTGCATAAAAATCAATCAACTCAAAATCCAAATTGCAGTGAATAAGGATAGCAACTCCTCCCCGTGTACCTTGGGCAGGGGACAATACTTGTGGTTCATCCCACCACGAACCCAGTGCAGATATTTTCTCCTCACTGAGTTTCGTCTCCTGTAGACACATAATCTGTACGTTTTTGTCATGAATCCATGACTATAAACGTTCCTTCTTAAACTTCCCGGATGTGTCTCCCATCCCTCGTAGGTTCCAGGTGGCCAAACAGATCTTATTCATCTAGGGGGTGGGACCCCACCTAAGACTTGGACTTAGGGGCTGGCCTGGGAGGACCCGGATGCAGTGGGCTGAGATTGCCCCGTCAGCCACGACCGAGTGAGTGACGACTGGACGGAGATGGAATTGAGTTTTTTCCCAGTTGGGAGTTTCCCATCCAACTTCGACAAGAATTCTGCCGAAATAAGGAGTAGAACCCTTATTCGGCACAATTCAGCTCCTCTGCCCTCCGTAAGCCATTGCAGGGGGAGGAGACGTAGCCCCTCTCGCTCGAACTTTTCAAGTAAACTTGGGAAAAAACGTGCATCCACAATGGGAATAAAGAATTTGATCTTCTCCCCACCTCCTTCGGGGCTACCCACCAACAATCGGGGCATAATCATTCCAGGAATCAGACGGAAAGTAAATCTATCCTGAATCGATGGGCGGATCAGAGCAGACATCGCCGACGGCATGGGGGATTCTGGGGATGGGAGGTTAAAGATAGAAAATGAACCGTCAGCTCCTAGCCACGATATAAACCATGGTGCATTCCGGACAACTGTATAGAAAAGCGGCAGGATTCGACGATCTAAATTATGGATCTGCCCTAGAGCAAGTGATACAGCTGTCCGGTTCCTGGTCGTTTTACTGCCAGGTGTCCCCACGTCTCGAAGCTGGTCTAAAGACGTTTCTAAAACAGGTAACGAACGATCCGATTTCTCTCCTTCGCTTAGGTGGTTTCCCAAGCCTACATCCCCATCAAAGCTCAATCTTCGTTGCTTACCTGAGGTTCCTCCTCTAGATCGCATGATCCCTGGTAGGGTCGGAGCTGCAGATGTTCCTTGGCCGTCCGATCGGGGAGTACGGATTACTCTGGAGTCCTGATTAGCATGTCCAATAGGTTCCTCTTGCATTGGAGGTCCCCCTCCTATTGGCGGCTGCCAGCGCATCGAGGGTACGAAGCACCTCTTGCATCTGCCCTCCGGGAAGACCCGGTCCTCCTGGGCCAAAGAACGGCGGCATGCCGTACTGATTAGCATATGGGTTCCAGAACTGGGGTTGGGCCCAGTTCCACGTTGCTTGAGGCATCACAGGGTGTCGAACCATCGGTACATCTCCTGATGTCCATAAACCTCCAGCATGAGGGGAGAATACAGGGTTCATCGTCGTGGCATATGGCTGGAATCCGTGTTGTCCTGTCTGTCTTTCGTCAGCGGGCATGGGGACCACCCCTGGAGGTCCCATCATTGCTGAGTACACCGGTCTTGATGAAGCCTCCTAGCCACGACCGCTTGCTTGAGGACCTTGACTGAAGGGCTGCTCCTGGCCTCTTGTGCGTCCATTCCTTCGACACTCCTCCTCTATATGAAAGAAGGCACGACATCTTCTACACTTGGGCGTTTGGGCTGAAGCCAGTCTGACCTCCAACATATCTCCTACTGAGGTGTCTATCGAGATCTTATCCTTCATATGTTGTCGATATGAAGGATCTAGGTCATATTTGACGTTGACTAAGGATAGTCTCATTCTGTCTGGGTCTGTGGGATGTCTCTTGATGATCGGGCCGATAGCGCGGCTGATGTGAGCATCTAGAAAGAGCATCGCTCCTAGAGGCACTTGGACCTCAATCACCCAGAACGTGTGTTCATCCTCCTCTCTCCTTTGCTCCTTCAGTTGAGTAGCAGTCAACCAAGGTTTGTACTCCAAATGGTAGGTGGATGACCCCAATGTGAGGAAGTCCTCTCCCTTGATCAGCAACCATTGGACAATTGCACTGGTTTTCGCAATATACAATACAACATTCGAGCTCTCCACTTTCACTCTGCCTCTTCTGAACTCCTCAGCTTCGAAACTTCCATCCAAAGTTCTCTCATCTTCATAAGCACGAACAATATCGTCCTTGACTCTTCGTGGGAGAAATCTGGCGCCATCTCGAAAAATAATAGTGACAGTGTGCTCCTTCAACCATGCAATCTTCTCCTGGTCAATCTCAAGCTTCACCTTGAATTGAACTTCTCTCCCGTCTATATGCATCTCCCCTGGGTCAATATCGGGGGGAATAACACCTTCTTTGTAACACATTCTGATCATCTCCCTCAACCTATCGCGGTCCTCTCCCGTTAAATTTGGCACGGTGGGGGGGGAACGGGCTTCCCTCCCCATCGCCACATCAGTTGCCGCGGCCATTCGCCGCCCCAATCTGAGTTGGTAAAAAATTCCCACTCGACTAGTCTAACCTACACCTTCAATGTAAGGTTTGTACGTAACTTCCCCTAATTAGTAGACGGAGGGAGCAAAGGCTCCTTAAGCCGTGTTTACCAATATCATTATCATTCCGATGTGGAACTCGGATCCAGGCGATGGCGACCTCGTCCTGCACCTACTCCAACGTGCCGACGGCATTCCGACATGGCGGATCATGCATGGTGCCACCCCTATCGTGCAACTATCGGGCTAACAGCGCTTCGACCCCGGAGACCTCCGTTACCGGTTAGCGACGCTTGGTCCGAGCACACTACGGCGCCGGCGGAAGCGCACCGGTCCACCCATGCTACATTTTCGCTTCTGGGCGTGGTGGCAAATTTCCAATACACTAAATCTACATACTTGATTGGGTCAATCCAATCCAATCGACCCAATCGACCCAATCAAGTATGTAGCGCTAGCGGGAGCGCTGCGCCCCGTCGTGTCGGAGCCCTGTTTTCGAAAACGCGTATTCACACCGGAAGAAGCGGCGAGCTCTTGCACAGTGACGAACGGCGTGAGGGAGTGGTGATGGTGGGGTGGCATAGGGAGGTCATGCAACCCGAACGGCGAGGCGGGCACGGTTCGGCGCGTTTACACGGAGAGGCATGGCGCGTGTGCACATAGTGACGACCAGTGCGAGCAAGGAAGCGGAAGCTGGCGTGTTGGCTGCCTTTTGTCTGGGATGAGCGAGGAGGGAGTAGGGAGGGCGTGCTTTTTAGCATCGTTCTGGGGTGCTCCGCACACGTTCTTGGAAGTGATCACACAGCGGTATGTTGGGTCGTGCGGGAGCTGGTGAGGAGATGCACGCTAACATCAACGGGTTTGCTGCACGCTGCCATACGAACCTCAGAAGCATGTCGACTTCTTCTGACGAGGATGCTGCTTTTCAATTCCAGTGTTCTACAATCACAACTTCAGCGGCGTCGGGTCAGTTATTCTGCTACAAGGAAAGGAGGGCTGGTTTATCTCGTTTTGCTTTATTGCCCGCTTTGGCTCACGCTGCCTTTATTTGTGCCACTGACTGCCTGGGTGCATGAGGGAGAGTGTTGTTGCTAGCTTATCGAGCGCACCATGAGATCGAGGGGTCTTGTCTCCCTTGTGGGCGTATCATCCCATTGAAGAACGAGTTTGGGGCATCGATATGTATGCGGTCAAGTGAAGCAGTGGTGGCGATTAAACGTGGTTGAAAGGATTTTAAGTGGTGACTACGTTTTCCTTCTTCCTCAATTGAGGGTAAGTTCATGGTAAGTATATAACTAGGGTGGGTTGAACCTTTTGTGGCAACTCGTCAACGGGCTTGGCGAGGGGGGCCACACTGTCGACTTTTCTCTGTGGAATCGATGGTGGCCGTTTATGCCTTTGGTGTTAGTGATTGCTTTGAGCCTAGAACTAACAGTGGGAGGAAGTGAACCTTTCCTTCCCCATAGGCGCAGGGGTAGGGTTTGACGGGAAAGAGGTAAGTGGAGGGACCGTGGTTGAGGAAGAAGGGAGAGTTAGAGTTGTCTTAGATTTCAATCACGTGTGGTCAGCAGTGGGTTATAAGTTGATACCTCTGGTTTGTGAGATGCTTATCAATAGATTGAGTCTATTGGCTCTTCGATTGTTCTTCTTGGTAGTTTTTGTATGATGAATGTCCTGATGGAGAGTCATATACCTAGGAATCGTTGGACATTTGGGTTCATCTGACTCTGATCTTGAAGTGTGTTTCGAAACTAATCCTCTTTTTTCTGAAAGTCCTCAAGATAGGTGTCCTTCGTTGATCCTAAGTTAATCCGGAGTTAATTATGAGCTTCTGTAATTCGCAATTTCAGATAATTGTGAGTCTATCTCTGTATAATTGTTTTCTTAACTACGATTGTTTCGCAACTTACCATCAGAACGATTCTTGGGACCTTGGGGTTCTAGGGATCTGAATCGAAAGTCCTTTTGGACATCACAGATGATTCATTCATTTGGTTTCAATTTCCATTCGAAGTCATTTTCCATGTGAAATAATTCTAATTCTAAATTGAATTTCTAGATTTGTCGTTCTTTTTCATTCTAAAATCCTAAAAGATGGTTCAGATAGGATTCCTGAAATTCGTTTTTGATTACCTTTTCCACATTTAGGCTTCTGAAGGAATTTCTTAGGGGTGTGAAGCTGGGATTGGGGATGGAAGGCAGAAGGGGTTCTCAACAGAGGAGGGTCGTTGGTCAGGGTAAGTAGGTTAGAAGAACGATGATGGGACGACGCAGGCCGGTGCTGGAGTTTGTGATCTGTAACCCGGGGGGGAGCTTGAGGCCTGTGAAGTTATGCTGAGCGCATAACCAGACCGTCCAACGAGGCTGGCACCGGGGTATTGACCCTGTAACCGGTTAGGGGCTTGCCGCTACAGGAACTGCCGAGGGAGGAAGGCACTTCCTGACCGTCAGAACGAGTTTGGTCGGTACTGGGGAGGGTTGTGGTGCCCTGTTACCCTAGCAGAGAGGAGGCATGAGATCAAGTGAGTTCTGGTACGAAGACTGAAAGCCTGGACTGACACTTCGTCTGTTGAGGGGGGATTTTAGGATAGTAGGTGTTTTAGTTTCGCTCCCCCCATTCTCATAAAGTTTATAGCGAAAATCTTAATAAGATTAGGTCGTTTGGTAGTCTTGGATGGTCTTCAGGATTTTGAGATTCCTACTAACTCATCCTGAGGTTTTTTCGAGGCTGTTGTACTCAGTGATTTGCGGTTGTTTGATGCCAGAACGACGCTGGTCGGTGCAGGGGAGTTGCCCTGTAACCTGCAACGCGGGAGCATGAGGCCTGGTAGAGAGATCTGGGGATGCTTTGGGGTGGGCATTCCACGGGACATCCAAGGGTTACTGTCGGTTGACGCTGGTCGGAGCTGGGGTGAGTCGTGTTGCCCTGTAACCCAACTAGATGTGGGGGTGGGAGACCTGGAAGAGCTCGGCAGGGAGTAAGACAGTATTGGAAGACTTCGGAAGGGAGTGTGAGGGGCTTCAACGTTTTTTGGATCATTTGCAGGACCCCTGCGGCCTATTCTCCTGCTTTTTTTTACTGTAATGTGTTCTGACGTACCTTAAGAAGATAATAGGGTGGGTGGGAGAAGAAAATGGGGGGATATCCCGCATCCTATCAGTGAGGGGGCTAGCTGGTAGGATGGGAGTATGGCACAACAGCAGCAAAGATGGTGGCTCTGTTGCAGTTAGTCTTGCTGGAGGGAGGCGTAGAGGTTTGACGGGGGGTTTCTCTGAGTCGATTTCTGAAATTTGTCATAGTCACCTCAAAAAATTCTTAATCTGGCCCTAGTTTCTTTGCCAGTTTCGAGGAGATGTTTCTGGATATTTTAGGAAGTCTTGAGAATTGTTTAGGACTCTGGGTACTTCTTGCAAAGCAGTCTAGGCTTCCTTGATGCTATTTACTCATGGATCTATTGGTTTTTTTACGCCAGAACGACGCTGGCCGTTGCTGGGGGATTGCCCTGTAACCTGTTAATAGCAGGAGCGTGAGGCCTGGTAGAGAGATCTGGGGATGCTTTGGGCCGGGCATTCCAAGGAAAAAACAAGGGTTGCTGTCGGGACGACGCTGGCCGGAGCTGGGGTGAGTCGTGTTGCCCTGTAACCTAGCAGGGTGGGGGCATGAGGCTTGGAAGAGCTCGGCAGGGAGGAAGACAGTATTAGAGAATTTTAGAGTGTTTTTTGTGGGGAACTTCCAGGGGTTCTGAGCATTCGAAGGACTTCCACTAATTGCTGTTTGGATTTTTCTAGTTCGCAGCCCGTCAGGGTTGCGTTTTCCCCTCTGGAAGACATTTTTCGTCGTCGTCGTTATACCGGTCGTTCATTTTGGTTGGTTGGTCGTTGGAAGGCTCCAAAAATGCACGCACGTGCAGGCAGGTCACTCACTCTAGGGGCTATAGGGGCGAGTGGCAGCTAGTGGCATTTTCTTTTGGACCGGTAGCTGGTTGGCGCAGGAATTTCAAAAAGGAAAGGGCGTGGGGGCGGGGGTGGAAAAAGCTGAAACGACGCGTGCCACAGATGTGTCTAAATGTGGACGCATTCAACGCCCCATTCAGATTCAGACACATCTGTGCCCCGACATTCTGCTTGCCATCTCAATCCTTTGGGTGTCATCTCTCTCTCTCTCTCTCTCTCTCTCTCTCTCTCTCTCTCTCTCTCTCTCTCTCTCTCTCTCTCTCTCTCTCTCTCTCTTTCTCT
>BFEA01000010.1:993535-1028597 GCA_003427395.1 Chara braunii | reverse complement strand
GTGCGGGGTTAATTTGGAGGGGCCGGGGGTCGGGGATCCCCGCGGCGGGGTTGCGGGGGTGAAACCCCCGTGGCGTGGGCCCTGGGGATCCCCGCGTGACAACACTGTTAGGAACCATTAAGAGGCGAAAATGCAAATAATTTTACGACTCCTTAAATTGCAAAAAAAAAAATTGCAATCATGAAAAAATGAAATCTAACTACTTAGCAAAATAATCATTGTCAAATTTAAAAGTCGCAACTACGTTGTCTTTTGTTAGGCATAGATGTCAGAAACTCAGTCTCCTCTCTCTCTCTCTCTCTCTCTCTCTCTTTTCTCCCTAATTTTTTATATTCCAAGGTTCAGTAGTATGTAAGCAAGTCTAAAATTATGTGACCAAGGTCTAAAACTATGTAGGCAAGGTCTCCTACTATTTGAGCAACGTTGGACGTTGGTAGCACTATGGATGTTGAACTATGTAAGCAAGGTTTGATATTATTTAAGCAAAGTTTGATATTAGTACTAGTATGAGAACAAAGTTTGATATTGTGTCGCAAACCAACACAACACTTGCCACTCCTCTTTCACCTACCTCACTTTTGTTTTTATTGTACTAATAAAAGTTATATTTTGCATAATTTTTCGTCTAAATTTAACGATATTCAAAACAAAAATATATTCAAGTGAAGTTTCTTTATTTTTTGTTCCTTTAATTCTTCTCACCGCTCTCGTTTTTGAATTATGTAAGTCTAATTCATACATATCCTATTAAAAAATGATATGTACATTTTATAATCAAATTCTAATTTTTTAAAAACATCCTATTTTTTAACAAATTTAATTATAAAAAATAAAAAACTGACAAATGTATTTGAATTATTATGTTTTGTTTGTGTGTTGCAGATAAACAATTATAAAATCGATATAGATATATATTTATATATATATCTATTTCAAAGTGCTACAACATGTCTTCCAGCAATCAAAGGTGTCCATTCATTTGCGAAAGACTACATTCAGAAATTACTCAAACCATGCGACATCTTCAAATATTATTAGATATTCAAAAAATGACAAAAACAACAAAAAGTTGCGATTCGTGTTTTCAATATGTATAAACAAATAAGCAGCTACATGACAAAAATACACAAATAGAAAATTAAATATCAACTATAACCAATTTTCCAGCAAATTACTTTCAATTTTCAGTAATAGAAAAATGGTGTTATGATTCAATCATGATACCTGTAATCGAGTATAAAGATTCATCGACTATGACAAGCAAAGACTAAATTCCTATTTTTCATGTTTAATATATTTTTTAAAAATAATACATTTTTCAATCATTCTTGTATTACTAATCATTTCATTTTTTTTTTCTTGAAACATATACTTATCAATCTTTTTATCTTCTAAAACATGTATATTTCAATTTTTTTATTATTATTATTATTTTTTCTCCGCCTTTCATCTTCCCGTTTCCTTCCCTTCTATCTTTTTATTTCTTTTTCTTTTTTTTTCCTCACATATTCACCGAAACATAACGACTCATGTTTTTTTTTATTGTCTTTTTTTTTGCATATATGATTTATTGATTTTTGTGCATGATATAGTAGGCCAAACGCTCTAGAATTCCTTTTGAGGTAATTTTTTCATTTGTTTTCTTTAAAATATACATTAATATATTTTAAGAAATATATTTTTATTCACAATTTGCAGCACTTTACATAACAAAACAAAATGAATATAATCAATCATAATTGCACAAATAATATTATAAATGATTTAATTATTAAAAAAAAGAATATTTACATAAATGTAGAGAAACATATCATAATGAAATAATAAATAAAAAAAACAATCGTTTAAAAAAAAGACAACAAACATATAATAATAATGAAAAAGAAAAACAAAAATTACAAAAACGACGTCAAACATATTATATTAATAAACAACACATTTAAAAAAAAAAAGCGTATTGCATATCACAACAAAAAAATACAACAATATGAAAAACATAAGAACATAAAATAAAAAAAACATAAAAAAAAAAACAACCTAAGTTAAATGAAATTTTAATTAAACACATACGTTTAAAAACACTTGCACGTCAACAATTATCAAATAATAGAGATTTTTTATTAGGTTTTCAACCTATTACACAAGAAAAAAAAAAACAAATTTCAAAAGGGTTGATAAAAAATTTAAATCCAATTGCTCTAGCGGAAGGCATATGTTGTGTACGCGATAAATTTGAATTACAATCTGATCTATTCACTTATTCTATAAGAGGTAATGAAAGATTGCAACGAATGCAAACATGTCTATATTGTCCAGAAAACAATTTACCAATACCTTTAAAACAATACTATGATTGCTCAAATATTGGACAAACATTCACCAATATGATGTTTTCAAGAGCAGGCATAAAAACCACTGATACAAATATAACATTTGATATATGCATACAATGCAACAAATCATTATTTTAAAAATCAAATCAACCACAACACCCAAAAATTACAATTGCTAATCATTTTTTCAGTGGTCGTTTACCATCAACAATTCCATCTCGTACACGGTCAGAAATAGTAATAACAAGTCTTATAACTATTTTAGCACAAATGCGTGGCAGCTTATATTGTTCTATTCGATCTCATTTATTGTTTTTTGATGCTATTCCAGGACCGCCAACAACTTTATTGCCACGCAAACTTAACCTAGACACGATTTACAGATCAATTTTACTAGGACCTTTTACAAATGATCAATTTACACGAATAAAAAAATTACATGCAGTAAGACACAATGTTGTTTTAAAATTACTTTCATTTTATAAATTATATAATTTTTTTTATAATGATATAAAATTGAATAAATCAGTACTTGACGAAATTCAAAAAACAAACTGATGACTTATCCCTGCCTCAGTAATTGATCATATAAATGATGGACATACAGCTAAAAATACAGACAATGAGCAAAACGCTATAAATGCTGCTACTGATTGTTCTTATGAAAAAACTTATATAGAAAAACCTGTAATTTTCAGCCATTCAACAACAAAAATAAATGATTTTGTAGAGCAACAAATAATACACCAACATATTGAAAAAAACAATGATGAGTGTCTTTTTACAATCAATTCTTTTTCAAAAGTTACAAATGTATTTGATCCAACATTAGATGTTAAAATATTTTCCCACCTTTTTCCTTTTGGAAGAGGTTTTACAAAAAAATTCGATCGAAGAATACCTATTTCAAAAGAACTTTGTGTCAAGCATTATTGCCTACTTAGTCATAGAAATTTTGCACAAGATCAACACTGTGTGTTAGCCTCATTTGATAAACTAGCACTTGATAAAGGTTACACAATGACAAGCATAACATGTAATTCTCATCCTTCAACACATAAACCAATATCAAATATTACAACAGAAGAATTGCGAATTGACTTAGAAAACAATCGTCGAAAACGTTGCGGACATCCACCATTACCTATCCCAGATACAGTAAATACATTTTTAAAAAATTTTGAATGTAGTGCAGCGTACATTTGGGGAAGCAACGTAGAACGTCGTGTTCGACGACAAAAAACATTCACCACGTATGATCGTTTCGGCCAACCAAGTCTTTTCCTAACCATAACACCTAACACAGATATGTCATTAACATTTGCATCCTACGCAGACATTTTAAATGTAGCGGACTTTTTAAATGCATTTCAACGTACACCACACATACCATTATCTCAACTTAAATCAATCTCAATGGCTGATAGCATTGCATCAGCAAGACTATTTGATCGTTTATTAAACATATTTTTATAAACAGTCATTGGTTTTAATAAAAAAACACAAAAAACATCACAAAACGGAGGATTATTTGGACACGTCAATGCTTATTATGGCATGGTAGAAACACAAGGACGAGGAACGTTACATCTTTTTTGCATAATTTGGCTAAAAAATGTCCCTCCAACTACCAATATTTTCGATGAACTTCAAAAATTTACTCCTAACATGAACAACATTATCACAAATTGTGTTAATACTATTGTCACAACTTCACGTCCACATGCAATCACTAACCTACCATGTTTCACTTGTCATGCTGAAGGACCGTGTCACGTTGCAATTCAAATAAATAGTAACTTATATCGATCACCTTTTGAAAAAAAACAAGACCGAAAACATTTGAAAGAACCAATAAGTGGGTTATGTCAAAAATGTAAAACAAAAGTAAGCTCTCAACACTTATAACACCAAAGCATTTTCAAAACAACAAAAATAATACATTACTTTCATTACAAAATCAGGATACTCCTTCAAATACTTATACTAGAATTATAGAAGACCCTATTCACTTAAATGAATATTCACAACTACTTCTCAATATGCCACCAAACCCAACTCACAATCAATTTCAAAGTGATTATTTTAAATCAAATATATGTTTATTTCTTTACCTCGTACAAACTCAATATTGGGCACATACGACATCATGTTTCTAAAAATCACGATGCACAAAAACAGATAAAATTTGTCGATACTTATATCCTCGAACACATAAAAAACATACCGTACTGACACTTTCCGACATTGAATTACAACGCACTTTTGGACACGAATACATTAACAATTATAACGAAATTATTATAGCAAAATTTAAATGCAACCACAATATACAACCCTTATTCGGAGGTGTAGAAGTTAGCGATCGTGTATGTTACGCTTGTAGATATACTACAAAAGACCAACATAAAATCGATTGCAATGTTGCTTTACAATTAACTGCATTCGATGCAAGACAAAAACAAGAAAAACAAGCAGAGAAAGACGAACCAATGTTTTTAAATACAAAAGCACGTAGACGATTAACATCACAAATATTCACAATGACAAACAAACAAGAAGTTACTGGTCAATTATGTGCTTTATATATAATTAGACAATCTTATGCTTATACAAGTCACTATTATACTTTTTTTATCCTTCATCAAATTCTCTAACAACTTTTACAAAATACAGAAACAAAATGCACCATCGAACACGACAATGATGCTTACGCTATCGTTCATCCTTCAAACGATTACAAATTTCGACGAAATTTTTATCATCACTTTCTCTCTATGAATTCACTTCACTTTATTTTAGAAAAAAATATATTTTATCTTCCGCAAATGATTTAATGTTCACCAAAGATCACCCATTATGTAAATCGAAATGTCTTGGACGATATAGAATTCCACGAATTTCAAATATTCCATCAGGATCTCGAATTCCTCTTTATAAAACATGCAAAACACCTGAAGAATTAACTCGTCACGCTCAACTAACTTTATTATTGTTCAAACCATTTCGCAATCTTCAAGATTTACTACCTAACACCATAAATCGGCAAACAACTTTCCTTCAATATTACAATATCATGCCTATTTTTGCTCGTTCTATATACTTGAACATGCAGGATTATCATATCACACGAAAACGGGCAACAGAAGTTCAAACAAATCGACCAAAAACACAAAACAATCCTATTCATTTTCCTATGATTCCTGCTTCACAACCAGTTAACAAATACAAACCACCTCCATATCATACACTCATGATAGATACAACAACAAAGACATCCAAAACATACAAAAATATAAATCCACAAAACAAATTATTATCAGATACATTAAAAACTCAAATTTTCACCGATATTTCAACTTTACACGCATGGCAAAAAAATCACACTTTTACCAATACTAATGAATCTTCACTACAATTCCCACAAATTAATCCTTGACACAATATACCTCAACTAACAAGAGTAAAATTACTGACAAATGCTTTACAACCATCAACCATGAAATATCCACAACAATTTAATAAGATTTTAGAAAACAAAAAAAAATTCCGTACAATATCATAAATATCAAGACAATTTCAACTTACAAAAAAATAACATATAACTTTTGTTCTTGCTGCATCAAGTCTTTTGAAAACATGAAATAATCAAATAGAACATGAAAATAAACCACAACATATAACGTTGGATGAAATCAAAGAAAACATTAAAAAATAACAACTTTTAATGTTTTTAACAGGAAAAGGGGGAACAGGAAAGTCACACGTCATTGCAGTTTTACAAGCTTTTTGCAATGCTTGAGAAAGACCAAAGGCAATTGCAAAAACAACGCTCACTGGAAAAACAACAGTCAGAATTTATGGCACCACAATTCATAGTTGGATTGACATGCATAATTTTTAAAAAAAACATACCTTCGAACAATGTAGTGCAAATTTTAAAGGTATTCCAGGTTTTTCTTCAGAACTCCAACTTCTTATAATTGATGAAATCTGCATGACGAACAAAGAACAAATAGTCAAGTTAGATCTAGCATTACGCAACGAAAGAAAAATAGATTTACCATTCGGAGGATTACATATAATTATATCAGGCGATTGGTTACAAATGCCACCAGTTATAGGTAGACCACTGTACGAAGAACCAACAAAAAAACAAACATATGCTACATTCGATGAGGAAGGATTCAAACTTTATCGACTTTTTGAAACAATCATTATCTTGGATGAAAATGTCCGTTTCATATTAGATCCCACTTGGGGTGAACGATGCTCCAAAGCTCGCAAAGGAATCTAGACAGATCAGTTTATCGAGATAATAAACTCACGAATGCATTCGTCTCAAGTACAACGGACTACTCAATCATTAAAATCAATACAAACTACCAAAACACCCATATATGCCACACCAGATAATGACAATCGTACAAACATCATTCATTCATATACACAAGAATTGACCAAACAATTACTTGAAAATCATTACCCAATACGTGTCGTCGCAAATTTCAGAAAATCATTCAAAAATAAAAACAAAAATAATATTTGTTTTATAATGTCTTTGTCAGATAACAAGTTAGGAAGCTATGCGACATTTTTAGACCTCATTCCAGGAATGTCAATTGTATTCACCCAAAACATTGACCCTAGCAGAGGCATTGCGAACGACATATTTGGGTTTTTACATTCATTACAATTTAATCGTAAAACATAATTTCGACGAATTTATGATAATGCAGCATCTATTCATGTGCTTTTTCCAAATCAACCTCCTTAACTTGCATTAGTTCGCATACCAAATAGAACTAACTTTGAATTATTTTCATATGCAGCAAAAGTTAACCTGCCCATAGATGTATACCGAGTTTTCTATGAACGTTCAAAACGTCCAGTACAAATATCATTACCACGCATTCCATTTTTCTCCACAACGAACATGCACATTATATCCAAAACAATTTTCATTTATTTCAGCAATCGCATCCACACTATATAAAGTACAAGGAAAAACCTTGACCTCAATGATTCTTGCAGATTCGAAATCTTTATCAACACCGGAAAAAAGAAAAGAAAAAAAAATTCCAACAAGGATATATTGCAGTATCTCGTGTCATAAACCGTCATGATTTCACAAGCCTCAAACCATTAACAAAATCACTTACAAAAATTTTCAAGCCTGATGAAAATATATTACGTGAAGATGATAGACTCACAAACATTGCAAAAAAGTTACTCGAATTCCAATTTATACAAAACATGTTCCAAGATATACCTTTACCATCAAATTAAAAAAAAATTAACATTCAATCAAACACAACATCATTACAACAACCAACAACACTAACCCAAACAAAACAAAAACAAGCAATAATTTCTCAAATAATTCAAGACAAATTTACAATGTCAAATTTCATTTGTTTAACAGATGATTCAGATATAATAACCCATTCAAACAACACAAACGCATGTCTATGTGTAAATTCTTCTTCAAAAAATATTTCTACAACACCAAAAAAATCATAAACGTCACATTTCACAACTACACAATCAATCCTTTTCAGTCCATCTTTATCTGATACAGAACTAACAAATGCAAATTCAGATGATGAAAACATCATTCCAATTCTAATCGATTCAGAATTATGTTTATACATTACTTTACATGATCACTTCTGACTCACAGATATACCCACAAATAGTTATGTCGAACTAATAATGAATAAAACCACAACTATTTTCATTGCAAATATATTCAAATACAACCAAGGAATAACAACACATGATTACGCTTGTGTTGATCGTCAAATTAATAGAAAAAATAAACTTCGACCATTCACAACGCTCACTCATTTCTTCATTCCAATAAATATAAACAACAATCATTGGGCACTTGGATGTTTGAACCTCCAAACACACAATATATATTATTATGATAGTCTTTCCAATACTAATACAATATTTTTTTCAAACATCAAACAATGGTTATCCACTCGTACAGATTGTTTAAGCCTGCTACAAAATGCACCTACGACAATCTTACAAGGACCCCAACAAACTAATTCATACGATTGTGACATTTTTATCCTTGTCATGCTTCGACATCTTATGTTGCCTAACCCTTAATGAAATTACACCACATCCACACACTACAACTGTCTCTCCAACTCATCTACTTTGTCAAACATAATCAATTCATTAATTCACAAAAAATATATATAACATTCAAGCACAAACATATACGACTTCTGGATCAAGATTCAAGGACCACTAACCTCAACACCAACAATAAATCAAGGTATGTTAAAAACTTTTATCCATTCAGCCATAAACATCATTGACAAGCTGCATGCTATAATATTTCTTTCTCCCTTTCTCACACCCTCTGTCTCTTTCAACCCTCTCTCTTTCTCTTTCTCTCACACACACACACACACACACACACACACACACAATTTCACAAACACACAAACACACACACACATACACCCACAGCCTCACACTACAACAACCTCTCCACCACATCTACTTTATCAAAAATATCAATTGCCCTTGTGCTAAACAACGCTCATATGCTACATGCTCTCTCTACCTCTAAATCTCTTTCATCCCCTCTCTCTCTCTCCCTCTATCTTTCTCTCTCTCACACACACACAAACACACACACCTTTCATAACATTCTCCTACCATATCTATTGGTGCAGAAACCCAACAAAAATTATTCCTTCAATAACATCAACAAACCATTCACAAAAACTTCTAAAACAACCAAAGGGATGATTACTATAGCCAAATGAAATGCACCAAGGACTTGCACACTCTCTTTACCTCTAAATCTCTCTCCTCCCCCCTCTCTCTCTCTCTCGCCCTCTCTCTCTCTCTTCACTTTCTTCTTAATTCAAAATAAAAGTCAATCCTAATATTCCACAACACTAAAATGCTCCATGCTACAAAACTACCTCTCTCTCTCACACACACACACACATACATATACACACACAAAAAAAATCTTCTATTCAAAAATAACACCTACTCTTGATATAACTGTCATTTTTATCTCTCTCACTCTCTGTCTCACAAACACATATACACACACACATACACCCACACCCTTACACTACAACCACCTCTCCACCACATCTACTTTATAAAAAATATCAATTGGCCATGTGCTAAACACCGCTCACATGCTCATGCTCTCTTTACCTCTAAATCTCTCTCACCCTCTCTCTCTCTCTCCCTCTCTCTTTCTCTCTCTCTCACACACACAAACACACATACACACACACTATAACCACCACCCCGCCACAAATAACCAAAACTTTTAGAACACATTAGAAACATCCTCAACCGACAAACACAAACATCCTAAATATCATACCAATAAAAGTATGTCCTAATGTTCCACAACACTAAAATGCTCCATGCTACAAGACTACCTCTTTTCTCTCACAAACACACACATATGTATACACACAAAAACAAAATTTTCTTTTATTCAAAAATAACACCTAATCTTTATTTAACTGTCACTTGCATGTTACAGGGGGCGAAGGCAACGACAAACAAATCCGAAACCAGTCATTCATTCGGGCCCATTGGTTGTTCAAAGGCTGGTAAAATGAAAGACACTGACATTTGGGGGGGCGGCAGTGCAAGCAAATCCAGAATTGGTAGCTGTCCTTGGCGTTTTCCTGGAAACCCCACGGTCCAAAAAAAATTGAAACGGTGTGCTGGGCGCAGGGCCTTCAAATTCGAATTTGAAACGGTGGACCCAGGCCTGAAACGGCGTGGGGGCCGCAGGGCCTTGAAATTCGAATCTAAAACGGTGGACCCAGGCCTGAAACGGCGTGGGGGCCGCAGGGCCTTGAAATTCGAATCTGAAATGGTGTGGACCCCTGGACCCCGGTTGTCTGCATGCCATCTAGATTTGTTCCGTGCCATCTCTCTCTCTCTCTCTCTCTCATCAATCAAGCGTATACAAACTACGGGCTGCGCACCTGTGCCCTCACGGTAAGTCAATAGTTCCTTGTCGAAATTCATGAAATTTCCTGATGATGGGATGCTGGGCCCGATTCCCAGTTTGTGCCAAATTAACAGGATATGGTTGTATCTATGGGACGCTGGACCCGGTTTCCAGGAGGTGTTGCTCCCCACCAATAGATGGAGCTGTTTGTTTGTAAAAAAATAAAAATAAAAATAAAAAAAAAATAAAAAAAATACATACTTGATTTTGTGCTCCGCAGCTCCAGGCCTTTCAGACATGCCCTGCAGATATCGCGCACCCGGCCCCGCGTAGCTCGCACACCTTACAGCCGAGGGACCCCCTACTTTCCGTCCCGCTGCGGCTCCTCCACAACTGGGCCCGCCCATCTCTTGGTTTCGCAGGCCGTTTCTGTTCCGCTGCCCCTCACCTGCTCTTCCTCTGCCTGGCCCCCGGTGTTCCCTTGGCTGCGCTACCGCGCCTGGCGCGGTCTATCAGTTGGGAGGGAGTGCATGTCGGCAAGTGCCTTCCCGGTCGGGACTATGGGATCCAAATTCGTTCTTACGAACCGGTTGGCGCGGACACGACTTTTTCTTGAAAACGCACTGTGGGATCCAAGCCTGATGCGTCGGGAATCCAGAGCTGGAGAGCTGCTCGGAAAAAGAGAAAACATCGGGGGCATTATCGCTGACCTGATGAGCTTGGGGCCGGAAAGGAATGGGCCGCGAGCAGCCCAGGAAGCGGGGGGAGGCGGTCCCCGATTCACTGCGCGCCAAGTGCCGGCAGTCGCGGGCACGACCATGCGCGCTTGGTTGACGGGGTGTTGACGGGTTTGGTCGAGGGAACGGGAGGATTTTCGCATGAAGTGCGTACGTGGAGGTGGTGCGAACGATAGATCAGGTGCCAGCCGACGACCGCGTACAGACGACCGGGCTGTCAGGATTGTCGATGACCAGTACGGTGATCTGTCGTTGGGTTTTCGATTCGATTTGCAGGTCTAGATTACATGTTCTTGTCAGAGAGGCATTGGACTGGATGACCTTTGTCGTCACGGCGGCTGAGCCCCCTTACTGGCTCCATTCGTTATGCCTGACAACGAGTGTCACTGACGTAAATGTCTCCCAACTTTCACGTGTCATCGCCGAGGACAGTGATGTACTGATGTGGTGCTGCGGCTTGATTGCTTGATTGCTTGATTGCTTGCTTGATTGGCGACACTATGGTGGTGTTTTGTCCTCTGTGAGTGAAGGCAATAGCGCGGTGGTGGGTCCCCGGCTTTTACCTATCAAATAAACATGCGCACGTGGGTGCATGGCTGCGCGCTGGCCTCGCTGTGTGCTTGCAACCCGACACCCTTCTCTCTGCGCCGCCAGCAGTGATTGCACGGTTCACAGGGAACCTGAATCGCGCGGGCTAAGTGTATCGTTGTCCCCAGAGTGAACGATTTCGCGCCTGAGGATGATGATGATAACGAAGATTGCCACGTGTCAACCATTGTGGAGTGGTTCGCCCGCGCATCATGTTTTCCCTTGCTGCTCCAGGCTATGACGAGTTCGTCGGTATCAGAGGAGGATGGTGTGAGATTGGTAGAAGTTGGTTCCGACGGGCGTGAATTGAGGGACTAGACGACGGCTCGTGTTCTTCGCAAATACCAGTCTTGCCCACGTGAACGACGCAGGCGGCGGTAGACAGGACGAGGAGGGAATCTTGTTGTTGTTGTAGAGGAAAGCAAGCGCGCATTTGTATCCCTTTTTTCATAGAATCTTGACCATCCGATGACTGGAATAAACGAGCGTGTACAGAATGTGTATGGGTGGAATGAGGTATTTCTGCGCCGCTTATGGTCGTTCGTTCTCTTTGTTATGGAGTTATAGGACCAGGAACCGAGGGAGAAGATCGTCAGAGGTCGTTCATTCTCTTGGCTGGGAGGATTGTCTTGAAGGAGAGGGGGAGGGGGGATCCACAGCGGTCGTTCTCTTATTAGCGAAGCTTTATCCTGAAGTGGAAATGACGAAGGGTAGACACGGTTGCACCTCCTGCTGCTGGGATAATTGCAGTCGTTGCGGACGTGGGGGGAATTGAACTCATCACGTAGCAGACGTCCGTGCTTCGCAGGAGAGGCTTTGGGCGCGGAGTAGCCTCCCCGCCTACCGTGGTCTGCCGTGCGTTGCGTTCAGCAGGAGAGGCCACGGGGGGGGGAGGGGGAGGAAGAGGGAGGAGAGGACCCAAGGGCGCGCGGTAGAGGAGCGGGGCATCGGGGGAGGAGGTGGAGGAAGGCGCAAGGAGAGAAAACGGTGAGAGGGAAGGCGGGGAAAGCTTTCGATGAGACGATAAGGAACATTCGCGGAGAGAAGGGATTGCTAGCGGAGACAGGTGGGTGGGTAGGGGGGGGTGTATATGTGCATTTGTCTGAGAAGGTGATGGATGCGCTTCGCGCGGGCTGCTGGTTTCCGGGAGGAAGGGGAAGAGAGAGAGAGACCGGGGTCCGGATCCTGTGTGATCAGCAGCACATTGCGAGTGTTAGGAGAGCTTATCTGGGCCGCTGTAGCGTTGTGGAGGCTGACCATTTGACCTTTGCAAAAGAGGCCTCGGCTGGAAAACAACTATCATCTGTCTGTAACGATAATAATTAGATAGATGGTGACGATCCGTTCCCTTTGAAGTTTCCTCGAAGCTGCCGGCCATCGGTCTTTGTGGGGCGTGCCTCCATGTGTGGGCATAGAGAATTAATATTATTACTTCGGAGATACAGTTCTTATCAATGGATAAGGGCAAGTTCAAGGCGGAGCTCCTCAGCGCCGGTCGTAAGAAGGTATGTGCATTTGCGCACAGCACCCCACTTTTCCCCTTCCTGTTGCCTTCCTTTTATTCACTCGATATCGTTGTCGGGGGTATATACTTTTGTCATCGTGATCATGCCTATGTATATGTACTTTCTGTAGTGATTCAGCAGTTTATAAGGTTACGTGGTTGTGGTATGGCAGCTAAAAACTGCGCACCGTCGCTATGGTGGGTGTCTGGTATGGTGACTGATGCGAAAACGGCATCATCGTTTACTGTGGCGTGGTCCTCTCTCCCTCCCTCCTCTCTCTCTCCTTCTGTCTCACTTCCTGGGTTCGTTTTCATGTCTTTGCACTCTCTTTCTCTTCCTGTTTTCCATATGCCTCCCTTATTTAATAGGTCATGCTGTTGCTTCTCTGCCATCGGATGACGTAAGATCGACGACTGCAGACAGTGGCGGGGAATGGCCACCGTAGTTGGAATTGCTCGCCTATCGGCTGTGTCGTTCTTCTATACGATCTCTATGCATCTTAACACTAGGCCTCTTGCACGGCAGGCTTCTGGGTTAGTAAGTCGTCATCTTTCTTCTTCCCTCTCTTCTTTCGTCTTGTAGGCATAGGCTCAAAGGGCGAATGGTTAGCCCCCTGAAGAGGACTTGTGCGCAGCTAGTCGAGAAAACGCGTAGCGGAATGTGCGCGTTACTGCGAGCTGTGCATGCGGAAGTTCATTGAATACTTGAGAAATGTATAGGAATGCAGTTCTGGCCACCGATTGTCACTACTACGCTGTGCTTCTTCTTTTTCTTCCTTATGCTCGTCTTCTTCTTGTTTCCTCCTGTTCTTTTTCTTCTTTGTTTTCTACCTCTTCTTCTTCTTCTTTGTCTTCTTCTTCTTTGTTTTCTACCTCTTCTTCTTCTTCTTTGTCTTCTTCATCTTCTCCGCCGTTTTCTCAGTGGCTTGGCACTAGGTGGGTTCATATCGGATCTGGGGAGAAGGCCCCTAATGAGTGCCAGGTGGGGTTCCTGGCCGAAACGCGTAGGGCAACGAGCGCGTCTTTTTGAGCTCAGTGCATGCGGATGTATATGAAACTTGTAGCGAAGCGTGCGCGCATGACAGTTCACGACCTCTGCTTATCACTATTCTTCTTTTACTTGTCTACTCTGTTCATAATTTGATTCTTCATCAGCAGCATTCTTATCAGAACGGGAATCGGTATGTAAATCGTCATTTCGTCAAAAGTTCAGTAATGCAAATCATCATTGTTAATTATTTTGTTATGGAAAATAACCATCCGCTCGGAAAAATGAAGCAATCGTGTTGTTCCTGGTGCTCCTGGAGATGCGGCTCGTGATATCAGGGCTAGAAAACGAGGGGTGCCTACGTAGTTGTTGACGTCAAAGTACTCTCTCCTCCGGAAGGCATGGCCCTCGTGCGTCGCAAGAGCCGCAAACATAAACGGCGGGTTCGAGTACCGAAAGAGTATCGTTTCGAATTTTTTCTTTTGGGGGGTGGGCGGCCGCAGAGTGCTTAATCTCCATGGTCACACACATAAGCGCCCTAACCGTCGGCTGAATAATGTAAAATGAACAGAGGTAATACGTAGTTATGAATCTTACGGTGGTGATGGAATCAAAGTCTATTGAGCCGATCCTATCAATTAGCCAATTCTACTTAGTCTACTGCTCCTGTAGTCGTTTCAGGTGAAACGAACGAAGATGTTGCCGTGGTCATGTTTTTTCTTTGCTTGATTCTATTGTTCCGCGCCACTCGCTTCCTCGTAGGTCATCATCGAACATGGAGACGTACGGAAACGGAGAAATTGTTAGCTCTTCTAAATGATTATTGTTGTGCATGTGCGTTTGTACGCGCGTGGTAGGTGTGTGTGTGTGGAGAGAGAGAGAGAGAGAGAGAGAGAGAGAGAGAGAGAGAGAGAGAGAGAGAGAGAGAGAGAGAACACTTGCGATTTGGACAATACGCGCGAGGCTTTACTCTCACAGAATACACGTCCTGCCCATTGCATGCGACAACAACATGTCGCGATCGCCCTTCTCTGAGAGAGAGAGAGAGAGAGAGAGAGAGAGAGAGAGAGAGATGGCGTGGGCGCGAGAAAAGAAAATTTGAGAGGACGTATATGTACGGTAGTTCTCTAGATACAAGCAGATTCGTCCAAGATTATGTTAGCCCCTCGACAAAACAGAAGCAGAAAGCGTTCAAGCACTTTTAGGCGAAGGAAAATAAGGAAATTATGATGTGTTGTATTAATCTGTCACATCTGGCTCCCGTCCTGCTCTCTGGAGTCATGGGCGAGCCTCTTTACGGATAGGAGAATCTGTCAGAATATAAATCACATGGAGTTTCTACTCCACCGCTCGGCACTTCCCCCTTCTCTCCTGTCTCTGTCCATCTGTCTCTGCCTCTCTCTGTCTGTCACGCTGTCTCTCTCTCTCTCTCTCTCTCTGTATCCCTCTGTCCGTCTGTCTCTATGTCTATCCGTCTTCCTGTCTGCTTGTCAGTCTGTATGTGGCTGTCTATTGTCTGCCTGTCTGTGATCTGGCCCGCTCTTTACCTCACGGAGGATTAACTCTGTTTGTTCTTCCATCTCGTTTTCTTGGTCATCGTAATTTCATTTATGCATTCCATCTCCTTTTTGCCTGCGGCGAGAAGGTTCTGTAAACCACGGCCATTTTGATTGATTGATTTTGGCGGGATAGGGCAGCTTCGATTGATTCGGTGGCTTTACTGTAGTGATTGGTTGATTGAGTCGTGCGCGGGTTGTGTTGCAACTGCACGAGTTCCGTAAGCAGAAGGCATCTAGAGACAAAGCTGTACAGAAAGCCTTCATCGTGGTGCTTCGCTTTAACATTTTAGATTGCTTTGATTTCTTTGCTTGATTCGTTGGCTCGATTGCAGTGATTGCTTCTATTGATGCCTATATTGGATTTATTCGTTTTCGCAGCTGGAGGAGTTTCAGAAGCAGAAGGCATCGGCGAAGCAGTCTGCAGCTGGGCGGTTGCGCTCTGCGGCAAGGTCTGTAGCTTTCAACGCTGCATTGGCGCAACATGGCCAATCAAATGACAGGCCGAGAACACTCAGCCCTTCTAGCAGCTGCTCTGACATGTCAGCTATGGATTCGACGCCAATTGAATCTGCTGCTTCCGAGAGTGCCTCGACTTTCAATGTAGGTGGGGCTGCCGTTGCAGATGGAGGGCTAGGTGGCGGCGCCG
Organism: Chara braunii; assembly: GCA_003427395.1. Classification (NCBI taxonomy): domain Eukaryota; kingdom Viridiplantae; phylum Streptophyta; class Charophyceae; order Charales; family Characeae; genus Chara; species Chara braunii. The sequence goes on along the minus strand of BFEA01000010.1, from coordinate 1,012,279 downwards.
CGACAACGGGCGCTGTCGGGAGTAACCTTTTACCCCACCTCTCAGAGGCACCAAGGGGGCAAGATGGATCCGGGTTCCCCGTCCTTCCGCCCACGCCCGCGGATAACGAAATGGAGACGACGTCTGGTCATGACAGCGCGGTAGAGAATTCCGTGGAGTCCGCCGTCAAGGCAGCGGAAGGTGGCAGGGGGCGTGATGTTGGAAGCGGGCCGAGTTATGGGAATGCCTCTTTCTCTGAGGAGCATGATCTTGGGTCAGAGCCAGCCGTATCCGACTTGGCAGATTATGGTCAGCAGCAGTCCAATTTGTCTTCTTCCCGCCCGGCCATGGCAGATGAGGACGAAGAGCTTAGAGAACGTGGACGAGTGCAGGAGAACAAGTTCGATGTGTTGAAGGGAGACGCTTTGGTGTCGTCCGGAGATGGCCACTTGATGTCCGCCGAAAGCAGGGCTCGCGCAGATGAAGGAGAGAGGACACTGTCTGCACCTCTTTCACAGCAGACGTCTCAGGTACGACGAGCGTGCTCAGGTTTTTTACGCGACAATACGGCCGTTGTTTCCCTTGTCTTCTCCCCTGTTTTATCGTGTTCGCCACTTGTGTGCCTCTGCGTGTGTGTGCGTGTGTGCGTGCGTGTGTGCGTGTGCGTGTGTGTGTGTGTGTGTGTGNTGTGTGTGTGTGTGTGTGTGAGAGAGAGAGAGAGAGAGAGAGAGAGAGAGAGAGAGAGAGAGAGAGAGAGAGAGAGAGAGAGAGAGAGGAGGAGGCTGAATTGCTGTTTCGCTTTCATGTGTGCTGCAGATCTCTAACGAGGATAGGGAAACTCTGGGCGTTGGGGGTCAGGTATTGGGAAAAGAGGGCGTAATGGATGGTAAGAAAGAGGGCGAAGATGCGAACCCGACAATGAAAAAGATAGTGCCAGAGAGCGCAGTTGTAGCGCAGGGCAGTGACATGTTGGAGGCCATGAAGGAAGAGAATGCCGCTCTTCGAAATGCCGTGAAGGAATTGCAGGGTAGAATAGAGGAGGTACGGAGTAAGAGGGAGGTTGCTGCGTGGCAATACGAGGCTAGAGTGGTTGAAGTTGAGGAAGAGGACATTTTTTCTGCTTCGTCATCCGGTCAGGAAGGGCGAATTCTTGACCGTGGCGGTGAGCAGCAGCAGCAGCTGCAGCTGCAGCAGGAGGGGAAGGAGATGAAGAGAACCGTCCAGTTGGAGTCTCTGCTGGAGGATTTACGAATGCAACTGAAGGAGAGGGATGCTGAAATGGCGGCTTTTCGGAGAGAAAGGGACAGGGAAAAGGCGGATTTGGAGGCAAAGGTCTCTGCTTTAAAAAGCGAGGTAGAGAACTTGATTGACGAGAGGGCATGGGGGGGGGAGAAGGTTGCGGAGCTCGAAGCTGTGATCGGCAACTTGAGGGAAAATCTAAGAGCGAGGGAGAAAGAGATGAACGAGAGGGTTGATTTGCTCAAGGATGAGATGCAGCGTCTGGAAGGGGAGAGAGCACGATGGAAGGAGAAAGCAGGAGAACTGGATGGCCTTGTGACAGAGTTAGGTTGGAAAGCCGAGGAGGCGAAGAAGGAGCCAGAGGCGGAGAAGACAGTTGCGCAGCTGAGGATGAGCCTGGATGCGGCTGAGACCAGAGTAGAGAATCTCAGGGTGGAGTTGGAAGAGGCTTTGGAAGGAAAGCAGAAGATGGAGGAGAGGGCAGAGGATCTTGAACTGGCGGCACAGCATCTGCAGTTTCGATTGGCACAGAACGAGAAGGAAATGGAATCGCTGAGAAATGAGAAAAGGGAGGAAATCAGGAGGTTGTATGCAGACCTTGCGAATGCCAAGGAGGAGTTGACTGTTATGACCGAGAGGCTGAAGCTGAAAGAGCGAGAGGCAGAGGAGAGGGAAAAGTTGATTCTGGAGGAGAAGAGGAAAGCCGAGAGCAAAGCCGAGGCAGCCTACTTGGAGATTTCACGCATGAGGGAGGAGAGGAACGCTCTGGTTCCACAGCTGGAACGGCTACAGCAGGAGCTTAACGACAAAGGGAAGCAGCTCGAGGCCCAAGAACATACCAGAAAAACGTTGAACAGGAAGATGAAGGAACGGTTGGAGGAGATTGGCAGTGAGAGGGACGAGTTAAAGCAGAAGCTGAAGGAGGAGACATCAACATCAAAAGAGCTGCGAGAAAGTTTGGCCGATATTGAGAAGGAGATCGCATCGCTCAGGCTCCAAAAGGAGAGGATGGGAGAGGAAGCGAAGCGGGAGCGTGCAATTCTTCAAGGTCAGGTTGACGTGCTGTCTAGGGAAAGGGAGGGCGTGGGGGAAAAGATCAAGGAGCTGACGCTTTCTTTGGACGCAGAAAGAAGAGAGAGAGAGTTAAGTTTGAAGCGATGTGAGGAGTTGGAGTTGCAGATGATGGCAGTGAAGACAATGATGGCGGAGAAAGCGTTGGAGGTAGAACAGGCCAATCGAGACCTGGAGTGCGTAAGGCAAAAGGTCTTGGATCTAACCTTGGCGATGTCGGAAGCGAATGAGAGGCTGACTGAGGCAGAGAGAGCAGTGGAGGAGGAGAGGGGCAGATCGGAGCAGGCAAATCGGAGAATAGCGGAGCTCCTCAACGATCTGGACGAGATGGCGCAGGAACGTCAATTGTTGAGAGCTAAGGTTGCGCAATTGGAAGATTTGATGGTCAATGAGAGAACGAGATTCGAGGAGGCAAGTCAGAGAATGGTCTCGGTTGAAAAGGAGTTAGAGGCGGTGGTTCAGGCGCGCGAGGTGTTGAGGGAGAAGATGTCGAATGTGCAGATCATGACCGACAGTGCGCATGCTGCTCTGGCTGACAGGGAGAAGCTTCTGGAAAAGGAAAGGGAGATGTGCAAGGACTTGGGGGCGAGGTTGGAATTGAAGTCTCGAGGGGCCGAAGATCTGGAGAGAGAGAGGGAGGTGATTGTGGCAGAGATCGCAGAACTCCGGGAAAGGTTGAGGGGTAAGGAAAGTGAACTGGAGGAATTGAAAGGCAATATGCGATCGCAGATGGAGGTTTTGCAATCGCAGTTAGATGGACTGAGGAGGGAGGCACGGAGCCAAGTTCAGGAGTGCGAAACGGCAAAGGCAAGAGCGATTGAAGCGAGTGCTCTACTGGCAGAGTTGAAGAAGAAGGTCTCGGATAAGGAACGAGAGATGGAGGTGATGTCTTCGAGGGAGGAAGCGGATAGGATAGAGTTCCAGAAGCGATTGGAAGTGGCAGAAGCAGAGGTCAGGAGATTGCAGGGAGAGGTGGAGACCAGCAAAATGACGTCTTTGGAATCTGAGACGTTGGTGGGACGGTTGGAGGAAGAACTTCACAGGAAGATAGCGGAAGCAAAGGGTTTTTGTGACCAAGTTGAGCGTGCTGAACTCCAGTGTGCTGCCCTGGATGCTGAAGTTCGAAGATTAATGGAAGAGGGAAACAGGTATCGGGCGATGAATATGACAGTGGAAGAAGGGACAACAATAGGACCCTTAGAGCCCACTGCGCATCCGAAACAAATGCTGTCCAAGAGTGAGAGGATGGAGAAACCTGGAGAGCTGACAACAGAGACGTCCCCCCAGCAGCAGCAGCAGCAGGAGAGGAAGGAGAACGAGGAGAGTCATCTTGACGCCTTGCAGCGTGAGGAGGTGGTGGAGAAGGGGAAAAGAGTACGTGAATTGGAAGAGATCGTTAAGGAGCTGCGTGGGAAGCTGGCAGCAATGGAGGGGGACATGCAAAACTATGCAGAAACGGAAAACAAAGAGCAGACTGCTGCGGAGGAAAAGGTCAAAACTTTGTCTGCAGATGTTGCCAGACTTGTTCAGGAAACTGAGAGATGGACTGCAGAAACAGGCGAGCTGAAAGGTAAGGTGCGGAAGCTTGAGGAAGAGATTGCTGAGAAACAACAAAGGCTTGACCTCATAGAAGAAGAGAAGGAGAGTTTGCAATGCGAAGTGTCGGAGCTGAGAAAGTTCACAGACGGTTTGGAAGAAGCGAAGAGGGTGAAGGAGGAGGAGGCTTTGGGTCTCTTGGAGATTGTGAAGCAGGTGCGAGCTGATGCGCAAGTGGCTTGGGCGAATGTAACTGAATTGGACGCGAGGCTTATGGAGCTAGAACAGAGAGTGGAAGAGAAGGAAAAACAGAGGAGAGATGCGGAGGACGAGGGGATGCGGTTACAATTATCACTCCTCCAAAAGAAGGCTGCTATGGAAGAACTACAACGAGAAACAGAGCAGGAGCGCAGCTTGCTGAAGGAAGCATTGAGGATGGCCAGTGAGAAACGAATGACGGAGACTGGGTGTTGGCTGCAGCAGGTGAGGGCATTGTCTGGCGATAGGAAGACATCTGACATAGGCAGCGATGGGGAGGTGAAACCCTTGAGGGTGTTAGGAGAAGTGACAAGAGAGTTCTCTGAGGTTCTTGAGAATGGGTTGGAGGATGCGATGCATGATGGTCCCGAAAAGATGGAGCTGGTCGCTGATGGGCAGGAATGTGCTGCTGGTCCCCTTTCCTCAGTGCTTTGGGAAGAACTCAGGGGGTTGGCTGGCTTCTTGCACAAGCAAGAGGCCCAGGGGGATGTTCTTCGCAAAGAGGTTCATGCTCTTGAAACCCGGCTTGGAGCGCGAGAAAAGGCGGAGGTTGTGCTGATGGCAGAGGTTGAGTCACAAAGCAAGGAGCTCGAGAAACACAAGGAAGAGCTTTCGAGGCTAAGAGAGACGCGGAACGTGAAAGATAAAGAGATTGCGCGACTGGGACTCATGATAGAGAAGAAACAGGTGGAGGTGGAGTACCTTGTAGAGAGCATTGTGGCGGCGACGGAAGAGGTTAAGGAGCTGGTGGTCAGTGTGGGTTTCATGAGGATGGGAGTGTTGGGGGTGACAGAGGAAGAAAAACTTGTGGAGAAGGATGCGGAGGAGGAAGACAGTCTGCTTCCTGTTGTTGAGAGAGTTGTCATGGCACACAGAAGAGAACTGGACAAGTTGAGAAGAGAATCCGAGTTGTATAGAGATGCCACTTCTAGCCGAGTGAAGGGTATGGAGGAGGGCCTGTGCGAGATGAAACGGGAGCTGGCAACGTTAGATGAAACGCTGGTTGCGAAGGAGGAAGAGATCAGGCTCCGGTTTAGCTCTGAGGAATCGATGCTCTCCCACTTGAGAGAAAAAGAAGGGAATGTGGAGAGGCTCGAGGAGGAGCTGGATAAGAGTGTAGCAGCAGTCAGAGAGCTGCAGGTGTTGCTGGACGAAGAGAGGGAGTTGAGGCAAAACGTGAATAACATGCTGGAAGCCCAAAAAGAGAAGACAGTTCGGGAGGTGGAGAACATGACAGAGCTGTTGAAGGAACGGGAGACGGAGTTGGTGAACCTTCACCAGGAGATGGCGGGAGCCAGAGAGGCGCTGCTTTCCAAGACAGCGGAGTTGGAGGAGAGAGAAAAGTCCAAAGTCATGGCAGAAGAGCAAGTTGAAGATCTGAAGAAGGAGATCAACAGGTTGTCTGTAGCCTTGAGGCAGGAGGCAGAGGAACACCAGATGAAGAGCTTGCGGGTGTTGGCAGAGGCATCTGGGAAAATTGAATGTCTCGAGGGTGCGCTCAGAGAGGCAGAGACTGAACTCAAGTCTGTTCAAAAACAATCCGCTGAGTTGGAACGGCAATTGATGGGTGAAGTGGAAGATCGCGAGCGCAGGATTGAGGGTAGAACGGCAGAGGTGGAGGCGCTGAAGAAGGATCTGAGGATTTTCAAGGGAGAGTTGGAATGCATGAAAGAAGAAAATGAGGGCTGGAAAGAGAAAGCACAGAACGTGCAAGAAGAGTGCAACGAGGCCTTGGGGGATGTTGAGAGGTTGCAGGAATGCCTTGGTGAAAAGCAGAGGCAGAATGATGAGCTCAGCGACATGCTGGAAAGCCTGAATGCGAAGCTGGAAGAGGACACCAAGGCATTTAGAGCAGAGGCAGAGCGGCTGAAGGGAGAACTTGCGCAGTCTGAGCAGAAGGTCATTGGTGTCAGGGAAAGGTTAAGCCTTGCCATCAAAAAGGGAAAGGAGGTCGTACAACAGCGAGAAGTGTTGAAGGCTAACTTGATGGAACGAGTGGCAGAGGTGGATGAGCTGGCTTCTGCAAAGGATGAAGAGAGACGTGGGAGGGAGGCAGCGGTTGTGGCTCTGCAAGACAAAAACAAGGAGTTGGCCAAGGTCAGGGCAGACATGGAGGCGCTAGCGGAAGTAGTGCAGAGAGAGAGGGAGAGAGCTGGGGGATTGGAGGGAAGGCTGGGGGTTGCAGAACGGGAGAAGATGGAGGCACAGTTGAGAATGGCCGAGATGGAGGAGCGGTTCAAAGCGGTAATGGAGAGGGTGGAGGAAGCCAGGGGAGATGTGGAAATTCGATTGAGATGTCTTGGGGTGGACTTGGAGAGGGAGCGGCAGAGGGCTTCTGAAGCAATGGATGAGGCAGAGAGATGTGCGGAGGAGATAAGGGATTTGAGATCCCAGGTGGAAGAGTCTCAGGCAAGAGAGGAACAACTCGTGTGGGAGTTGGAAGGCTTGAGGGAGAGGGTGGAAAGGGAAGAAGAAGGGGCGAGGCATCTTGAAGAAGAGCTTGCCGCGTATCGGGTGGCGCTTGCGGGAAAGAATGACCAGATCAATGAGCTTGTTGACCGAGAAAGATCTGGGGAGGAAAGATGCAGGGAGTTGGAAATGGAGGTAGTCGTTGCACGAGACAATGTCGATAAGTCAGAAGAGGAACTGGAAGCACTGAAGGAGAAGCTGTCGATGGCAGTCAGGATGGCCAAGAAAATGAAGTTACTGAAAGAGGATGCAGAGGAGAGAGCGAAGAAGCTTGATGATGAGCTCGGGAGCTTGAAAGCTGTCGCTTCTGCTACTGCTGCAGACTTCGGTGCTCTAACAGAACAGACAGAGAAAGAAGGGGATGTTTCCTCACAACAGGGAGGTGAAGGGTGTGAGAAAGGAGGGTCAAACACAACGACGATGATGGAACAATCATCTGTAAAATCTGGATCGGGTCAGGGAGATGAGAATAAGGATCTCAGCTCACAGACGCGAGGGAGTTTCTTGGATGCAAGTGAGGTCATGGCTCTTCGACAGAGAATCAGAGAGATGGATCTGGAGATGGAAGCCATGCGCCTGAACAATTCTGCAGGAGGCCCTGCCTGTCGGGTAACCTTGGCTGAGGATAGGAAAGGAGAGGCAGGAGAAAAAACAACCAAGTGCGAGGTTGTTGACAGGGAGAGTAAACAAGGAGATGTGTTGAAAGATATGGAGAGAGCCATGAATGGGAAGGAAATTGAACTGGCGAAATTGCATGCCTTGCTGGATGAGAGGGAGAGGGAGCTCGAAGACATGCGGGGAGAGGTGGAGGAGAAGAGGAGAGCAGTCGCATCCTTAGAAGCCGAGCTCGAAAGGGTAGAAGCAAGGGTAGAGGTGTTGGGAATGGAAAGTGATTGTTTGAGTGCATTTGCTGCATCAAAGGAAGAAGCTATGGATGAGGCAAGACGTGAGATGGGGAAAGAAATGGAAGATCAAGTGGCTGCTGCCATGGAAGCGAGGAGTGTTGTAGATAGGTTGATGGGTGAGGTGGCTGAGCTCCGGGGGAGATTGGCAGGCAGAGAAGAATCCATGGTAGCTCTCAGGGCGGAGCTGCAGCAGCAATTGACAGAGAGGGAATCGGAAGTGCATATGGAGAGGGAGAATGTGGCGGAACTTACTGGAAGATTGGCTACGGTCAGGGAGCGATGTGCTCATTTGGAGGAGGAGTTGGTTTTGATCAAGGAGGAAAATGCAGCAGAAGTATCCTCGAAGGAGGAAGAACTCCGGAGGTCATATGAGCGAGTTGACATTTTGGCGGAGGAAGTTGAAAGACTGAGAGCAGATTTGTTGGGGAAGGAAGTTGAGATGGGACGAATGAAGGAGAGGTTAGAAGGTGATATGAGTAGGAGAAGCAGTGCCGTGCAGGCCGCAGAAGCAGAGGCTGCAAAGCTAAAAGAGGAGGTAGAGAAGAGGGAAAAGGCTGTGAACGTGATGAGGGAAGAGCTGGAAAAGGGGAAAGCAGAGACCATGGAGAGGGTGAAGGAGGTGGAAGATGTGCTGCAAAGGAGGGAAGAGGAGCTGCAGGCAGCAGCAAAGAGGGCTAAGCATTTAGAGGAAGAAATTGTGTCCTTGGAGGCGCGAGGTGACCAACTGTTGTCGGAGCTAGAGGCAGAAAGTGGGAGGAAGAAGATGGAAGTGGAGGTCCGCGAGAGGGAGCTGGGAGGACTGCGGAGGCAGGTGGAGATCTTGGCAATGCAGCTGGGACAGGAGCAGGAGAGAGCAGGAATTATGGAGAGAGAAGTGGAAAGTATGCATAAAGAGAGTGAGCACGACAAACAGAACATGGATGGCTTGCAAAAGGAGCTGGGGAGATACACGGAAACTATCAAGGCCCTGGAGGGGGAGGTGGGGAGGTTAAATGATATGCTGCTGGAGAAAGAGAAGAGAGTGAACCAGGTAGAGGCAGAGTTGGAGGGACTGAGGGGTGATTTGGAGAGAGGGAAAGTGCGAGAGGACGAACTGGCAGAGAAGCTCCAAAGAGTTAGGGATGAAGCAACGAAGGAGGGGAAAGAAGCTTTTATGCGGGAAGAGGAGGCTGAGAGGAAAACTCAGGAACTGCGAGCGGTACAGAGAGAGTCGGAGGAGCTGAGGGAGCGGCTAGCTGAGAGGGAAAAGCTAATAGAGGAGAAGGAGGGGGCACGGTTGGAACTTGTGGCACAACTTTCAAGTCTTGCTGCAAAGACTTCTGAAAGCGAGTCCACTCGTGAAGAACTGGCAAAGAAGATGATATATCTGGAGCAGCAATTAGTGGAGGACAAGTGCAATAAGGAGAATCTGTTGAGCGAACTGAATGACAAGAGGAGGGAAATACAGGAGCACCAGGAGAGATTAGATGCAGTAACGGAGCAGTTGCTCCAGTTGCAAGTTGAACGTTGGACAAGGGAGGAAGAGGTGAAGGAGCAACTGGAAAATCAGAATAAATGGGCTCAAGAGGAAGTCAGAAAAGTGGAGCTCAGATTGCAAGGTTCAGAGGAGGATAGGCGAAGGTTGAACGAAGAGGCGAAACGAAGAAGTGAAGCGGGAGGCATGGTTCAAGAGAGGGGCATGGCAATTTCTGAAGAAATACGGCAGCGGTTGCTTCAAGCTCAGACAGAAGGGGTGGAAATGGAGAAGTTGCAGCAGCAGTGCGCAGACCAGGCTAGGCAGCTGGATACGCTGAGAGACAAACTCCAAAAGGCAGTAAAGAAAGGTAAAGCCATTGATCAGGCAAGGGCACACCTGGAGAAGGAAACACGAGAGAAGGATACAGAGATTGGCATTTTGCATAGGAGAGTGCAGGAGATGGAGAAGATGGTGAATGAACTGGATGCAGTAAAGAATATGGTCAAGGAGCAGGATGTCATTATCAAATCGATGGCAGAAGAAAAGAAGAAAGTAGAGGCTGATGATGTGGCAGCAAGGAGGTGGGGGGATGAGAGAGCAGGAGAGTGCGAGGAAGTCAAGGGGGCCAGGGATGCCTTGGAGAGCGAGTGCAAGGAGTTAAAGCGCATAAGGGAAAGCTTGGAGAAGAGATTAGAAGAGGTACAGAGGGTTGAGACAGAGAATGCAGACCACCTGGCCAAGCTACGAGAAGAATTGATCAGTGCTGGGCATCGTCTTGTTGCTCTGAAGAGAGAGAAGACGCAGTTACAAAAGCTTGTGGATCAGGGAGGTAGAGAAATGGATCGCTTGAAGGGTGAGTTTGAGAAGACGGAGAGAGAGAAGAACACCCTTGACGAGAAGGTAAGGAGAGCAAGGGATGCACTTGTGTCTGCGAGGGAAGAAGTGCAGCGCTTATCAAATGAAGTGGAGAGGTTAGAGGGTGAAGTTGCTGAGAGGGAGGTCCGGCTTGAAAGGCAGATGGAAACGGTCTGGCAGCTTGAGTGTCAAGCTTTGCGAGTGACGAAGTTGGAACTGGCATTGGAGAATGCGCAGAATGAGATGGCTAAGGAGCGCAGCGCCCTGGAGGATGCAAAAGCCAAGGAAGAGTCCTGCGTTCATGAGCTTACTGAGGCGAAGAACGAGGCCGAGAAGCTCAGTGAACAGGTGGATGAACTTGTAGGCAAGATTGAGGAACTGACTGAAGTAGCCACTCTGCGTGAGAGGGAGATTGAGGTGCAAAAGAGGGATGCGATGCAGAGGGAGGAGGATGCATCAAAGCTGAAATCACAGCTGCAGGTTCTTGAGCGTGTTGCTGGGGATTTGAGGGAGGCCATGTCACTGAAGGAACAGGAGCTGCAGAGAGTGCGTAGAGAATCAATTGGAATGCTGAATGATTCGGAAGACGTGATTCGGGAAGCAGAGGAGCGGGGGTCTGCACTCCAACAGGAAATAGACCAGCTGAAGCGGAGTGTTGCCATGAGGGAGGAAGGTATGGTTTACACTGTAGTTTATGCTCTTGTGGATGGTGGGTGTACCCTTCTTGTCTGCCCATGGCATCTGAAGAGACATTTGTAGCGCATGGCTACCGTCGACCCAGGCACTGGACCATCCGGACAGCGGACACCAGACTGTTCGAACTGGGTCTGTACATCCGGATCTGATCCAGACCAAAGGGTGCCTGAACAATATATTTTTATTTTCAAATCGAGTCTAATCCGTCTTGCCCATGTGCCCTTCTTTCCCATGGGACTAAAAATCTTGTGTTGTAGCATTGCAAAATGCAAGGTAAATAAGCAACAGCGAGATGACAATTCCAGATCACACCATCACATTGAAAGCCAAATAGTCACACCATGTCCAGAGAGCAGCATTGCACCAATAATACACCAATGGAGGTTCGTAGCACTGAAAACCAATGTTTATGGAGAGCATACTCTCTCCTCTCAACACAAGAGTCCAGTTCCTTTACACTCACACTTGGCGCTCAGCGCCCAGCCTCCTCCTACACAGCTACTACAGACTACGAAATGACAATGCAACTGTTGACATCAGCGGCAGCCCGAAGTACTTGAAGATGTCGCCCATGCAGATCATCGCCAATACAAGGTAAGTGCAGTCACATCATCATCATCATCATCCTTCACCTATCCCCTGACTACACCCACGTCTGTCCTCTGTTTCACCTGAAGACCACCCCTGCGCTTCAGTGTAGTCCAAGCCCACTAGCTATGGTGGCTGGGCTATGGCGCTGCCCTCAGCAGCGCCCTCCTCCTCTGCACGACCGCACGTGCTGCACCTCCCCTCTCAGCGCTAGCAGCAGCCTACGAGCAATAGCTCCAGCAGCGCTGCCGCCAGCATGCGAGTGCCTGAATGGGGCAGCCAGGGCCGAGCTCTTTCCTTTATGGAAAGAGTTGGCCTGCTCGCGCAGCCTGGCTGCACTGGCCTGGGCCCAGAAGCTTCCGGAAGGCCCCAGGAAGCTGCCTGTGTACAGCAGCTACTGGGCTGCTGGGCCTCGTTCGGTTGGGCGCCCAATTGTCTCTGTATGAGCCTGCGAATCATGCCCAGGGCCCGCATTCTTTGGAAAGGCCCAGAGGGCCGTGGAAATGTCTTTGTTGGTCGGCCTGTGTTTCTCTCAACCAACTGGCGCGTCGCAACTGCCTGGACCCAAATATGAAATTGACAGTCGAGGGCCTCTTGCAAAAAGCCAGGCCCGCCTTCACTTAGGGCGGGCATCTCCGCCTTCACTTAGGGCGGGTAATGCTGCAAGCAGGGCCCCATAGGCCTACCGAGGACCCTGATCCTCGCATTCCCTCCTCCTTTACTTCGTGAGTCCTCTGAGAAGTCTCTTATTCTGCGGGCATCTTCCCCTTGAGGGCTCTTTCATAGCCTGCGATCACTTGAGGTGCTGTTCTCACGAGTTCTTCTCGTGTGAACCACCGGTCTTCTTTAGGATCCAGATGATGTCTGAAGCTCACACAATACTGCATTCTCGGTTTAGGAGGTCGCCCTCTGCGTGATGGTCGAGGAACAGGCATCACTCGATGCTCGACGATCTGGTCAATGTCCACTTCGCCATCCATGGTTGGGGGCAGCATTGATCTTTTGGAAGGGAACTGCTCAGTAGCAGCAAAGGGTGCTATCTTAGAGGCATGGAACACAGGGTAGGTACGCAAGTGAGGTGGGATGCGGATTACATATGAAGGACCGTCTGGTTGATCTCCTACAATGTCTAAGATCTCCCAGGGCCCAAAGTACTGTGGCATTAGCTTGCGAGATATGCCTAACTCCTGCCCAAGCTCAGCGGACTTGATCCAGACTCTCTCGCCTACCTGAACGTTAGAAGGCCGTCTATGCTTATTCTCAGATGCAATCATTGCTTCCTGAGATTTCCTGATATGTTCAACGGCCTGCTGCAGCATCTGTTCATACTTGACAGCGAACTCTATGCTGCCGGGTGCTGCAGTGGGTTCTCTTTCTGGTAGCAGAAAGTCAAGGGCGGTTCGAGGCTTCCAACCAAGATGCAGTTGGTTGGGAGTCATGCCGGTAGTACTATGCACAACGTTGTTGTACAGGCTGGCAACGAGAGGTAGTTTCTCGACCTAGTCGTCCTGACTTGGCTTGATATAGTGCCTAAGCAATTGCTGTACTAGGTTCATTTGTTCCGCTTGACCATTTGACTCAGGATGATTTCCTGAAGTCATTTGGAGTTTTGTGCCCATTTGTTCAGCAGTAGACTGTTACAGTTCGCTCGTGAATCTGACATCCCTATCACTCACAATAGACGTAGGTAGACGAAAATCCCTTACCCAGTTATCCATGAAGAGTTTGATGACAAAGTCAGTTTCAGCGGTTTCAGGCATAGCGATCAATCTGGCGTACTTGGTAAAACGGTCCACTATGACAAAGATGTGTCTCTTTCCTGACCTGCTGGTCACAAGGGTATCCATGAAATCCACAGACACACTCTGGCCTGGTCCTTCACGGATCGGCAAGGGTTTGATCAACCCAAGCGGAGCCTGAGTCCTTGGTTTGTCCCTTTGACAAACCTGGCAGGTTTCAACATAACGTTTTGCATCTTCCAACATAGAAGACCACCAAAAGCTTTGCACTAAGTTCACTTATGCCTTTCTATAGCCAAAATGACTAGTTGCATCATGACATTCTCCTAAAAACAAACTACGTAAAGACTCGCTATTAGCTACACAATCTTTTATTCCCTGCCTTCTCAAGGAACAACAAGCCATCTACCATCGTAAATTCATCCAAAGTCTTCTTGTCCTTTGCTTGGAATCTACGGATGATTTCTGACATGATTGGGTCTCTCTGATAAGCTTCCACCAGCGATCGAGTGAGTTCGTTAGATATGCCCAACTCAGTGACTAGCGCGCCCAGATAATCTGCCCTGCGTGATAGTGCATCAACCACTTTGTTATACGTACCATTGATAGGATCAAGTTGATAATCATACATGTCTATCACTTGAATCCATCTCTTGAGTGCGTCTGACAGTACAGGCTGTGTCTTAATCCAGCGCAAAATCTCATGGTCCGACCTCACATAGAAGAATCTTCCTAGGAGGTAGTGTCTCCAATGGACTAGCGCTCTGTATAGTGCGTAGAGCTCTCTCTCATACGTGGACTTAGCTAACTTTTGAGATGGCATCTTCTTGCTCATATACTCGATCGGTCTCAACTTGGGCCCTTCTTGTTGCGCAAGGACCGCGCCTATGCCATATTGGCTARCGTYTGTGGTCACAATGAATGGCTTGTCAGGATCCGGAAGTTTGAGAACTTCGTAGTGTGTTAGAGCATACTTCAATTTCTTGAAGCTTGTTTAACACTCTTCAGTCCACTCCGAAGGGGTGTCAAGTCGAGTTAGATCTGTTCATGGGGAAGCTATAGTACTGTAGTTCTTCACAAACGGACGATAATAGCCCGTCATCCCCAAAACGATATGACCTCAGTAACAGTCTGAGGTCTAGGCCAGTCACGTATGCTGGCCACCTTCGCATCTTCCGGCCTCAATCCATCTGCTGAAATTTCATGACCCAGATACCAGATCTTGGTGCGACCAAACTCGCATTTATCCAAGTTTACCTTGTACTGGTGCTGTCTTAGGAGACCTAGCACTGTTTTCAAGTGCTCAGCGTGCTCCTCTACAGTCCTACTAAAGATAAGAATATCGTCGAGGTACACGACGATAAACTTGTACAAGTACTCGTGAAATATCCGGTTCATCGCATGCTGAAATGTACCAGGCGCGTTGCATATGCCAAAAGGCATCACCACAAACTCGTACACTCGTGTACGTGGTTTGAAATCCGGTTTTGTGCTGGTCCTCAGGTCTAACGACAATTTGATGGTATCCGGACTTCAGATCTATCTTTGTGAAGTACCGGCATCCCTGCACTCTATCCAAGAGGTCGTCGATGCGGGGTAGGGGCTCCACGTTCTTAACGGTGATGGCATTGAGGCCCTTATAGTCAATGCACATCCTTAATGGTCCTCCCTTCTTTGGGACAAATAAGACTGGCGCACCGTAAGGGGAGGTACTAGGCCGTATTCATCCCTTCTCTGTGAGCTCTTTGAGATGGCGGCGAAGCTCATCTAACTCCTCGGGAGACATCCTATAGATTCGTCCTCTAGGCACCTTGCTACCTAGGACAATCTCTATCGCATGTACAACCTCCCTTTCCACCACGCCTGTGGGCTCCTTAAAAAGGTCTGAATATTGTGTGACGATTCTTTCTATCTCTGGGGGTGTTTTAACGACCTCCCCTTTCTCAGAGACAAAGACTAGATACATGCCCTCCTCTTGATTCTGCTTATAGTAGTTATAGAAGGATGAAGCGCACATACCCCCGTAGTTTTCTATTAGTCTGCTAGCTTTATACTTCAGCAATCTAACAGTTCTACCATTGGGCAATTTGTGGATCAACACCTTTCTATCCTAGTCGAACTGAGGTTGCGAGACTTCGAGGTTGTACATGCCTAGTAGCATATCGAATGGCAGTTCGTCGCTCACCAGGAAGGAGATCTTATGGATCACTCCCCCTCCTCCATAGGAGAAGGTGGAGGCTACGTCCTTGACATAGTCTTTGACAACCATTTGGTGCTTGTTGGCTAGCGTAGAAGCTACAGTTCTGCTAAGCTGCTGCACTTGGTCCCCTAAGCGCAGTCTATCCACACAAGCACGACTGATGAAATTTCGTGTAGAGCCTATGTCTGCGAAGGCGCCAACCTTGCGGCCACCTACATCTACTTCTACCACGAAATGTTCACCTTTTGGACCTCTACTGATCATCGCCCAAGAGTCCATGGGGTCCTTCCCTGGCCAACTCTTCTAGGGCCTCAGACACATCTCTCGAACAGAGCATCGGTGGGTCTGAATGTGTCTGCGGGGCGATGCGTGGGTCACTAGCCTTGGGCAACGCGTGAAGTGGGGAAGGCAACGTTACCACTTCAGCACGAGTAAGAGCGACTAACACTCCTACTGGCCCGAGGTGTTTCCCTGTGAGCTGCTCGCAGAAGCACTCCCAGGATTCGAAGATAAGCCCACCACCGTTGGTGAGGCTACCTTCGTGGAGACCTTGCTGCTGCGGCAAGTCCTGGACGTGTGGCCATAGTTGCCACATTTCATGCATGTGCCCCTGGCAACTCGGTCCCTCCACACCTCGCAATCCAAACCAATCTTCACCCATGCGGGTGTCCCTTGGTCTCCCTGACCCGTGGTCCGTACTACCTTCTTCTTCCCGGTCCCCCTAGCCTTTTCTTTAATGGGTGCCACGACTCCCCCATCCGAAGTCTCACTGGCCCCATCGTGCTCTGTCAACTCCCCAAGGTCAGGGAAATCGTCAATCTCAGTCGTTTGACTATCGTGGTCAACGAACATTAACTGACCCTTCTTCTTCCAGTCTTGGGGTAGTCTCTTTCTACCATCATGAGATGCCTTATGAGCAGATCCCAGCTTTGCCTCTATGTCCAGAGCTTTCTTACTACAAGAAGCGAAGGTGTGCTGTTCGACATAGGCCTCATCAACCAGCTTGGTCCTTACCTCTGCAGGTAGGCACCTTAGGTAATTCGTCAGGAGAACCTGCTGGTCAAAGCGCACACCAGGTACCACGAGTAGTCGCTCCACGATATCCGTGAGCTCTCTAACATCCTTGAACCTACGGGCACAAAGGTTGTTGATAGCATCGGTGGCCTTCTGAGCCCCTTGCGGGTCATGCCACCTGTTATACACGGACGGTACGAACTCTTCCAATGTCTGAGCCTATGCCCAGGCATCGAGGTTTTGACCGTAGCCCTGCTGCTGCACTTAAGCCATTCAACCAGCGGGCTGCTGATCCCTCTAAAAAGGAGGCAGCCACTACAACTTCTTGCTCTAGCCTTGTGAGCTTGTGCCTCACATAAGTAGGCACAGTCCTCACCCAGGTGTCCAAGTCCTCTTCCTTCTTCCTATCTCCAGAGAAGGGCTTGGGACTCATTAGAGGTATCTTAGGCATCCACTGCATAGGCTGCATGGGCCCTGGGGCTTGCTGCAGCGGCTGCAGAGCCACTGAAACAGGCTGCTGCACGCTAACCTTGGCCTGGCTTGACAGTGGGACTGTAGTTACCACTGTCGTGGATGGTATGGCTGAGACTCTTTGAACCGGACCACTAGTTGCTACCAAACCACCAGGAGGGGGTATGCCAAACATAGGAGAGAAAGTTTGCCCTGTGTGTTGCGGCATCGATGAAGGACCCGCACCCGCAGGGGGAACTACAGCAAACTGCGGCTGCCTCACTGCTGTGCGAGGAGCCTGAAGTTCAGCCAGGATTTGTTTCAGGCCTGCCACCAATTCGGCCAGCAATTTCTGCTGGACGTTCTGCGCTTCAACCACTAAAAGTAAGGCATTACGCAGCACACGACCAGCAGGGTCTAATGCTGCCTCATCTAGTCCTTCCAGTCTGCCTAGCTCCTCTTCTACTACTTAGTCTAGCTTTCCTCAGGATTGCTTTTCTTCTCCTCTCTGCCGCCTCGTCCAACTGCCGCTGTAGCTCATCCTGAAGTTCTTCTGCTTGCTGGATTTCTAAGTCCTCCGGCGTGAGTTGAGTCTGCTGGCTGACTCGCAAGCCAACAATTTGACTAGTGAACCCATGAGTACCACTCTGACTGACACCTGACGAAGTGGACTGTGAAGAGGTTTGCGACATAGATGAAGTAGCCATGGCTGCACCGGTGCTAGCTGAAACTCTAGCCCTAGCACTATCCTCAACTTTCCTCACTGTCCTTGCCGCTGCTCTCTCTTTAGCCTCCCTCGGCAAACTTCTCTCGTCTCCTGGACCTAACTCCAAGAATGTCAAGGGTCGACTTCGGGCAGTCCCGCGAGTAGTGCTACGGTCGTCCACTAACAACTCCTCCTCACTAGTGCTTGCATCAATTGTGAGCTACAGTGTGTGTGATCTAAACTAGAATCAACACTGAATCCTACCTTAGCCTGACACACAACCGATTATAAATCACAATTAAATTCAGTCGGATGGAACAGAAACAGTTAGGTGATATAGTAACAACTAATGTCAGGTCCTACAGGATATATTAAATCTATTTTTAGATTACCCTAGAACAGATTGCAATACAGCAAAGATCTAATTTGTCTGTAGCTGTCTGTCAGTTGTTAGTCAAGTCTGTAACAAATAGATAATACAAAATAAAAATAATATCTCCTGTTGGAGATGTATGCTTGATGGCAGATTATCTGTTGACTGCCACTGCGAGCAGTTACAGGAATCCCCCCTCCTTCTGTATCCTTCTTGAGTGGTCACTTTGTGTCAACGTTCCTGAGCATCTGGTTGAGCAACGTGTCTGAAGGTGTGCAATCCGGCCCACCCTTGTTCCCCAAGTCAACGCCGAACATGCCAGCCCCTGCACTTTTATTTACCCTCGCATGTAACGAGCCTTACACCCGGTTGATCTGGCTGATCAGGAGGGATTTAAGGAGAGCCCCCATCTCCTCAGGAATTATTTAACGTCGTAGACAGGACGACGATCACAGCCAGATTCAAGTCCGAGTCCCCAGCCAAAAATATTTAGAGACGGTCTGGAAAGCGTATGTCGGAAAGGGCTGGCATGCCCTGCGTGGCCTCTATTGCGCAAGCAACAGAACTAAGGACTTGCGGCAAAGCATGCGTGTACTAGTCCCAGCGGGTTGGCATGGTGACCGTGACCCGAGTGCTTCGTCCAGGACTCTTCAGAGGCTTCGCCCGTCTCCCAGCAGCTTGCTGCCTAGGAAGAATGTCGACTCTCAAGGTTGAGCGCTCGCGACACCTCACATCGAGAGGACTCTCAAGACAGAACTCACTTCCTCACGGTAAGAAGAGATGAAGAGGGTAGATAAGGAAGAGAGCAACGTACCTCATAAATGCTGCCCCCAACCACAGATTTCTCACCGGTAACCTAATGTGCAATTATGATGATCGGTGCTTGCCTCGGCACAACCAACAGCAGAATGCGGTTCCACCTGTTGCAAACTCGCGAATACTTCAACGAGTATGGGGCAAAAACCAAAGATCAACCAATATAGGATGAGCATGTATGCAGCGGAAGTCTGATAATGGACTGACTCACATAGACTGATTCACAGAGATATCACTCCACACACAAACATTCGTGAGATGTTGGGGTCTGAGCCAAGCACAGACGATGCTCAGGCCCTGTACAAACATACACAGATGAGAGGTGGGAGGAGAGACGAAGGAGGTGGGAGATGTAGGTAGCACCAGATGTCACCGAGATAGAAACCAGTAGGTC
>BFEA01000010.1:958481-981637 GCA_003427395.1 Chara braunii | reverse complement strand
CCTTCCTCTCCCCCCTCCCCCCTCCCCACCTCTGTTCCCCCTCAGCTCCTCCTCCACCCTACTCGCAATCCCCCATCCCTGCAGCCCTCGACTTCACCACCTCTCCGCCCATGCCGTGTCCCTCCTATTTTTGGATCTTAGTTTTAGAGAGAGAGTGTGTTTCCTGCCGCCATTGAAAAGAACAATGCCAGGGTGCATGAGGGGGCTCGTCCCACCATCACTAAGAAAAAGAATTTACTGTGTGTGCACTCCTTGAGAGAGAGAGAGTCAAGTACCCCCCTCAGGCCTCTGTCCCCGCCTCCATTGCAACTCCGCTCACCCCTCCCGACTCCACTTCTATGCCCCCCCCCCCCCCCCNCCCCTCCCGACTCCACTTCTATGCCCCCCCCCCCCTCTCCCCCCTCTCCTCCACCTTCCCTCCGCCTCCATTCCATCGGACTGTTCCGCTTCCTTCCCATTTTGAGATCTCAGTTCGTCTGTGTGTGTGTGTGTGTGTGTGTGTGTGTGTGTGTGTGTGTGTGTGAGAGAGAGAGAGAGAGAGAGAGAGAGAGAGAGAGCAGGACTCGTACTTCGGACGCATGCTTGAATGTTCCATAGTGAACGACAACTGCCATTCACATAATATAAGACCTGCCTAACAGTGTTAACACAATGACACTCCTATAATTGAAGGTGGTCTGACCCATTCCCGACTCCCAATCACACCATCTTGGTCGACCAAACTTGAGATACATGTGCACGGCCATCACGCACACACAGACTCAAAAAACTCAGCAAGTGTGCACACGGCGTACATACAAGATTGGTTGGTCACCGACATGTTCAGAAAACACAGTGAACAGACTCAGGATCAGAATTCTAAGCAAAAAGATCAATGGCGAATCATTTTCTCGCAAACGTTCTGAGTTCCTAGACTGCAGCTGCACAGGTCGCTACTCAGAGTAGAGAACCAAATGATGCGGAGAAGGTAATGGTTTCTTAAAGATAACACTCAATAGGAAACCTGGCTACTGCAGAATAAGAAGAAACAAAGTTCATAGGTATTCAATCATTTTTTGTTGCAAGCGAAGCTGCAACAGGTACCCTTGTTCAGATGGCTGCCAGGGTTTACCCCTTGGCATAAGGCCCTGCAGCAGGCGCGTGTCCGATCTAAGTGGAGGCGGGCCCCCTGAATCTCAATGTCCCTTGAACTCGTCAATTTTTGCAAATCTTCGTGGGCGCCAGACAGTTGCCACGCGCCAGTTGGTTACATCTGCTTTGCTCGTGAGAATTGGAAATATTCGTAGCCTTCCAGGCTCTTCCAGCAACGTGGTTGAAGCAGGGAACACCGCACGTTGTGCCTGGGTGGTTGGGCATGCCTAACCAAATCGGTCCCAGGCAACTGTCTGAACGGGCCTGGGCGTAGACACTTTGGCCGAGACTGAAGCTACTGGAAACTCGGTCTCATGGGGCAAGCAAGTGGGATGCGCCTGCCACTTTCCATATAGGAAAGGGTCGGGCTCCCGCATGGGGGGTGGGCACTTGGTAGAGCGGGCAGCGGCGTTGCTGGAGTGAGCGCTCGTGTGCTGCTGCTTGTGCCAGTGCAGAAGTGCGCGCGTGCAGTCGTGTGCGAGACAGGGCGCTCCTGAGGGCAGCGCCATAGCCTAGCCCATGTAGCCGGGCTTGGGCTTGGATAGCCAGCGGAAGTGGTGGTGGTCTTTGTGAACGAGGGAGACGATGTGGGTGTAGAAGCCGAGGGTGAGAGAGAAAGGGAGATGAGGATGTTGATGTGAGGGCACGTACCTGGTCTTGGCGATTGTCTACACGGGTCGACATCTTTATGTACTTCGGTTCTGCTGCTGACATCAACAGGTTGCATTGTCAATTCTTAGGCTGGTAGTAGTTGCATGATCGTAGTCTGGATGCTGAGCGCCAAGCAGGAGGAAGGGTGCTGGATACAAATGTTGGTGGTGGAGAGAGTATGCGCTCATTGACATTCGGATTCGGTGCTTTGGTTCTCCGGTGCAGTTCTGCTTTCTGGACAGCGTTGGACTTTCTGGCTTTCAATGTGATTTTGCATTCTGGATTTCTGTCATTTCGCTGTCCGTCATTTTCTTTGCAATTTGGTATTGGAGCTGGTTCGAGCTGCTCCGCTGGCTCCTTCGCAATAGCTGTTTGGTGCTTCGCTGGATATGGTGGGGCAGTGATAACGCACGTTGGGTTGTGATGGCGGCCCTGTGTTGTGTGGGCATGCCAGGAAAGCTATGTGGTGACATAAGGGTGCACGCTGGATGGTGAGAGCTTGCTGATGTGGCATTTAAGCCGAGGTGGAACTGCATTGTATTGTGGGTGTGGCGAGGCATCGACCAGTCATCATAAATGCACGTCAGGTTATGGTGAGAAATCTGTGGTTGGGGGCAGCATTATGAGGTACGTTGCTTCTTACCTTATCTACCCTCTTTGTTGCTTCTTACCATGAGGAAGTGAGTTCTGTCTTGAGAGTCCTCTCATTGTGAGATGTCACGAGTGCTCAACCTTGACAGTCGACATTCTTCCTGGGGAGCAAGCGGGTGGGAGATGGGTGTTGCCTCTTAAGGGCCCTGGATGAAGCACACGGGTCACCATGCCAACCCGTAGGGACTAGAACACGCATGCTTTGCCGTTTGTCCTTTGGTGTGGCATACTGCGTAGCCACACGGGCCCTGCAGGGCCCGTCCCGCACTTTCAGCCTAAAAGCCTAAAACTTAGGGCTTACAGGCCCCGGACGTTTCAGCCTGAAAGCTGAAATACGAGGGCCTGCAGGCCCTATTCTGTTTCAGCCTATTTGTGGGCCTTTCAGGCCCAGAGGCTTTTCAGCCTGAAACGGAGGGCCATTTTCAGGCCCTCATTGTGTTCGACCTACCTAAGACTCAGGCACGAAAACAGGGTTTCGGGAACAGGCCAGAAATAGCCTGTTTCGAGCAGGAGCTGCAGCTGCAGCCCCTGCCTCCCTGCGGCATTGGCAAGAGCAGCCTCCTGGACTGCCTCGCCTGCAGTCAGGAGGCACCCAGTAGTACATAGGAGGTTCCCATGCACTTCACGGGTAGGTAGTTGTCAGTAGGCACGGGTAGTCTTCAGGATTCGGCCGCAGCACTCAGGAGGAGCGCTGCAGTAGTCTTCAGCGCTAGGCAGTAGTTAGCGCTCGCAGTAGTCTTCGGCGCTGGGCGCCCATAGCCATAGTGGTAGTCTTCAGCGCCGGGCGCTATGGTAGGTGGTACTTACCTGTGGCGCCATCGCTCCAGCTCCATCTGCGAGTTGGGAGAGACACTGGGAGAGACACTGGCGGAGGCCAGTGGTACTTACCTGTGGCGCCATCGCTCCAGCTCCATCTGCGAGGTACCTGCATCAAGGCACCAACTTCACAGGTTAGTAGTGGACAGAGAGAGAGAGAGAGAGAGAGAGAGAGAGAGAGAGAGAGAGAGAGAGAGAGAGAGAGAGTTCTTCTTCTTCCTCTTTTAAAGTCCACCATCTCTTCTCACCCTCTCACCACCTGACTTCTCAGACTACGACAGAGAGAGACAGAGTTGTGACTTGAGACTTGACGACATTGGATCCAGACTTGACATTTGGGATTCAGACATTTCGACGAGGGACTATTTGGGCTGTGCCAAAGACTTGGTGTTGACGAGATTCCCATCTTCCCCCTCCTCTTCGTCTAACCCCTTCTTCTTCGTCTGTGTATGGTAGGGGCTGGCGCAGTCTTCCTGTGTGAAGCGCCAGACCCCATTCACACCATGTAACGATGATGATGATGTATGTTCAGGGCTGCATTGCAATATTGATTGTTCGGATCACTGGTATCTAAGTCTTCCGCTGTGTTATCTTGTACTTTGTATTGAGAGGTCGGTTCTTGTTCTGGTCTGCACGTTATAGTATGCAACATTTGGTCTGCTTGCTGCGCTGTAGAGGTCATGTTGGGCAGGTGAGCCCTATGAGGGAGAGACTAGTACCGGACCGTCTATGAGGAGACTGCGGCGGGAATGCACGACTCGTGCTGTACGCAAGTACAAAAATAGTATGGCCGGGGCTGGCCAGTTCTTCATTGACTTGGGGCACAGGGGTGGGCCAATTTCACACCTTCAGACACGCCGCTGAACCAGAGCTTCAGGACGTTGACACTAAGTGACTACTCAAGAGGGATACATGGGGAGGGAAGATACAAGTAAACTGTTCGATTGTTAATTGTTGTAAAATTCCTTTCTGCATGCACAGCGGTCAATGATTTTATTTTTATTTTTGATTTGTTAGTTGTGACGGACTTTGCTAACAACTAACAGACTGCTGCGGATAGAGTAGTAAATATTCTTGGCTGCTTTGCAATCTGTTTCAGAATAGTCAAAAGTAGGAATACAATTGTTTGTAGGAATTTGAGATTTTCTGCTGTTACCGCTTGGCTACTCTCTGACAAGGTGGACTGAATATTTATTTTATTTTATTTTAATCGGTTGGGTGCCATGCTGTGGTAGGTCCCAGCGAGGACACTAGTGCAGATCGTGGGCCACGGATAGCTAATGAGTGGAGATGACAGTGAGGTTGAGGGACTAGAGCAAGACGATCGGAGGCTTACCCAAAGACTTGCACTCAGTTCGCCGAGTACTTTCCTATTGTTAGAACAAGGAGAGGAAAGGAGACTGCGGAGAGTAGCCAGAGAGAGGACGGCATTGTAGAGGGCTAGGGAAGCAGCACTAGCAGCAGCATTAGCAATAGACGCTGGAGCTGACGCCGAGGCAGCCATGGCTACCACCTCTACCATGTCACATGCCTCATCTTATGCCTCTTCGTCATGTGTCAGCCCGGGTATGAGACAGCCTTCTGTTAGTCAGTTTGCTGGCTTGCAGGTCAGTGAGCAGCGACCCATGTCAGAAGAGGATTATGAGATCCAGCAAACGAATGCTCTCCATGCACAATTACAGCGCCAGTCACGGGAAGTAGAGGAAAGGACGGGGAAAGCTAGAATTATAAAAGCCAGGCTAGAGGCAAGGTTTGAGGAGCTAGGCAAGTTATGAGAAAGGACAGGGAAAGCCAGAATTATATAAGCCACGCTAGAGGCAAGGTTTGAGGAGCTAGGCAAGTTAGAAGCTATAGATGAGCCGACTCTCGATCCTGTGGGTCTGTCCCTTCGGAACTCCTTGTTAAGCGTAGCTGAAGTGCAGGCCGTTCAGCTGAAATGTTGGCTGCACTGATAGCTGGTAAGAACCAGATTCTGACCGCATTGTGGGTGCCTCGACCTCCGGTGAGGCCACCCCAGATTGCTGTAGCTCCCCCTACGGTTGCAGGTCCAATGATGACGCTGCCGCCGACAGGGCACCCCTGTGCCCCTCAGTTTGGCATGCCCCCATCAGGTGGATTAGTAACAGGTAGTGGTGGGCAGATTCATTTACAACCTTCTTCATTTCCCCAATCAGTGGCTGCTGCTACAGGGCAGCCACACGTGCAGCAGTCTTTGCAACAAGGTCCGCCGCCGCAGCAGCAAGTGCCGTTGCAGCGACAAGTGCCACCACAACGGCCTGTTTCATCGGCTCCTCAACCAATGCGCAGTGGACACCCAAGATACCCTTGTTGAGTCCTAAACCCTTCTTTGGCAACAAGAGGAAGGACGAGGACTTGGATACTTGGGTGAGGACTGTGCCTACGTATGTGAGGCATAAGCTCACTAGGACAGAGGAGGAAGTCATTGTTGCTGTGTCCTTTCTAGAAGGATCTGCAGCTAGATGGTTGAATGGGTTAGTACAACATGAGGGCTACGGTCAAAACTTCAATGGTTGGGCACATGAGAGATGATTGGAGGAGTTCGTATGACTAGTCTATCACAGATGGCATGATCAAGGGACCGCAGAAGGCCACTGACTCGCTTGCAAGTCTGGGATTGAAGAGATACCAGACAGTTTGCAAGGTAACAGACGCTGTCCCGGGTGTGCGGTACGAGGCGCAAGTACTCTTGACGACTTGTTTGAGATGTATGCCTACAAATGTCAAAAATAAGTTGGTCGATGAGGCCTCCATCGACATGCATGACTTCGCTTCTTTCAGCAAGAAGGCCTTAGACATTGAGGCGAGGCTTGGGAGTGCCCAACAGAAACCGGTTGATGGGAGGAAGAAAAAGCGTCCTTAGGATTTCTTCTTCCTTAGGATTGGAGGAAGAAAGGCAATCTTATATTCATTGACCACGATGGTCAAATGATTCAGATTGATAACTTCTTTGATCTTGGGGAAGGAATAGAGAGATGGGATTGGGGAAACTTCTGATGGTGGAGGAGCCGCACACATTAGAGAAAAGGCTAAGGGGCCCTGGAAATAGAAGGTAAGCCGGCCCAAAGGCAAAGTGACCAAGGACCACCCATATGGGTGAAGTTTGGTCTAGAGTACGAGGTGCGGCGAGACCGTGTTGCGTGAGGCGCTTGTCTCAATTGTGGTCAGTATGGACACATAATGAGCAAGTGCAAGAGTAAGCGGGTCGCTACGAAGGTCGCGTCCTCAATAGTGACGGTTGGATCTTCCAACTCTAATGGTGCTTTTGCGAGCACTTCCCAGGGAAACACCTCGGGCCAGTAGGAGTGTTAGCCGCTCCTACTCGTGCTGAAGTGGTTATCACTTCCCAGGAAAACACCTCGGGCCAGTAGGAGTGTTAGCCGCTCCTGCTCGTGCTAAAGTGGTTACAACTTTAATGGTGCTTTTGCGAGCACTTCCCAGGGTAACACCTCAGGCCATTAGGAGTGTTAGTCGCTCTTACTCGTGCTGAAGTGGTTACCTTACCTTCTCCATTTCAGACGATGGCCAAGGCTATTGACCCCTTAATCGCCCCGCAGATAGATCCGAACCAGTCGATGCTCTGTTCGATTGATGTGTTCGAGTCCTTGATATTGAATGGTTAGAGAAAGACTGTAGAGACTCCTGGACGGAGTTTAACAAAGGTTGAAAGGGTGAATATTTCATGGTAGACGTCGATGTAGGTGGCCAAAAGGTTGGTGCCTTCACAAACATAGGTTCTACGTGGAGTTTCATCAGCCGTGCTTGTGTGGATAGGCTGCACTTAGGGGACCAAGTGCGCGGGCTTAGCAGATTTGTAGCATCTACCTTAGCCAACAAACACTCTATGATAGACAGAGACTATGTTAAGGACGTAACCTGCACCTTCTCCTATGGAGGAGGGGAATTGAGACACAAGATCTTGTTCCTAATGAGCAATGAGCTGCCATTCGACATGTTGCTAGGCATGTACCACCTCGAGGTTGCTAAACCTTAGTTGGATTGGGAGAGGAAGGTGATGATCCATAAGTTGCCAGATGGAAGGATCGTTAGGCTGCAAAAGTTTGAGGCTAATAGACTAGTGGAGAACTATGGTTGTGTGTGCGCGTCGTCTTTCTATAACTATTACAAGCAGAATCGCGAGGAAGGTATGTACCTAGTCTTTGTTTATGAAAAAGGGGAGGCTGCAAATCACCCCCAGAGATAGAAGCAGTCAGTGCACGATATGCAAACCTTTTTGAGGAGCCTAGGGGTGTGGTAGAAAGCGAGATTGTTTACGCGATTGAACTCGTCCCCGGTAGCAAGGTACCTAGAGGGCGGATCTATAGGATGACTGCTGCGGAGCTAGACGAGTTCCGCTGTCAGCTCAAGGAGCTCACAAAGAAGGGCTGGATTGACTAAGTACGTCCCCCAACGGAGCGCCAGTTCTATTTGTCCCAACGAAAGGGGGGACACTAAGGATATGCATTGACTATAGGGGCCTCAATGCCATCACTGTTAAGAACGCAGAGCCCCTACCATGCATCGATGACCTCTTGGATAGAGTGCAGGGATATTAATACTTCACAAAGATAGATATGTCACGATCCTGGTCATTCCCAAAGTGAAAATTCACAATGAAAGAGAAACCACCCAATTACGATCCTCCTCCCAGCAGCACTCCCACGTCCAACGCTTGGCTCCAACATTATGTTGCCAATCCTTGCACACCACAAATGAGGAGGAACTGCTTACTCCTCCTTAAGATAGAGTGGCCTACTGGCCTCTTGGGCAGTGACTTCCTAGGCCGAGCGGTCTCCCAGCAAGCGGTACCTCCTCCCTCTCGGAGGTAAACATCATTGCATGCTCTGATATCGTTCGGACAGGCCCTAGACTTTGGCTACTTGGACTGGTACCGACCTCCCTCTAACCTGTCGCTACTGGGCCTCTAAATATGCCAACTTTTGTCTCTGCTCGGCCTCCAGTACCCGACACTTCTACCACTACTTCAGTGGTACCGGCTTACCTGCTACTCGAGTGTTTTCCCCGCTGCAACTCTAAAAGTCATGGTCACAGGTAGTACCGGCCCTGTGGGGCCTTTCAACCAACAAGTACCTTCTAGGTCACACACACACTCAAGCCAACAAGCATTCAGACAGGCACGCAGGCCAAAAGGCACGCAGACTAGTAGGCATGCACACACACACACAGGCTTAGAAATCATAGTAGAATGCGGGAATCTCAACAAGACATACATTCTAGCGGCAATTCCCAGAAATCAGCAACGTTCTCAGTCTGTGTTGTGGCGGGTCATTACACTACCCCCTCTCAATAGCGAGGTCCCTTCGAGCGAGTAACTCATGTAGAGTCGGCACAAAATGCGTTGTATGTGTAGATCAAAAAGAGAGTTTTTGTATGACCGTGAGGAGTTAGTGTTGCAGAAAACTTCGCAGTCTGTTCGTCAGTGATTTGTCGTTCCTAAGCATTACCAACACGGGGAGCATTCTTTGGCAGCGCTTTTCGGTCGATCCAGTAGAACTCGTTCAATGGGTGATAAAGGAAGTGAACTTTGTACCGTCTGTTCCTCCCTCTTCCTTCATGTGTTTTGGCGGGTCATTACACTACCCCCTCTCAATAGCGAGGTCCCTTCGAGCGAGTAACTCATTTAGAGTCAGCACAAAATGCAGCGTATGCGTAGATCAAAAAGAGAGTTTTCGTATAACCGTGAGGAGTGAGTGTTGCATAAAACTTAGCAGTCTAATCGTCAGTGATTTGTCGTTCATAAGCATTACCAACACGGGGAGCATTCTTTGGCAGCGATGTCGGGCGCATCGGTCCGACACCGCACAAGGCAGCGAGGGACCCTCCCGACTGTGTCACGAAGGAGTTGGTTTGTATCCTCGTCGCAAATGCATATGGAGCTTCCGCAAGCCGCTCCGGCCGAGTGCGCCAGCCATACCTCTCGCGAGCCTCTACGACAGGATGGGGCCTACGCGAGGCACGACTTACCTCCACCTTATCGGAGCTGTCACCTCCCTTCGGTGGGCGTATCCCCGCCGAGCTACCAGTCCACAGAACGAAAGTTAATCGGTTGCAATTGCAGAGGTGGACCAGCCGAGGGCGTTTCTCGTTCGCTGTAGCATAGGGGGCTACGCGCGGTATTACGCCTCGATCGAACCCGCGCGCAAACCGGCATCTTGGAAGGCTGAGGTCCCAAGCGTGACTCGTCGCCGGTCGACTAGGACGCATCCCACACCCCACGCGCACGCCGCCGTAAAGAACTATACACACACGCGCATACATATACAGAACGACACCGAATAAACAACGCGACACCACTCCTAGTCCCTTAGTAGCCGTCCCATAACTTTCCAATGCGGAAATCGGATAGGCGTCACGCTCCAGACTTAGTATAAAACCGCGCGGACGCAGGGCCTATTTATATCGACTCGCAATGCAAGTTTGCACACGCAGTCGCAATGACGGCGTACTATGTAGTGCCCATAATCAGGCGGTCCCTCGTGGATCCGAGTACCGCTTATGACACTCAAGTATCAGACTCGGAAGTGTCATGAGAGTCTACTCCCTCACGACATTGCACGACTGAAGGAATAGCCGTGCGGCCGCAGCGAGACCTCCAACCTTTGGCCTGTGTGTCTCGGCAGGCAGGGCAAATAGGCTCTGCGCGGGGGAAGATTCCTTCCCTGCAGAGTGTAGGGCCTGGGATGTCTTGGACAAGGACCTCGAATCCAGGCCCAGGACCAACCCCCGATTAAGAATTCTTCAAGAAGCATACAAACAAATAGAGGGGTCTTCCTTCTTTTCTCAATCTCAACCCCTAATTAAATCCTTAGTATGTGGGCCTCTATGGCCACGCGAACATCCAGCACAAGTACACGTAAATATATGTATATATATACATATAAAGGGGAATAAGTGTGTGGCGATCACTTCTCACGATCACAGTGGGACTCCTCACAGCCATATATATATATGTGTGATCGCAGGCGATCACTTCTCACGATCACAGTGGGACTTCTCTCTTCTTTGGGCATATGACTAGGCCACACTAGTCGCCCTGAACTGTTTAAGTATCCCAACTTTATATAATTATCTGGACTTAGTCTTATAAGGTTGCATATGATTGAACTGATCAACGTAGTTCGAGGTCCAGCCTGCCCCTTCTTACACCAGTGTACTCTTAATTAGTACTCTCTTCAATCATGATAAGCTATAGCCAGGCCACCCAAACTTATGGGACCCTGCCTGACTAGCTTGTTCATAGTAAGATAGTAGTAGGG
This sequence comes from Chara braunii, assembly GCA_003427395.1. Lineage (NCBI taxonomy): Eukaryota > Viridiplantae > Streptophyta > Charophyceae > Charales > Characeae > Chara > Chara braunii. Next base: position 971,093 of record BFEA01000010.1, on the reverse strand, counting down.
TATAGCCAAGTTATAGCCTTTGGGTTCCAACATGTGCGAGGCATTGGACCAGACCACCCAAACTTGTGAGACATGTCCGGTCCTCTGCCCGATTCATCTCTCTCTTGTTTAATTTGTGCGTGGCATGGGGCCAAGGCCACCCAAACTTATGGGACATGCCTTCCCCTCAGCCAAAATCCCCTCAGAAATAAAGCAGGAAGAGGCTGAGCCACCCAAACTTATGGGACATGCTCAGACCTCCTCGTTCATAACATAAGGAAACATAAATAACCCGCGAAGTAAACAAGGCAACCAAGCCACCCAAACTTATGGGACATGCTTGGCTCCTATAAAAGTGAACCACAGACAACCCTCGCAAGTCAGAGCAATCAGACCACCCAAACTTATGGGACTTGTCTGATTCTCCAAGCAATTCAGAAGTAAAACACAGGGCCGGGTCTCCCCAAACTTATGGGGACTTCCCAGCCTTAACTGACCCAATCAAAACTCATGCAACGCTGCCTTACTCCCAACCTTCCCCCAGATGCAATCCCCTTCGCTCACAATCTGCTTTCACGCAATCAACAAAACTGAAACTGAAAATTATGCATGTAGTCTTTTACTTAGTCTATGTTATGTCTTGAAAGTCAACCCAAAGTCAAAGTAGAATACACGCAGTATGCTCAGTCAAAGTAGAATACACGCTGTATGCTCAGTCAAACATAGCTAGATGTACAGATAGGGGTTATAACTGGATTTATAACGGGAGATGGGTGGTTACCTCTCAGCTCCCTGCCTCCAGAACTCCTCCTGAGCTCCGGCAGAGCTCCCGCAATTGGTGGGGTAACCTCCCATGTAGGCCTTGCTGCGGTCCTACGGGTTGCAATCCTGCCTGCCGCCTTCCTCTCAGAACCAGACTAGACTTGGATAAAGAAAGGCAAAAAAAGATGTCATCAAGTCTCTCAGACGCAAGGAGGGTGCTCTCAACCTCAGTCGAGAGGGCCTTGATTCCTTGATTCTTCTGAGGGCCCCGCAAAGGCAGCCAGGACGCGCAGTCGCTTGGTCATCTATAATCAAATTGGCGGACGACCTTCCCCTGACAGGTCTCCGAGTCGTGGTGATATCACCAAATCGCGGTGTCTCCTGGTCTGACCAGCGGCCGCTGCCAAGATCTTCTCGCTCGGATCGTAGCCAGCATGCCCAACGAGCAGACTCACCCGCTACGAAGCTCGGCGAGCGGAGGCAGCCAAATGTTCCGTGCCCAAACTTGCCTTCCCAACGATTACAGCTAAACGATCGTCCGCTATAGCTCCTTACTCAGACTCCCCACCACGGCGCCTGTGATCCGAAGGGCACGGACTTCATCTCAAACTTGCAGTGCGGTAGTCACTATGGCGCTTGCTACTACGACTTTGCGCAGCTGTAGGCCGTGTACCTCTGTCCGATTCGGACCGACCGTATCAACAAGTTGGCCGCCGTCGTGGTCGGCCCCGCTACCACCCCCGTTGGCTGGAAGATGAGTAGGCCGACCAGCAGGTAAGTCCCGATGCTCTACACTCAGGCCGCAGGTAAGTAACCAACACCGCTGCTCACCGACAACAACTCCTTGGCCAGGCCGCCTGACTCCCCTTTCCTACTCGCTGCTGCTTTCCACCTTCTCATTCTGTCGGTTGTAGATAGCCATACCTTTGTTCAATCAGCTGCAAATAGCCTCTCCCTCGGATAGTCAGCTATCTCCCCAGCCGCCCACCAACGATTTCTCCTATGGGAACATCAAACCTCGGCGAAACCTCCTAGGGCGAGCGACGTACCGGTTAACAGGTAAGTCTCTTACACCACTGTCCGCCGCTGCAAGTCCCCGCAGAAACGATGACCGAAATCGAATGAACCTTTCGCCAGAACATGGCTTCTTACGTGGCCACTTTTGAACTCTCCTTGGGCGCAGCCCCTTCTTCAAATAACTCCCCTCCTACTCGCTCCCCTGTCAATCTGACCACCAAATCGGGACCGCCGTGACTCAAAACCCCCGCCTATGCTTTCGGATCGCTCGAATCGGTCAGGGAAGACCGAGATCCTATCAAGCCCCCGCCTTCTTCTTCTTCTCCCCCGCCTTTGCCACCTTCACACAACTTTTCTTCCTACTAACAGTAATTCCACTGACTTATAGCCAAAACTAGTGACAGATTCAGAGACGCCCATGGTCAAAACCCTCAGAACGAACCTTCTCTCGGCTGAATCTGCCCACTAACGAGCGAGAAAGAGCTTTTCCCCTCCCTTCTCCTTTTGCCATAGCCCGTGGCTCTTTGCATGCACCCGGTGCATCTGCCCACCCGGGTTCATTCCCCTCTGCCTGCGCTGCGTTCCTTGCCTTAGCGGCGTCACTCCGCTGCCTTTCTTTGCCTTACATGCCCCCCCACGATTCTCTCATCTTAGTCTGCACTTTTCTCCGCTGCGCTTGCTGACTCGACCTTGTTGCCACTGTCTACTGTTAGCGCCTGCTTTCCCGTCGCCCTCTTACCTTCGCGCTCCGCTATAACGGTTTCGATCGCAGCCAAATCCGCAGCGTCGGGCTTCAATCCTTGGCGAGCACAGAAAGGCGACAAAAAACGTTCTAGCTGTGCTCTCTCCCCTTTACGTTCCATCCTGGCACAGGGGCCATGCCAATCTCCTCTGTATCGTTCCAATTTTAACGGATGTCCCGAAGGACCAAGCTACGGGGCGGCCCTACCAGTTCATGGGCTTCAATCCAAGGCATCACCATCACTCGAACATGTTTTCTAACAGTTCATGGGTGTACCTGCCGTAGCAGGCCAGTGGCCTGATGATCGGTCCTGAAAGCGGCACCGGCCCCCGACGAAAGTAACCATAGCGCTGAAACAAAACTTAAAAAAAAAAAAAAAAAAAAAAAAAGTGGGACATCCGACGAAACAAATAAGCTGCGGGATCTACCAGCACTTCCTTGGTTCAGCCACGCGGGCCCGCGGCCGGACTCCCTCGACAAAGCTAAGGGGGATAGTCCCGCGGGACCCTCGACCCCTCAGCTTCTTCAATGCTCCATCACTCGTGCGTCGTCACCCGGTGGCCTCGACCCCCATACCTCCGTCCTACAAGTCCAATGCCGTAACCTATAGGGCTGAGCCCAAGTCTGAGACCAACGTGCGCCGAATTCCATCTAAGGCGGTGTACGCCGTGTTCAGGGCCAGGAAAACGCCTTGGGCCACATTTCTACCTACAACTAAGCGTACGGCCGCCAGGCACCCGCGCTGGCTGGCCCAAATTGCGCCATGGCTGCCCCACCCGCCGCCCTACGCGCCAGACCAACTGCCGGTCAAGCGTGCCGAACAAAAGACGAACGTTTCTGGCCGGTCAATTAGGCCGGCTACATGATCAACGAAAAAAATCACACGTGCGCCTTAACTGCGCGCTCACGCATCCTTCCAACTCTAATAACCTCTAATCTAATGCGCAGTCAATCACCACAATCCGCGCGAACCTTCCAAAATTCTGGTTTAACCAACCTTCTTGTCACTTGCAAAAGGAAGGGCGGATACCCTTGTAAGGGTATTCGCGCCGACAACGCTTTTTGGTCGATCCAGTAGAACTCGTTTAATGGGTGATAAAGGAAGTGAACTTTGTACCGTCTGTTCCTCCCTCTTCCTTCATGGGAAACAATTCTGTCTATTTCGTGGTCACTGTTGATAGCACGAGTCTCATAGGATCGCGAAAGGGAAAAGTCTCATCATCGATGTGTGAAACAATTTTGACGCATGAAAGACGAGATAGGTGCGCAAACGAGGAGGCACGTCAATCACATACGAAGGACCAAAATCATCCCCTAACACCTTTAGAACTTGCCAAGGGCCATAGTACAGTGAAAGAAGCTTTCGTGATACGCCCTCTTCGAGAAAATTTAGACATTTTGACCTAAACATAACTTCCTACTTCGAAGTTCCCTTCCTTGCGCGACTTGTTAGCATGTTTGATCATGGCATGCTGACGCTTGTTCATCGTTGAGATGCAGCTTTGAGCAAGCGTGCATACTTGGCATTGTAGCCAGGCATGCCGGGCGGCAGACCAGGTGACCGATCGGGGAACAAATAGGCGAGAGGATTGTGCAGCTGCCAACCGTATTGCAGTTGATTCGGTGTCACCTTAGTCGAGGAGGGGTGTTCTGATCAAGAACAATTAACTCGCGAAGTAATTGAATGAATGTCTGGTTGATTTCTTCGGCCAATCCATTGGATTCGGGGTGTCGACCAGAAGTCATGTTGAGTTTAATGTCGTAGATTTGAGTGGTGTCCCGATCGCTCACAAGAGTCTTCGGGTGGCCATACTGCAGAATGTATTGCTGATGAAATTCTTCGATCACAAGCTCAGTTGGGGCATGAGGAGGCAAGAAATCAAATTCAAAAATTTGGAAAAACGATCCAGGATGACCATGACTTGTGAATTTTCTCCCTCACTCACCTTTCCCTTGTTTGTGAAATCGATGGAAACCGACTCACTGGGTACATTAGGAATGGGGAGGGTTTTTGGCAGGCTATAAGGCTTATGCGTATGGACCTTGGTTCTTTGACAGACTTGACATTCAACAATAACAACGGATCCCTTCATTCCCGACCGAACAAATTGCTGCAAAAGTCGTCCATAAGTTTTATCAGAATCGAAGTGTCCACTGTAACGAGCGCGAGGTTGAGGGAGACAGGGAGAGCTGAGGGAGAGGAGAGACAGAGGGAGAGCACACACACACACTTACTCACTCCACACGACTAAGGGTCGGACGCAGACACAGTGACAAGGACACAAAGTCGAAGTCTTGGATTCCGAATGCCGGAACAGGAGCAAGTCACACTGGGTACGAGTACTGCAGCTGGAAACTGATATGAGACTGGTCCCCGTACTGTACTGGGCACAATACAGGTATAAATACCGGGTGTCCGGTAACAGGATATCCTACTGATGGGCTAAGGGTATTGCGGGGAAACAGGATAGTCCTATTGATATTCTACAAGGGGGAGCAGGTAACAGGATATCCTACTGATGTTCTACAAGGGGGAACAGGGGATAGGGTATTCCTATTGATTTTCTACAAGGGTGAACGGGGTATTTCTATTGAAATTCTACAAGGTTATGGGTTATCAGGGGACCAAAAATAAAATAAAAGAATTGTAGTATGTTGCAGGTTCAAGGGCACAGTTCACATGTACAAGGGCTGGGGTGTCTGATGGGATCTGGGTACATAGTCTGAGGTCTGTAATGGGTCAAGGGGTCTGGGGGGGGTCTTCAGGTGTCTTGATCAGCAGCAAGAAAGGGGTCTTCGGAGGTCTTGAGCAGGTCCCAAAGTAGGCAGCAAGGCGGTCTTCAGCGGCTGCGACAGAAGGTAGTCGTAGAGGTAGAAGTCGAAGTGCTCAGTCCAGTACATGATTGGCAATGGAGTCTGATCCGGTAGCAAGGGAGTCGCAGACTGGTACATGGTTCATGTGACAAGTAGCTGCTCCAGGGAGTCTGCGAGGCAGGGTGCCGACCGTTGTAGCAGCATGGTGGCCAATCCAGCTGCATAATCTCCATGAACAGTGATGCAGCAAGCCATCGCCCTCGAGCGCATGCCATTAGATCCCTTATCTCGGTCGCCACGCAGGTCCACAAACATTGGACAAGATGGACAAGGAAGTGGAGAGGACGAATGGGGCAAGGCCAGGTGAGAAACAAGGGCAGATCAGACATCAGGAAAGTGGGTCAGGGGCAAGGGTGGCTGTGGCGAGGGTGTGTGTAGAGCAAGGTGGGGAGGTTGTAGCAGGGTTTAAGCAAGGGTTCAAGGTTTAGTCAGGGTATGGGCAGGGGGGGTAGCTAGGATGCAGGGTGGGAACGATCATAGGCGTGGGCAAGTCTCATGGCATTCTTGAGATTTTCAAGGGGTTCCCATGTTGATTCTTCGTCAGGGTATCCGGTCCATTTGACTTTGTATTCGGTGATTGGTTCCGGATGGTCTGCGACTTGGGTTGTTCTTCTTCCTATGATTGATTCGACTATGAATCCTGGTCTAGTGGGAAGCATGATATGTGGAGGTCGACGATATGGGCGATCAGCGAACTGAGGCGGGGATTCGTGCTATTCCTTGAGATATTCTACGTGGAAGACTGGGTGTACACGGCTCATGTCAGGGGGTAGCTGGAGTTTGTAGTTCACGGGAGAGGTTTGTTCGATGATGGGGAAGGGACCGAGCCACTTGTTCGAGAGTTTCTTGGACAAGCCCTGTTCGGGTTCAAAGCGTTGGGCGGAGAGCCAGACTTTGTCCCCTACTTGGAAGGTGATATTACAGCGATGCTTGTTGACTTGTTTAGCTTGTTGTTCTTGGGTGTGCTTGATTGACTCGGTTGCTTCTCTTAGGAGACAGTTCATTGTTGCAACCCATTCATTGAGAGAGGGACAGGGGAAGGATGGTTTTGAGTTGCAAGGGGAGCAAGAAGTCAGAAGGCAAGCGTGGGTGATAGCCAAGGTCAAGGTAGAAGGGGGACATGCCAGCGGAAGGGCAAACGACGTTGTTGTAGGCAATCTCGGCGACGGTGATCAGCTGATCCCAATCGTGCTGGTGGGGATGACAATACTTTCGCAAGATTCTTTGGAGAGTATCGTTCATCTTCTCGGTCTGTCCATCGGTCTGTGGATGGAATGCAGTGTTGTACCTGAGCGTGGTTCCGTAGGCATTGAAGAGCTGTTTCCATAATTGGGAGAGGAAGCGGGGGTCACGATCACTGATGATATTCTCGGGGAGGCCGTGGTGTCTGGCGACATGGTCGAAGAAGAGAATGGCAAGGCGTTCTGCGAGGTGGTACATGGGATGAAGTGAGCACGTTTGGTCAGGCGGCAAACAATGACGTAGATGCAGTCATGCCAGAGGTCGGTCTTGGGAAGACCGCACACGAAGTCCATGGAGACAGACTGCCAGCGGTGGGTGGGGATGGGCAATGATTGAAGCATGCCGGGCTTAGCCGGGTTCGAGGGGTTGACGGCCTGACACGTGGGGCACGAGCGGATGTAGGCTTTGACGTTGGGAAGGAGGGAAGGCCAATGGAAATAACGGGAGATGATATCAACCAAGGTGGCCAGCGGTCTTGGCGTCGTGGTGCTCGACCAAGAGCTGGGTGCGAAGGCCACGGGCGTCAGGGATGTAGAGTCGACGGGTGCCTTTGGTTTCAATGTAGAGAAGGTTGTCGTGGAGGGCGTAGTCGGAGACGGGGTCGAGGTCACGGAGCTTGTTGTAAATGGTGGAGAAGTCAGGGCAAGAGAGGTATCCTTGGGTGTAGCGATGGTGGAGCGATGGCAGGAGCTGGATGTGGGTCATGGCGGCGTAGACTTTCTCAACGGGCTTGTGGTCGGGACGGCGGGAGAGGGCATCGACAACACAGTTGCTTTTGTCGGGGGTGTGGCAAATGGTGAAGGTAAATTGGGCAAGGAAGTCGAGCCAGCGGGCTTGGCGAGGGGTGATGTCTTTCTTGGTAAGAATAGAGGAAACGACGGTGTTATCGGTACGGATGGTGAAATATTGCCCGTCGAGGTACGGGCGCCAGACTTTGAGGGCGTAGACCACGACGAGGAGCTCCTTCTCGTTGGATGGGTAGTTCATTTCTGCGGGAAGGAGTTTCTTGCTGGCGAATGCGATGGGGTGCTCGTCGGGTGGGCATTGGGAGTGAGTGGGGGAGTCCTTGAGGGAGGGGGTTTTCGCGGGGTCGTGGGAAAGGTGCTCGGATAAGACGGCCCCGATGGCAAAGTCGGAGGCATCCGTGGTGACGAAGAAGTGGCGAGTGGGGTCGGCGATTTTGAGGACAGGGGCAGTGGTGATGAGCTCCTTGATTTTGTCGAAGGCGGCTTGGCGGCGGTCTGTCCAGGCGAAGGGTTCGGTGGCACGGGTGAGCTCATGGAGAGGGTAGGAAACGTTGGAGAAGTTGCGGATGAAAGGGTGGTAGTAGTTGGCGAGTCCCGTGAAGGAGCGAAGTTGGGTTAAAGTGGTGGGAGGGGGGAACTCGACGAGGGCAGAGACCTTTTTGGGGTCCATGCGGATGCCGTCGGTGGAGACAATGTGACCAAGGTATTCTACGCTAGAGGCAGCAAATGTGCATTTGCCGAGCTTGGCGTAGAATTTCTGGTCGCGGAGGATGGTGAGAACTTGGCGGAGATGATCAAGGTGGGACTCGAAGGTGGGGCTAAAAACAAGGATGTCGCCGAGGTAGATCACGACACAGACTTCGAGGAGGTCGCGAAAGATGTGGTTCATGGTGGATTGGAATGTGGCGGGGGCGTTGGTGAGACCGGAAGGCATTACGAGAAACTCGTAGTGCCCGAAGCGGGAGCGGAAGGCGGTTTTGTGGGTGTCCTCCTCGCGGATGCGGATCTGGTGGAAGCCACTGCGGAGGTCGATCTTGGTGAAGTATTCGGCTCCACGAAGGCGATCAAGAAGTTCGGATATCCGGGGAAGCGGATACTTGTTCTTGATCGTGATCCGGTTCAATGTGCGGTAGTCTGTGCACATGCGGAGTTCCGAGGTGCCGTTTTTCTTGACGAAGAGACAGCTGGTGCCGAAGGGGGAGGAGCTAGGCTTAATGAATCCTTTTTCAAGGAGTTCATTGAGTTGGCACTTCATTTCTTCGGCCTCGGGGATGGAGAGCTGGTATGGGGGGCGGCAAGGGGGGAAGTGGCCGGGCTCGAGATCGATGGTGTGGGAAACACCTCGGTCGAGAGGTAGTCCGGCGGGCAAGGATTCGGGAAACACGTCTTTGAATTCGGATAGGAGGGCGGAGATTTGAGGGTCGGAGGGGGGGTCTTGGTCGGGTTTGTCCGTTGGAAGCAAATCCTCGGGACGGTCACGGTCAATGACAAGGCAATAGTAGGCAGAGTCATGGTGCTCACGGGTCATTTGAAGAAATTGGTGAGGAGAGACGGGGAAGGGGTGGAGGGAGGGAGAAGGTAGGGGATGTCAAGGGGTGGAGAGGCGGACGAAAGAGGGGGGGAAGGTATAGGGCCTGTCTCTTATACACATCTCTCGGGACGGTCACGGTCAATGACAAGGCAATAGTAGGCAGAGTCATGGTGCTCACGGGTCATTTGAAGAAATTGGTGAGGAGAGACGGGGAAGGGGTGGAGGGAGGGAGAAGGTAGGGGATGTCAAGGGGTGGAGAGGCGGACGAAAGAGGGGGGGAAGGTATAGGGCATATAGCGGTCGAGCCAAGGAGCCCCGAGTACGATGTCGCACATGAGGTGCATGGCATCGAAGGAGACCTGACTGCGAAGAGGGCCGACAGTCATTGTGGTCTCGGGGACTATGTGGTCGGCGACGATGGCCGAGTCCTTATCCCCTAGGCGTATGGTGATCGGGTAATCATAGGCGGTGGAAGAGAGGCCGACTTTGAGGACACAGACATCCGTAATGAAGTTGTCGGTGGCACCAATGTCGAGAAGGGCCCGGGACTTCACCGTCGATGCTCCAAAGGAGACGGCGACGAACTTGAGCTGGAACCGGGCAGTCCTGGCACAAGCGAAGGAGATCATGGCGCTGAGGCGGCGCTGCTCGAGGCCTAATCTAACAAGCCGAGTGTGTCGGTCTTGTTCCTCAACGAGATCGGAGAAAGTGATGGTGGAGGGATTGGGGAGGAGGGTAGTGGAACATGCGGCCGTGGGGTGCTCAGCCGATGGAATAGAGGACGTCGTCAGGAGGAGGGCAGGCGCCTGGGGGGTGTCCAGTGTGAAAGTCGTTGCCGGCAGACGAATTGTTGATGCCAGGACATGGCTGCAAGGGGCGGGGGGATAGTGTTTAAGAGGAGGAGGGCCAGAGGCCGTGGTGGAGGAGGAGGAAGTGGATATGGGAGGGCTGGATCCGGTGGGGCGGGAAGTTTGGTGGGTGGAGCGGCAGGCCTTGGGGCAATTGGTTTGCTGATGCCCCAGCTGGCGGCAACGGAAACAACCGCCATTGGCCTGGAGGAAGGCGCGTTCGGCGGGGGTGAGCATTTTGAGACGAGGGGGTTGGGGGGAGGAGGAAAGTTGGGAGGCCAGGCGTTGCCGTTCCATCCTCGTGAGATGGACAGCCTGAAAGTCTTCCTCGGTGAATTGGGCTGGGTCAAGGGACTCGGGAGAGGAGTCAAAGCCGTCGTCGGAGGGGAGTGACGAGTCGTCGGAGGCCATGTTGTGGAAAAACCGGGTGCGGTTGCGGGCGGCTGGTCGTTGAGAGCGGAGGTGAGGAAGGCGATCATGGTGGAGAAGGTGGGTAAGGAGATCGGTGAGAGGGAGCTCGGGCTCGTGGGCGAGGGCTGCGGCGAGGTGGGGGAAGCATACCCGCTTGATGCGGGTGAAGACGTAGTCGGGAATGAGAGTTGACGGGATGTGGAGGCGGAGGGAGCGAACGTATTGGATGAATCGCTCAGTGGGGCCGGTTTGGCGGAGGTTGCAAAATTGATCGATGTAGTCATCGATGGTCTTTTGTGGACGGAAGGTGGCGATGAGAAGGTCGGCCCATTGAAGGAAGGTGATGCAGGGAAGGCCGTTGGCTTGGCGGTTGTTGGCTTCGGTTAACCACCATTGAGCGGCGGCGCCTTGGAGGCGGGAGGTTGCGGTGGGGAGCCAATGAGCGAGGGGCATGTTGTGGAGGTCGAAAGCATTTTGAATTTGAGAGAGGAGGGGGAGGCCGGAGAACGTCGCGATATCGGTGGCGCGGAAGGAGCGGGGAATGTCCCCGTTGGGGGGGACGATGCAAGCGAGGTTGTTGAAGTTACGGTCGTCAGGAGAGGTGTCGTAGCAGGTGTGATCCTGACTGTGGTCACCAAGGAGGTAGCAAGGAGGATGTTGGGGTATGGTGGGGTAAACGCCCGAAAGGATTTGGGAGTAGGAGGGGTGGACAGAGGGGACGGTGGAAGTAGTGAGGATAGGTTGGGTAAAGGGGGAGGAGAGGCGCAGGGGAGTGGTTTGTGTAGTGGTGGAAGCGCTTGTAGTAGGTTGTGAGGAGGGGAGGGAAACGGGAAGGGAAGTGACGAGGGTGGAAGAGGAGGTGGTGGAGGACGGTGGGGGAGTGGTGTTGGAGGATGAGGCCTGGCCGGCTTGGCTGGCGGAGAGGCTTTGGCCAGATTGGCCGGAGGAGGGGGGTTGGGGATTTTGGTTGGAAGAAGATGGTTGGCCGGTTTGGCCGGCGGAGGTGGATTGGATGGCTTGGCCGGAGGAGGAGGGGGGGATGACATCGTGACGACGGTGATGGCGGGTGTGTGGTTTTCGAGGGAGGTGACGCGATCGGATATGGAGGTCATGGAGGCCTCGATTTTGTGGAGCGAGGCAGAGAGCGCTTGGAACATGGAGAGGAGACATGTGTTCTCCCCGGTGCCAAGCTGGTCGATAAGTTCGCAGTGGATATCCTCGACGAAATCCACGCGGAGCGAGCCCATGTTGATGCTCGAGGTGCCTTCGGCCATGGGGAGGGACGAAGGTGGGGCAGAGGGAGAAGATGGAGTGGAGGGGACAACGGAGGTGGCAGCAGCGGCGGAGGTGGCAGCAGTGGCGGCAGCAGCGGCGGCGCGTTGGGAGGTCTTGGATTGGCGGTGTGGCATGTGGTTTTAGGACGCAAAAATAAAATTAAAATCGGAACGTAAATTTTGAATGGAATAAAATATGGCGAAGAAAAATTGCAGGAAATTCGGGGGAAAAGAAAAGGGAAAAGTTAAATTTTCAAGATGATGAAATTTGAATTTATTCGATTAATTTTTAAAAGGGAAAAATTCTTGGAAAGAAATTTTAAATGACAGTAAAAAATTTCGGGCTATTTTTCGTGACAAAATGCAAAAAAAATAAAATTGGAATAAATGGAAAAAATGTTAAAAAATGCTATATTTTAGGGGGTTATTTTGAATTTTTAACGTATTTAATTGATAATTATGAAAATAATTTAAATCAGGATTTTCGAATTACTTCGAAAAAAGAAAAGAAATGTTGGAAAAGAAAAAGGTCAAATTTGAAAAAAATAAAACGAAATTTGAAAATAAATTGTAGAATTTTCGAAACGAAAAGAAAGTGAATTCGGATTTAAAAGTTGATTTGGTTCTTTTTTGGAGTTTAATTATTTAAGTAATTAAAAATGTTTGCAAGAAAAACTTTTTGGAATTTAAAAAATGGAAATGCAATTTTTGGGTGGAATAAAGGAAATTTTAGGGTATTTTCGAAGATATTAATTTCGAAATGCAAAATATTCGAAAAATTTTCCAGATTCAGAAGTATTTCAAAATGGCTAAATTGATTAATTGCGAAATTAAATTTTGAAAGATAAATGACAAGGAAAAGAGAATATTATAATAATAATTGCTGACTATGAAAAAGAAAACGAACTGCGAAAAAAGAAAAGTTTTCGAAAAGAATCAAAACGAACTAAAAAAAAAACAAAAAAATTGGCAAGTTCTATGATGTTTGATGATTTGTAAGCCTTGTCCTATTGTGCCATGTGTCGCGCGGGTAGGGGAGGGAGCACGAAGCAGGTGGGGAAAGAAAACGCGCGGAGGAGATGGCAGGGGCGTGTGGGGGGGGAAGGAGTGCGAAGCGGGGAGGGGAAGTGGCGCGGTGAGTTGGAAGTAGTGCGCGGGATAGCGCAGGGTAGCAGGGAGGGAAGGG
>BFEA01000010.1:934532-957860 GCA_003427395.1 Chara braunii | reverse complement strand
GGGTCGGGGTTGGGGTAGACGCGACAAGGAGGAGGAAGAAGAAGAAGAAGAAGAAGAATAGAAATTATAATAAAAAATTAAAATTGTTGTTGATAACTTATCTGCGTCGGGTAGGCAATGACGGCGATGTCGAGGAAGGCGCGGCGCAGCTACGAGGACGACGAGCACGGCGCTGGTGACGTGGCGCAACGATGACAAGCACGACGATGATGATGACGTGGCATGACAAGTGACGATCAGGACGATGATGATGATGACGTGGCAGCGCCCGTGGTGCGACGATGATGGTGCCGGTGGCGACGACGGAGAGGGAGGGTCGAAAGAGTGCTCCGATACCAGTGTAACGAGTGCGAGGCTGAGGGAGACAGGGAGAGCCGAGGAGAGGAGAGATAGAGGGAGAGAGTGAGAGCACACACACACACTCACTCACTCGACACCACTGAGGGTCGGACGCAGACAGTGACAAGGACGCAAAGTCGAAGTCTTGGATTCCGAATGCCGAAACAGGAGGAAGTCACACTGGGTATGAGTACAGCAGTTGGAAAGTGGTACGAGACGTGTACCCGTACTGTACGGGGCACTGGCATAAGTACCGGGTGTCCGGTATAGAGTACCGGGGGCAGATCTTCAAAAGCCCCGAGGGCAGAACTGAAAAGTGCGGTATTTGAAAGTGGCACCCGAATTGCAGCATGGCGCCAATTGTCCAAAATCCGATGGTGCCAAAGGAGGGGTTCGGAAAAAGGGTGCCAGGTTGAAAACGGGAAGCAGCAGAAACAACAAAAAGATGCACCAGGGATCGAGCCCTGGCGGAGTCCGTAACATCCACTCCGACCATGTGCCAGATCCAAGAAATGAGTTTGGAGAGGCGCATGGTTGGGCACACACAGACGATCAAACTTCCCGTAGCGTCGAAATGCAAGACCCTCGCCCTCGTGAAAATTAGGCTGGCTGCTAGGGTCAACCTTGATCTGCTCAAGGATGGGACTAAGGTTCGGATCCTTGGCAGTGTGTTCGACTAGATCCTCCTTCAGTTTCCTTAGGAGGTCATAGGAGCTCACAAGGCAAGTCGAAAACTCGGGATGACGCGATAAAGCATCAACAACACAATTATAACAACCTTTCTTCTGTTTCAGTTCAAAATTGTAAACATCAATGTTATGCAACCAGCGGGTCAACGTCGGAGAGAGATCAGTTTGCGTTTTTATCCACTGCAAGGTCTGATGATCTAACTAAACCTTGAAGTGACGACCCAAGAGGTAGTGCTTCCAATATGTGAGCGTCTCTCGAAAGGCATAGAGCTCATGCATATATGGGCATGCGTTTGCTGTAATACTCGAGCTCGCTATCATCTTGTTGCAGCACTGCGCCAATCCCATACTTTCTTGCGTCCGTAGTGACCACGAACGTGAGGTTGGGATCCGTAATACGGAGTAAATGATGACTTACCAAAGTCTCTTTCAAGGCTTGAAAGTCTAGCATTTCTCACACCACACATAAGTGACATTTTTGCATGTTAGTCTCGAGAGTGGGCGATAGCAATGACAAAAAAATTAGGCACAAACTTTCCGTTAATACGAAGCCAAACCAAGAAAGGAACGCAGTTCGCGTACGTTCGCCGGTTGAGGCCACTTTCGTATGACCTTGACCTTGGTTGCCTCAGGCTCAAGGCCGTTTTCAAACAACCGGTGCCCAAGATAGATGACGTTGTCCCTTCCAAACTCATATTTCTCTAAGTTGAGGTGCAAGTGTGCCTCCTTGAGGACCTGCAGGACCCTAAGGTGCTTGACGTGCTCTTTCATGAACTTGCTGACAATTAGGATGTCGTTGAGGTAAACAACAAAAAACTGTCGAGTTGATGGCGGAGAACCTTGTACATGAGGCACTGAAATGTTATTGGTGCATTCGTGAAACCGAAGGGCATAACGATGAATTTGTACAGCCCAGCGCGTGTTTTGAATGCAGTTTTGTGCTGGTGGTTCGGATCAACTTCAATCTGGTGGTAGCTAGACTTTAGGTCGATCTTGGAGAAGACCTTGCACCCACCTGTAGCATCTAGCAAATCATCTATGCGAGGCAAGGGATAAGCATTCTTTCTGGTTATACGGTTTAGGCCACGATAATTGATACACATTTGGAGTTTGCCTCCTTTCTTTGGCACAAAAAGGACAGGTGCACCAAACTTGGACTCACCAGGCCTAATCCATCCACGATCAATCATGTCGTCAATCTATCTCCTCAAATCCTTTAACTCGCCTTGTACCATATGGTAGACGCAACCCTTTGGAGGAACACTCCCTTCTATTATCTCGATCTTATGTTTGACCGAATGCTCGGGGACCCCACGACGTTCAGCTAGGACTTTAGGAAATGGATCTTATAAACGACGAATGTTTGTTGGGACTTCCGGTGGAGGATCATCCTTATCAGGAGAGAGAAAATCAGTTTGAGAGTTTACAACAATAACAACCGAATTCAAAGTAGTTGGATCCGAAGTAAACTTATTTCTTACAATAGAAGTAGAGAGCTACACGCACATGCTCACCTTCTTTGTGTGTGCGCATTGATCTGCAAAATTTCATCGCACTCAAAAGAGTCACTGGGGATTCGTGCGTCTCATCCAGCAAGACGGTACGCTTGTTCCCCTTGGCGTCACGCACCATGAACTGAGTGTCTGCCCATATGGTCCTTAGGCAATGGGCTTTTAACCAGCCCAAACCAATCACCGCGTCGAAGGGACACTTGTCGAGGACATAAAAATTCAACTCATGTGTGACAGTGCGATTTTTGTCTAAGGTGACGCGCACACCTTTGACAACATGTGTTGAGGTGACACCCTCTTGGTTGCCTACCTAGGTTTGACAGGGCTTTTGCAATTCCACTTGCTTCATTCCGAGGCCCGCCTTACGAATCCCGTTAGGAGAAAATAAATTAGTTGTGGAACCGTTATCAATCAAGACACGAATGTATCGGCGGTTGATGATCAGCTTAAGAAGATCAACTCCACTCTCCAAGGAGCCTGAATCTGATTAACAGCCTGCTCTTGAAGCTCGAACCGACGTTGAAACCAAGGCTGCTGCAGTTCAAGTCCTTTACACTAAGCCTTGGGAGGAAAGTAGGGAAGTCAACTTCCATTCTCACCTGGGACATTGGATGCAGCTCCAGCAGCAACGCCATGTTCAAGGGGGGGGCCTGCAGCTAGGTGTTCAACTTCCCTTGTTGTAGAGAGTGTTGACGACTCTTCTACGCCCTTTGCCTGTTTCCCTGCAGACGATAACAATCCTACACTGCATGCCCATACTTTTCACAATGGAAGCACATGTGTAGTTTGGATCTTCTTTCCCATTCTTTTCGATTGATGCAGAGGGTTTCCCAAGGCTTGGTGGAAGCATCCTCTGACTTCTCAGGCATCTTTGCATTCTTGGGGAGGTGTGCTATAGTTCCCTTACCCAAACTCCGACTTCTCAGGCGTCTTTGCATTCTTGGGGAGGTGTGCTATAGTTCCCTTACCCGAACTGTGGTTAGGCCCCTTGTTTGAAGCAGTCTACGTCAAACTCAAGGGTTGATGTAGAACAGCCCACTTCAGAGTCCGACTTTAGATCGTCATCTAGAGATAGATCATCCGCATAGGACTGATCCTCAACCTCCCGATGTTCATGCGGGGCAAGCTTGTTGCTGCTTCCATACCGCTTGCGTCGCAAAGTTTTACGTGTAGCTGGTGTCTTCGCACGCTTGACGAGGTCTTTAAGTTGACTAGATCCTTCAAGAGCTCACGCTAGGTTGAGTGCTCCTTGAGTCCTATCCGAGAGACATAGTCTTTAGTGGCCACTCCCATAAGTACATCCATGCAAGACACGTCAGTCCATCCCAGGTTTGGAGTAGTGAACAGACTAGTCCAATGTTGTTGCAAAACCTGCATGGAAGTCCTCCACTTTTGGCCCTTGAGGGCCTCAAGCTTGAGCGTTGCTTTGAGCGCAGCGTGCTTATCTTGATACTGCGCGATGAAGAGGTCCTCAAGAGTTCGTACAGGAGTTACTTTCAACCACTCTGTCAGGTCAATTCATTCATAGCCTGCACTAACAACTTGGAGTTCTATGAAACTCCGTACAACGGGCTCAGTATTTGTGCCCATGATCATACATCGGTCGTCCTGCGGTGTTCGCAATACATCAAAGTATGAGCACATGGAGCTAATCCAAGAGGTGATGTCCCCCTTCCCGTTGTACTTGGACGGCAGCGTGGCCGCCCTCTTTTCTACCATGGGACCGTTGTATTATACGCTAGTAAGAATTGCGGCGTTTTGGGGTGATGTCCCTGCGTTTGGAACTGAGACCAGTGGAGAGCTGCCGGCGTTGCCGCTTGAAGAGCTGGCAACGGATCCTGAGCTCGTCTAAGTTGCACTTGCTCTTTGCGTGAGGACTGTGTTAGGGTGAGAGACTTGGACTGCAGCAGGATGAGGATTAGGAGGACGAGAGGTATTCAGTTGGGCCTATTTGGGGCTGTCGATCTCAGCTTGCTTTTCTTGATGCCTCTGCTCTAGAGCTGTCACACGAGACTCAAGATCTTCCAAGGTCCGCAGTTGAACGAAGGCTGCTACGACAACAACTACCTTCTCTTTAAATCGAGCATCACTAGACTTCGGAACCTCGAGGAGAGCCACTTGGGCAGCAATAGTTGTGGCTTTGGCTGTTGCTTCTGCCTCTCTCTCTCGGTGTATCGCATCCTCGTAGAGTTTTTGAAAGAACGGTTTCTCGCTCTCGTTCGCTGCGTCCAACATGACCTGCCATTGGGTAGATGAGATGTTTGCCATGTTGGAGGATGGGGTGTTAGTAGATCTCTCAAGAGGGGTTCACTCTTTGCTCACGTTTGGACGAACGCTCCTCTTACCCCTCACACTCTGAAACATTATACCTTCTCTCTCTCTTCTCTTGCTTTCCGCTTTTTGTGCACACGCCTCAAATAAAAGAAAAACAAATAAATGACAAAGAGCAGAAGGTAGAACTCCTACCCCGAGCGACAATTCATTTGGACTTGGAGAACGGCGTCCACGCAACAGAAATAAATAATAAAGAAATAAAAACAATTCACATAGAGGATTGACTTAACGAACGGGTTCGGTCAGATTAGTTGGAGATCCCCTCTTGTCTAACTTAACATCGAACATGTATCACGAATAAGTCAGCCGAAGAAAACTAACTGCAGCAATGGAGATTTCGAGGGGTGCATACGGTCTCCGAGCCAGACGGGGGGCAGTGTGGGAGAACATGCAGTAAGACCAGCCAAGATCCCTTTGAAAGGAATGTCCTTGCTAGTTGTGTGTCCCCCAAATTCAGCATAACAAAGAGATGCATTGACAACAACAGATTTGGGTCCTAAAGGGGTCCTGTCCCATTGGCCTGGTCCCACTTAGTCCCGAAAGGTCCCAAGTAGGTCGTGGACCAGGACCAATGAGAGAGGTGTACCAAGTCAGTCCCAAACTGCCTCTACCGTATTGAAAAGGAAAAGACATTTCAGCAAGAATCTTTCCCTATAGCCGTTCATAAGTGAAAAGACAATGCAATGTTGAAAGATATGTCATTGAGAACAAGATACATCGGGACAAGCTGTTAAGGGAGGAAGAGGTGACGACCTTCCTCCGTCCGCTGGAAAAAGAATTATCCGAACAGCAAAAATCACAACTTGAACACCCGTTATCCAAGGACGAAATCAGGACTACCTTGCTGCAAATGGAGGAGGAGAAAGCGGCGGGCCTAGATGGTCTCTCAAAAGAGTTCTGGGAACCCTTTTGGAACATGATGGCCCCGGACCTAATGAAATACTATGAGCAGGTGTGGGAATCCGGAAGCATGGGGGAGTTAGTTGGACAAGGCATCCTCACCTTGTTGCATAAAAAAGGGGACAAAATGGTTATCGAAAATCATTGACTGATAACCTTGCTTACGGTCGTGTACAAGATGGTAGCGAAAGCCCTTGCAAACCGTCTGATCCTTGTCCTCGAAACCCTGATTCACCCTTCTCAAACAGGGTTTATCAAAGGACGAAGAATCCATGATAACATCCTCCTGATAAATGAGCTTCTCATAATAACAAGGCAGGATAAATGCAACGCAACCGTTATCTTTATTGATTTTGAGAAAGCATATGACCATGTGGATTGGTTCTTTTTGGACAAATGTTTGGAAAAAAAGAACTTCGGTCCACATTTTCGCTGATGGATTGCAATACTACACCAAAACGCCACGACAAGAGTTCAGGTTGATGGAATGTAGGCTCCGGAAATTCGCCTGCAGAGATCAGTCCGCCAAGGAGACCCGCTGGCCCCCTTCCTCTTCATTATTGTGATGGAAGCGTTGGTTGCGAACCTCCACACAAACAGAGACCTGCGAAAGCTCCACATTTCTTCCATCCTACCATCCCTGAAGAAGCCATCCCGGTCTGCTATATGTTCGCGGATGACCTGACTGTTATGCTGGATGTTTCTCTTGCGAATATGGAAGATATCAGAAACCTCATGAAGCGGTTCACTGCTGTGTTCGACATGACAGTCAATTGGGTACCAAGACCTCGGGGTGGTGGATCCATCACCAAGGGGTGCGCCCGCCTGAGCAGCCGCAGATTAAATGGCAACCCATGGAGGCCTCGATTCGGGTCCTGGGCATCATGATGACCGCCTTGGGCAGGCCAGCTTCGAATGATTGGATCTTGAAACCCGTGCTGGAAAAGATGGCTCACTGGACTGACAGCGGACATCACTGATGGGCAGAACTTTGGCCATCAACAATGTTGTACTGGCCTCACTACGGTACAAATCCGCGATATGGGCCTCTTAGCAAAGAGGTGGTCAAAGCATTGAAGAGATAGGTTAACACGTTGCTCTAGAGGGGGGACAACACCCTTCCTAATGTGATCACTAGAGTCGCCTGGCCGGTAGTTATTCAGCCAAGAGACAAAAGGGGGTCTAGGCGTCCTGGACCCGTCTGCTTTTCACCACCCATCTCCCGTGGGGGGCCTTGGCCCTTGAACAAATTGCACGTTTGGCTCCCAGACCTCTTGCGAGGTCCACCCACTGACCTGGCTTGAGGAGCGCTTTTGGTCCATTCCCCACCTTTGCCAATTCCCAAGAAACACAGAAAGGGGGGCTGCCAGGCGTGACTTGGCTGGGGACGACTTCTGGTGCAGGGCCCTTCGCGCGTGGCGCCAACTCTCCCTACCAGACAAGGGCAGGCTGTCCAGGTGGGAGGAGGTGGGGAGACAACCTCTGTTTGGGAATACACACATTATGGATTGGTGCGGGAGCATATATTGCAGTTCGGCCCCTCCGTGGAACAGCTGGGTCAAAAGGGGGGTGTTAAAAATTAACGACATATGGGCTGTGGAAGAGAAAAACTGGCAAAGCATTGTCATCATGTGGGACGAAACTTTGAGGAATTGATCTTTTATGTACCCTTGGATTGGGTGTGCATCCTATGTAAGGGACCATGTCTACAAGAAGGGGGCTGGGTGGATATCCCTGATGATCCTGAAAGCGTGGGGAATGTGGTGGAGGTACATACCCAGGAAGCTCTAAATCTTTTTCATCGGGAACATGACAATAGGTTAAAGAGGTACCACCCTGATGTGCTGAAATGGTGGAAAAATATAGATTTGCCCCGCATTTGGGTTCTCCATTCGCAGGACTCGTTCATGTTCTTCCCTGAAACCCCGCTTGCCAACCTTCCCCTTGACCCGGAGGAATAGAAATGGAATCTGTCAAGGAAAAAGGGGGTAAACAGGACCCTATTCACCTTGTCTGTGAAATCGGCCTACCGCCTCCTAAGACCGAGGATCAATGTGAAGGAAATTGTGAGAGAACGATGGCTAACTCGTATGAACGTGGGAATGGACGCAGTTCGACCTATTCGGTGGTTTAAGGCCAAGAGAGCCAAACCGGCGAAACTGGCTTCGCTGCAGTGGCATATAGAACACCACTGCCTCCCAACCAATAACTGGCTAATTGATCGAAAAGGCCTAGCGCTACCATGGTGTCACTCCTGTTTGGCCTCCTTTCCCCACCAAAAGATGCGGAAACCATAAAGCATATATTTTTGCAATGCCCAGGGGCGATTCTGACATGGAGATGGTGGGATAGGATCTGGCGAAAGCTTGGCACTACATCCATGTGGCCATGGGACTGGAGAGCCCTCTTATGTGAAGCCTGGTCCTCCCCTGCGGACTGTCCTTTCAAAAATAACATGTTTACGACGGGGAGGAGAGCTATCATTTGGACTCTTTGGCGAAAAAGGTGCATACTCCTGATTGAAGGAGTTAGGATAGAGGGGGAAGAGGTCACCGAAATGGTTAAGCAATATATTCGGGAGAAACTCATGGCACAATGGCAAAGTGTGAAAGTAAAATTGGATCTGTTTCAAACGAAAAAGACATATGGCAAGATATCCGACAATTTTCCAGGGAATGGCTGGGGAGGGAAGGTAAGATAGCCCACATCTGTTGGGAGGGAGGACAGTCTTCAGAAGGGGGTGAGGACGGGTTCAGAAGAGACTATGGTATCTGTTTTAGCGATTGGACGAGGGTAGATGGGGCGGTCCCTCTGTGCCCTCCTGATTTCCCCGGCCCCTTTCCACCCCATGGATTCTCCATGGTAGATCTACAGTGGTACGAAGCGATGTAGGTTTTATCTGCTCGGTCAATCCCCTGGCTTCAAGGTAATCAATGCTAACAGATGGAGGAGATACTAGTATGGTTCCAGCATGGTTCAGTATGCTTCAGGGGGAGGGAGTAACCAAGGAGTAGCTGTGTATCCGGCGCCGAATGCATGGTGAAGAGGTTTCCCCTTCCTACCAATACCCTGCTCAGTTGATCCCCTGGATTCAAGGGCAATCAATGCTGGCAGGAACATGACATAACTGTTTCCGGATATACTTCATTTTTAGTCTGTGCAAGGGAGGCTGGACACGTTTTCAGCAGGTGTTGCTCCCCACCAATAGATGGAGCCAGGTGTTAGTGGTGTCTTCTCTTATCAGCATCACTAACACTCGTGGGGGTGTTTCAAAAAAAAAAAAAAAAAAAAAAAAAAAAAAAAAAAAAAAAACATCATCCATCCATCCATCAGGTGAGAAAGCAATCTGCATGCTCACACACATAACCAAGACCGCAGAGAGAAAGAAGAAGAGAGCCCAACACACCCCAATAGGCCATGAAGCACCAAGCAACCACCCATGGGCATACCCAAGTCACACGACACTTACCTGTGAGGCCCGACCTCCAAAGATGGATAACAACTCACCCCCTTCTCTCATAGGTCCTCCTGACTCCTAGCTACCACTACACGAAGCGTCCTCGCATGACTAAGATGGCCTTCCTACACCCATGTTACAATGCAGGATCCTCCGTCGATGTTGAAGACCGAAGCAGCAACTTGGAGCTCTTCGATGCAGATATGGCAGCCTCCAACCAAGTCTCCCTCTTGAGGGGAAGCCCAAAAGTCACTCAGTGTCTTCTTGAAGTCCAGATTCCAGGTGCGAGTACCTCGCACTGTCTACTCCCTCTCGCTTACTCCAATCAGCCTCCTTTGTGTCCCGCCACCTCATTCAATCACTCAAGCAACCTGGTCAGGTCTAATGTCGACCCTACATGGCCTAACCAGGTGGGGGCAGCATCCACATACCTCACTGCCCCTCTTAACCCTAACTTCCAACCCTAATTTGAGATTAGGTTAGCCCTAACCGAATCCAGAATTAGGGTTAGGTTGACTAACACGTCTCGCCAGCAAGTAAGTCCGCTCCGATACCAATTGTTAAGATCTTGGTCATTCCCAAAGTGCAAATTCACAATGAAAGAGAATGCCACCCGATTGCGAAAGAAATGAAAGCACTTGCGAAGAGATAGAGACCAAAGAAGAGAGAAAGAAGAAGAAGAAGAAGAAGAAGAAGAAGAAGAAGAAAAAGAAGATGTACACCAGCAAGACCAATGACGAATCCCCCTTCTCTCTCGACCTTCCTCCTCCCACTTCACTTTGCCAATCTTATTCTTCTCCCAATAATAATAATAACAACGAGTGGATGAACTAGAATCAATATCCGAAGTTCCCTCTTATTGCTGACACAACAACAGGTCCACCATAGCCATGGTTTCCCCCTTCTTCCTCCTCTCACATGCCTAGGCTATGGCAGACTACTAAAGGTTATGCCCTCCTGTGCAATGGACAACGCAAAGCAGCTATGTCGCTGCCTCTCATGCCGCCATGCCCGACTCTGCCTCGAGCTTCCTTGGTGCGGCACTACCCCAACTGGGGCCTTTTAG
This sequence comes from Chara braunii, assembly GCA_003427395.1. Classification (NCBI taxonomy): domain Eukaryota; kingdom Viridiplantae; phylum Streptophyta; class Charophyceae; order Charales; family Characeae; genus Chara; species Chara braunii. The sequence goes on along the minus strand of BFEA01000010.1, from coordinate 947,564 downwards.
ATGCAGCGCCTATCAAGGTGATGAAGAGGGTGTCCACCATAGCGAGGTAGGTACCTCGCCACTCTCCTCCTTCGCCCCCGTCTTCGTCCTCAGCCTGGGCTGCTCGCCATAGCCAGGCTGAGTGCCCAGCTGCTCTCCTCCTCCCAGCAGCGCTCCCAAGTCCAGCGCTTGGCTCCAACAGTATGTCGCCAATTCTTGCACACCGCAAATGAGGAGGAGCTGCTTGCTCCTCCTGAAGATATAGTGACCTATTGGCCTCTTGGGCAGTGACTTCCTAGGCCGAGCGGCCTCCCAACAATCGGGACCTCCTATCTTTCGGAGGTAAACATCATTGCAGGCTCTGATATTGTCTGGACAGGCCTAGACTCTGGCTACTTGGACTGGTACCGACCTATCTCTAACATACTGCTATTGGGCCTCTAAAAATGCCAACTTTTGTCTTCTTCTGCTTGGCCTCTAGTACCCGACATTTCTACCACTCCTGAGTGGTACCGGCCTACCTGCTACTTGAGTGTTTTCCCCGCTGCAAGTCATGGCCACAGGTAAGTACCGGCCCTGCGCGGCCTTTCAACCAACAAGTACCCTTGCGGGTCACATGCTCAGGCCGACAAGCACTGAGAGAGGCACGCAGACCAGCAGGCACGCACACAAACTCCGACTTAGAAATCACAGCAGAATGCAAGCATCTCACAAAGGCATACATTCCAGCGGCAAATCCCAGAAATCAGTAGTGTTCTCAGTCTGTGTTTTGGCGGGTCATTACAGATATGAAGTCCGGATACCATCAAATTGCTATTAGACCTGAGGACCAGCACAAAACGGCCTTTCAAACCAGGTAAGGTCTGTACGAGTTTGCGGTGATGCCCTTTTTCCTATGCAATGCTCCTAGGAGGTTCCAGCACGCAATGAACTGGATCTTTCATGACTATTTAGGCAAGTTTATCGTTGTGTACCTCGACGATATCCTTATCTTTAGTAGGACTGTAGAGGAGCACGCTGAGCACGTGAAAACAGTACTAGGGCTCCTAAGACAACACCAATACTTGGAAAAATGTGAATTTGGTTGAACCAAGATCTTATATCTGGGTCATGAGGTTCTGTGGATGGTTTGTGGTCGGATGATGCCAAAGCGGTCAGGATACGTGACTGGCCTAGATCTCAGTCTGTGACTGATGTGAGGTTATTTTTGCGGATGACAGGCTGTTACGGCCTGTTTGTGAAGAGCAATAGTACTGTAGCCTCTCCTCTAACTGACCTCACGTGCCTTGACTCCCCATGGCAGTGGACCGAAGAATGTGAGGCAACCTTCAAGAGATTGAAATATGCCCTGACGCACTATGAAGTCCTTGAACTTCCGGATCTTGAACATCCCTTTGTTGTGACCACAATGGCCCGCCAAATTGGCATAGGCGCGGTCCTTGCGCAAAAGGAGGGGAAAAAGTTGAGGTCGATTGAGTACATTGTTTTGCTTGATCAAGAGGCGTTTAAAGACGGCCCTCGAAGTCCTCAGGAATTATTTAACGTCGCAAACAGGACGACGATCACAACCAATGGAAGGTACTCCGCCGATATTTATTTAAAGACGTCTGGTGCTCGTCTCCTCTGTAGGGCTGGCCTGCCCCTCGTAACCCATCTACAGCGCAGCATGCAGACAAAGGACAAAGCAACAAAGCATGCGTGCTCTACTCCCAGTGGGTTGGCATGGTGACGGTGACCATGTGCTTCATCCATGGCCCCTCAGATAGCTCCGACCTCTCCTTCCAGATGCTTCATGTGAACAATGCCGACTCTCAAGGTTGAGCGCACTTGACTCCTCACAAGAGAGGACTCTCAAGACAGAACACACATCCTCATGGTAAGAAGTGTCGAAGAGGGTAGATAAGGTTAGGAGCAACGCACCTCAAAATAGCTGCCCCCAACCACAGATATCCTGACCAGATGACGTGACGTCGATTGTGATGACCAATCATTGCTTCGTCACAGTCACCTCAGCATCAATTGAATATCAGATAGTTCTCATCACACTGCGAACACCCAAAACTACCTCGTAGCCTTCCAGGCGATACCCCTCTCCCCCTAGGTCACCCTGCTTGCCTTTGCCCTCCTCACTACACACTTCCTACGGTCGCTCACCCAGCAGTCCGCATGCATGTACCACATAGGCAGAAGACAAGCGCCATATTAGCGCAACGCACCACAGCTCCGATACCAAAATGCAAGGAAAATGAGCGATAACGAATTCCAGAAACCAAGCAGCAGCATACACTTGAAACCAGATAGTCGTGACCTCGAACCAAAAGCAGAATTGCAACACGTGTTTCACCAAATAAGAGCACAACAAAAGTTCACAAGTTACGATGTTGGAATAGTCTCATCATCATCATCAATGAACCAATATCGACTCCCTATCTGGCACTCAGCGCCCATACTACGAATGGCAGATCCTATCTACCCAATCTACAATGGCGCTGGTGACGTTAACAACTCCCCGAAGTACGAGCAGATCTCGGCCAATGCCGTTCGCCTCAAGCACCAGGTATGTCTCACGCATCACTCACAACCTCGATCCCCCACACAAATGCCACGTGCACCCAAGGACCACCGTCCGCCCCATCCAGCACCTCGCATGCCAGCTCTGCTATGGCTGCCTGCGTGCATCTAGCTCGCCCGTGAGTGAGTGGGCGCTTGCTTGCCAGTAGCGCACCAGCGCTTGTGCAACATGTAGCAAGTGCGCGAATGCGAAATGCGGAGGCAAACACTTTCCTTTATGGAAGTGGCCTGCCTGCTGCGTGCTGCTTGGCTGTGTTGGGCCCTGCCCAGAAGCTTCTGGTAGGCCCTTAGTGGCTGAGCCCCGATCCAAGGGAATCAGGCACAGGGCCTGGGGTGGTTACCCGTGTCCAACCTGCCAGTCGCCTCTATGCAGCCCATGGCCTGTGTCTAGCCAGGGCCTGCCTCTGATACATTAGGAAGAAGGCGGGCAGGGCGTGGGCTCTCTCAACCAACTGGTGCTGCGCAACTGCCTGAATTTTCGCAGTTGCGTGTGAAGCCCAAAATAGGCCTCTCGTCCCGTTGTCAGGCCTGCCTTCACTTAGGGCAGCCAATATTGAGAACAGGGCCCAATAGGGCTTATCGAGGCCGTGAGCCTTGCATTATTTTAATGAATTTAAAATACTTGATCTGGTTTTAAATGAATTTAAAATAATTGAATTCATTCAAATGGGTAAAAATCGAATTTAATTAATTTCTAAATGGATTTAAAACGAATTTAATTAATTTTGCAAGGAATATGAGTGTGAACGATATACAGAAAACCAAGTTGCAAAATCACACAGATGTCAAGGTAGTCGTATCCAAGCAGAGTACAAAATGCATCGAGAAACCATCCGTATAGAGCATACAATGAAGTAATGAGCCAGTGTCCAAGCCCGTAGGCCACACCAACACAGTATTCAAAGTCGCTCCTGGCTGTATGACGCCCAGCGCCCAGCCTACCTGCCCGACTAGCCTACCTACAGCTGGTTCACGCCACAGGATCGCTTCGACTCACAAAGACCAATGTACATGACTGTGAACACCAAGGTACGTATCTCCTCACCCTCAATCAGACCTCGATTGCCCCACACAGCGCCTCCTTCCTTGAAGACCACCAGATCACCCGCTGTACCCCCTAGCGCCCAGCAGCCCGGCTATGGCTGCCCTCGCCCCGATGCCCTGCAGCGCCTCACTCCACCTCAACACGCCCTGTCAGCACCTTTGGCAGCAGCGCAGCAGCATCAAGAGAAAGCGCAGTAGCACTTCCTCATTGCCAGCACTGGCCAGAATTCTTGGCCTTGGCTGCCTCACTACTTTTGTGGAAGTGGCAGCCTCCTGGATGCTGCGTGTGGCTTGGCTGAAAGCTTCCGGTTGGGTCCCAGACCCTGCTTCCAGGCCCAAGACTACAGTTGAGGGCCTGGGCCCTTTGCAGTTAGGCACGACCTGAGTCTCTGGACTTGGGTTGTTTGCTGCCTCTGTGCAGGGCTCCCAGGCAGGTGCGTCGTCACTATTGCTTTTGCAAAGGCCGATGGCCTGCTTCCCAATGTATCGGCCCTGCTTTGTGTATGTGTGCCCAGGTGCAACTGTCAAGGCCTCGACCAACTGTAACATATGGAAATGTTGAATTTTGCCTTTGACGAATATCCAGGCCCGCCTTCACTTAGGGCGGGCACTTGGCTTGCTGGGGGCATTGGCGAACAATGTGATGTTTGATAGGGCCCCTTGAGTGCTTATTCCTCTCATTCCATCCCCCTTAGCGTCGAAAGTCCGTTGAGATGTTTCATGCTGGTGCCTTCCCCTCCAATTTCTTCTCATAGTTGCTCCCTTGAAATCCATCGATCTTCCTTCGGATCAGTATGATGCTTGAAATGTACTCTGTACGTCCTCGCAGGTTTGGGAGGTCTTCCCCTGCTAGGTGGCTTGGGAACATACGTGTCTTTGTGATCCAGGATGTCGTCGACGTCCACGTGGCCATCCATGGTTGGGGGCAGCGTAGATCTGGGTGATGGGAACTGTGCTGTCTCAGCGAAAGGTGCAAGCTTCGAGGCGTGAAAAACAGCGTAAGTGTGTAAGTGACCCGCAATACGAATGACGTACGAGGGACCATCCAAATCATTTTCCCAGGCAGGTGCGTCGGCACTACTGCTTTTGCAAAGGCCAATGGCCTGCTTCCCAAGTATCGGCCGTGCTTTGTGTATGTGTGCCCAGGTGCAACTGTCAAGGCCTCGACCAACTGTATGACGCAGCAATGTGAGGCTCACTAGTCTACCCAACCAACCGGCGTGCTGCGAGAGCCTGAATACCCACATATGGAAATGTTGAATTTTGTCTTTGACGAAAATCCAGGCCCGCCTTCACTTAGGGCGGGCACTTGGCTTGCTGGGGGCATTGGCGAACAATGTGATGTTTGATAGGGCCCCTTGAGGACTTGTTCCTCTCGTTCCATCCCCCTTAGCGTCGAAAGTCCGCTGAGATGCTTCATGCTGGTGCCTTCCCCTTCAGTTTCTTCTCATAATCTGCCACGATATGAGGAGCTGTCTTGACAAGTTCCTCCCTTGAAATCCATCGATCTTGCTTCGGATGAGTATGATGCTTGAAATGTACTCTCTACTCCCTCGCAGGTTTGGGAGGTCTTCCCCTGCTAGGTGGCTTGGGAACATACGTGTATTTGTGATCCAGAATGTCGTTGACGTCCACGTGGCGATCCATGGTTGGGGGCAGCGTAGATCTCTGTGATGGGAATTGTGCTGTCTCAACGAAAGGTGCAAGCTTGGAGGCGTGAAAAGCAGGGAAAGTCTCAACGAATGACGTACGAGGGACCATCCAAATCATTCCCCACAATGTCAACGACTTCCCACCGAAATACTGAGACATTCGTTTCCTAGAGATGCCAAACTGTCCCAACTCACTAGGCTTGACCCAGACACGTTCCCCTACCTGAAATGTGGACTGTCGGCGACGCTTGTTCTCAGAAGCAATCATGGCTTCCTGAGATTTCTTGATGTGTTCGACAGTGTGCTGCAACAGTTTTTCATACTGGATGCCAAATTCAATGGTTCCAGGAGTTGCAGCAGTTCGGTTTTCAGGCAGGAGGAAGTCTAGAGCGGATTTAGGCTTCCATCCCAGATGTAGTTGACTAGGACTGACGCCTGTGGTGCTGTGTACAACATTGTTGTACAGACTGGCGATGAGAGGTAATTTCTCATCCCAATCGTCCTGGCTGGCCTTAATGTAATGCCTCAGCAGATGCTGCACCACACGGTTCATCTGTTCAGCCCACCCATTTTCTTCGAGATCCTCGAAGTCATCTGCAGGTGGCTGCCCATTTGTTCAGCGGCCTTCTTCCACATCTCGCTTGTGAATCACACATCTCTATCACTAACAATTGTCTTTGGCAGTCCAAAATCACGCACCCAGTTATCCATGAATAACTTGATGAGATGTTCAGTCCTGGCGGTCTCCGACATGGCAATTAGTCTACTTAGTGAACCTATCAACTATGACGAAGATGTGCCTCTTGCCATTCTTGCTAGTCACGAGAGTATCCATGAAGTCCATGGAGATACTCTGCCCTGGGCCAGCAGCAATGGGTAGAGGCTTCAGTAGCCCAAGCGGAGCTTGAGTCCGCGATTAATCCCGCTGACATACCTGACAGGTCTGTACGTACATCTTTACATCGTAGCATGTTAGGCCACCAAAATCGTTGTACTAAGTTAGCACTAGTCTTCTTGTAGCCGAAATGTCCCGCTCAATCACGGGACTCGCCTAAAAGCAAACTACGCAAAATTTTCCTAGATGGAGCAACTAACCTTTGAACCCTGCCTTTTCAAGAAAGAGTAATCCATCCACCATCACAAACTCATTAGTGGTGGCCTTGTCTTTGGCCTGCAGTTTCTTGATGATGTACATCGTGATGGGATCTTCCTTGTAGGCTTCCTCCAAAGATCGAGTCACGTCCTAAGATAAGCCAAACTAAGAAATCAGCGCATTTGCAACCTTGTTGTACTCTCCCTTCACATAGTCCAGTTTGAAGTCATACTGATCTATGACTTCAATCTAGCGTTTGAGTGCATCGGAGAGAACGGGTTGTGTCTTGATCCACTTGACGGTCTGATGGTCAGTTCTCAAGTAGAAGACCCTTCCTAACAGATAGTGCCTCCAGTGGACAAGTGCCTTGTAGAGAGTGTAGAGTTCCCTCTCGTAGGTGGACTTTGATCTTTTTGCTCATGTACTCGACTGGTCTCAACTTTTTCCCTTCCTGCTGAGCCAGCACTGTGCCAATGCCGTATTTGCTTGCGTTAGTGGTTACAACAAATGGCCTTTAAGGGTTGGGTACCATGAGAACCTCATGGTGCGTGAGATCATGCTTTAAACGCTTGAAAGCTGCCTCACACTCGTCGGTCCAGTCCCATGGTGTGTCAAGTTGAGTTAGATCAGTCAAGGGATGCAATCGTACTATAGTTCTTTACGAAGTTATGGTAATAACCACACATTCCCAAGAATGATCTGAGCTCAGGCACTGACTGGGGTCGAGGTCAGTCCCTAATGCTAACCACCTTTGCATCTTCGGGCCAAATCCCATCCACGGATACTTCATGACCCGAGTACAAGATTCGAGTGCGACCGAACTCGCATTTCTCTGTGTTTATCTTATGCTTGTGCTGCCAGAGGAGTGAAAGTACTCTATCTACTTGCTGAGCATGCTCCTCGACAGTTGTACTCAAGATTAGTATATCCTCGAGGTACACGCCGACGAACTTATCCAATGGAAGATCCTATTCATAATGTGCTCGAATGTACCCGACGCATTGCAAAGGCCAAAGGGCATCACCACAAACTCGTAGAGACTGTACTTGGTCTGGAATGTGGTTTTGTGCTGGTCCTCTGGTCTTATGGCAATTTGATGGTAGCCGAATTGTAAGTCTATCTTTGTATGGTACTTGCATCCATGCACCCTATCCAATAGGTCGTCTTTGCGTGGTAGAGGCTTTGTCTTCTTAATGGTGATGGCATTGAGGCCTCTATAATCAATGCACATCCTTAGTGTTCCCCCTTTCTTTGGAACAAACAAGACTGGTGAGCCAAAGGGGGAAGTGCTACGCCGTATCCAACCCTTTTCTGTGAGCTCTTTCAGTTATCTACGAAGCTCGTCCAACTCGGTCGGAGCCGTCCTATAGATTCTCCCTTTAGGTGTCTTGCTACCTGGGATGATCTCTATGGCATGGATAACCTCCCTGTCTACCACTCCCGAGGGCTCCTCGAACAGATCAGGGTACTTAGCGATGATTGTCTTTATTCCTGGGGGTGTTTTAATGGCCTCCCCTTTCTCAGAGACATAGACTAAATACATTCATTCCTCTTGTTCATAATAATTATAGAAGGCAGGTGCGCATAAGCACCCATAGGAGTCTATTAACCTATTGGCTTTATACTTGGCCAATCTAACGGTCCTCCCATTAGGCAACTTGTGCTTAAGCACCTTCCTTGTCCCAATCAAACTGGGGTTTGGCAACCTCGAGGTAATACACGCCCAATAACATGTCAAAGGGCAACTCGTCGCTCACCAGGAATTTCTTATGGGTTCTCTCCTCCCGGGCAGCAGAAAGTGCAGACTACATCTTTAACGTAGTCCTCCACCATCATGTGCTCTTTGTTGGCCAAAGAAGACGGCGCTGCACCGGGTCCTTAAGGCACAGTCTGTCAACGCGGTCGCGACTTATGAAGTTTGGCGTGGAGCCAATGTCTACGAAGGCGCCGCACTTGTGACCACCCACACCAACTTCCTCAACGAAGTGCTTCCCTCTAGAACCTCTACTCGGTGCCATCCAGGACTCACGAGGGTCCCTTGCCGACCACTCACCTTGAAGGTCCTTCAGACACATCCAACTTATAGAGTATAGTTGGGTGCGGATGCGTCTGCGGGGTGACTAAGGAATCAATAGCTTCGGCCAACTCTTGAAACGGGGAGGGTACATCACCCTCTTCAACGAGAGTAGAAGCAACTACAACTTCTACCGGCCCCAAGTGTTTCCCGAGCTGGAGGTCGTAGAGGCCCCAAACTTAGAAGAAGGAAACCCACCTTAGGAGGGATCTTCTGCGAGACCTTCGGGTTCTTGCACTTAAATTGGGTATGGCCGTACTCGCAAGCACCTCGCGACCAATGGTCCCGCCACACTTCTTGATCCAGGCCTGCTCTAACCCAAGCTGCTATTTTGTTTGGGTTAGTGGCCTGCCTCTGACTCCTTTGTTGACCGGCCTTGCCGCGGCCCGCTGCCGTAGTCTTAACTACTGCGGCGAGGTTGCTACCCTCAGCACTCTCCTCACCGTCTAACTCTGCACCCTCCACAAGTTTAGAAACATCATCGATTTCAGTTTGATTCTCTTCGGAATCAACCATCATCAATCGATTACCCTTCTTCTTCCATCCCTGTGGAGTCTTCTTATTTCTCTCGTCCGTAGAAGGGGTCTGAGCACTACCCAGTCTAGACTCTAAATCTAGGGCATTCTTACTGAATGTCTCAAACGTATGATACTCTAACCGAGCTATGCTGGCCAGTAAGTTCTTGATGTATGTGGGAAGACATTTCGAGAACATGGTCAATAAGACCTGTGGATTGTACTCCACTCCTAGGAAAACGATTAGGCGCTCTACGGTTGTGGTAAGCTCTCGCACTGACTTGTACTTCCTAGCATCAAGCTTTAGTAATCCATCAGTGGCAATCGGCTGAGGATTGTGCCATAGTGCTTCCACTAAGTCCATTGAGCTTTCTAGGGTGTGGGTCTGCGCCCAATCACCCATGTTGGTGCTAAACCCCTATGAAGCTACTAATTCATTCAACGAGCGAGCTGCTGAGCCCTCTAAGTAGGATGCAGCAATAATCACCTCCTCCTCTACCAACGTCCTCTTTGCCCTCATCCACACTGGCACCGTTCTCAACCACGTGTCGAGAGCCTCATCCTTCTTTTCTCTTGAGAAGGTTGGAGGTGGTTTTAAGGGGGTCTTGGGATACCAAAGAAATTGCAGTCTCGCTGGCGAGACAGGTGGCGATTGTGATGTAGCACCAGTCGCTGGACCGGAAGATGAAGAAGCAACAGTCTGAGATAGGGCTGCTGCTGATGTACCACTTGGTGGTGGTCCGGACTGAGCGGCATAGGGCCTGTCGTCGCTGAGAATGGCATCGATGGCAAGACTGATGGCCTGATTCCTGGCCTGTGCGTGGCGTTCAAGATCTGGTCTAAGGTGTCCTGGATGGTCTCCAGTTTAGTGTCCATGTATGCGTGCATGGACAAGATGCTCGCCTTAAGAATCTTTTCATTTTTGCTAAGGGTCGAGTCATCTAACCCCTCTAGTGCAGCCTTGTCTGCCTCCCTGCCCTCTAGTCTGACACTTCTATCTCAAATCTCTTTCTCTCGTTTAGTAGCCTGCATGAGTTCCTTCTCTAGCCTCAAGCGAATTCTCTCTACTTGCTGGAGCTCCATCTTCTCCTGGGTGCGAGGAGGTGGCGAGCTGAACTGTGAAACCGCCATCTGACTAAACTGGTCGCGTTGGGTGGCATATCCAAACTCTGACCAGTAGAGTTTGCAGCAGAGGTGGCTGAAGAGGTAGCCATTGCTACCGTGCTAGCTGCTGCTAATGCTAATGCTCGTTCAGCCGCTGCTGCTGCCTCTCTCACAGTCTCTAGATCAGGCCCTTGCCTCGGCCCTAAGCCTTCTCTTGTCACCTGGTAGTAGAACCTGGAACACAACGGGTATCCTACCGGTATCCCGTAATGTCTGCCTCCTATCGTCAGATCTATCCTCCCCACCCTCTCATCCGCTCATGGGCTACGCAAACGCTGTCTGCACTAATGTCCTCTCTGGGACCTACCGCAGCATACGTCTGACCGGTTCTAAAAATAAATAAAGTGATAGATGTCTGGCGAGTTACGTGGACTACTAGTCAAGCGGCATCATCAGCACCTACACAAACTGTACATATGTAGTCTACCTCTATCTTTGATTAGTTCTGCACAGAAGCTTTAAACCACCAGTACCTCTGAGCCTGTTTTTGCCCGACCCTGAATTTCACTGTGCTCCGAGTTTGCCGAGCCTGGGTCCCACTCCATTTCTTTATGGTACTCTCACGGGGAAAAAAAAAGGAGAAAATAATAGAAAAGTTGCGGCCGTGAAATTTGCAAAAAAAGAAAAGGAAACAATGCTCTGGCCGTGATTGCAGTTGTATACATTCTTGGAAGTGGTAGTGTGAGTATGCTCTCAGTGAGGGCATCTCAGCCCCGTGGCCAGGTTGTCAGATTCCAAAAACATACACACAGTATTCGGCCATGGAAATGGCTGGATGCGTTCCTCTTAAGTGCCAGTGTGATGAGGGTTACAATCCTCTGAGGGAACACAGCCCGAGCAGATCACGGATTCAGATTGTCAGATTCCAGAAACAGAAGGGGAAAAAAAAAAGAAACGGAAACACACATTCGGCCGTGAAAATGGTTGGATAGATCAGGATTACAATCCTATGAGGAAACACAGCCAGCGCAGATCACGGATTCCGCCCTGCCTCGTTGGCAGGGGACTCGTTATAAACAAACGAGAAATAAAAAAAGAATGTGACCGTCTTTGCTGTAGGATGCATATTGTAGAGGAAGACTGTGAGCACGGCCTCCTGGACTACCCTGCCCGACATCATTGCAGTACATAAGCTTTTTTTTTCCCTTTTTCTTTCATGCGCGGGTAAAATAAAACTAAGATTTATGGGACTGGGTCCCACCACCGATTTCTTCGGGAACAGACCAGTACATTGTAATTTCCCAACACTGGCAGAGGTACTAGTGGCTTAAGAAGAACTGACTATGGTAGATTACAGTCCTACTCTAGGCTGTCTGTTAGGTGTTAGCAGTCTGTGAACCAACTAATCAAGATAAAAATAAACTACAGTCAGCAGATGTATGCACAATGGATAATATAGTGATGTTGAGTTGAGTTCACAATTGGAATCCCCCTTCCCCTGTATCCAACGAACATGTGAGTATCATCAAGCTGTGGTGTCTAAGGTGTGCAACCACGGCCCACCCCTGTGCCCAAGAAGTATGCTTATGACCAGCCTGCCCTTTATTTACCTCACGTGCAACGAGCCTTACGTCTGACTGATCTGGCTAATCAAGAGGCAATTTAAGGACAGCTCCCGAGTGTGCTCGGAATTTTTAACGTCTCAATCAGAAGGACGATCACAGCCAGTGGACAGTTCACACCACAACCAGAAATATTTATAGACGGTCTGGGAGCGTCTCCGTAGGACTGGTCAGTCCGCACACCCCTTCTATCAGCGCAGCAAAGAGCCTCAATGGACAAAGCAGCATGGCCTGTGTACTATTCCCATGGGTTGGCATGGTGACCGTGACCCGTGCTTCGACCAGGGCCCTTCAGAGGCAACGCCCTCTCCTGCCAGATGCGCCACCGGGAAGAATATCGCCTCTCAAGGTAGAGCGCACACGACTCCTCACCAAAGAGAGGACACTCAAGTTGGACTCGCTTCCTCACGGTAAGAAGAGATTGAGAGGGTAGATAAGGAATGGGAACAACGTACCTGGAGATAGCTGCCCCCAACCACAGACTTCTCACCCATTGGGCCGACGTGCATTTCGATGACTGGTCATTAGCCTCGGTACCACCCACAACGCAATGCAGTGCCACCTCATCCAAAATGCCACGTCAGCATACTCTCATTATCATACGCACATCCACTGTCACGACAGCTCCCACGCTGTCGCCACAGCCTTCCAGCGGCCGACCTCCCCACCTAGGCCGTGCTGATTAACCAGTGCCAAAGTATCCTTTCTGCACATGAAGCATCGTCAGCGCGCCAAGTAACAATGTCGCCGGTGCCAGGTCAGCGGCGACCACCAACCAGCTCTGATACCAAATTGCAAGGAATATGAGTGTGAACGATATACAAAAAACCAAGTTGCGGAATCACACATGTCCAGGTAGTCGTATCCAAGCAGAGAGTACAAAATGCACCGAGAAACCATCCATATAGAGCAATACAATGAAGTAATGAGCCAATGTCCAAGCCCGTAGGCCACACCAACACAGTATCCAAAGTCGCTCCTCACTGTCTGGCGCCCAGCGCCCAGCCTACTCTGCCCGACTAGCCTACCTACAGCTGGTTCACACAACAGGCTCACTTCGACAATCGAAGACCAATGTACATGACTGTCAACACCATGGCCGACCTCTCTTTGTGCACCAGGTACGTATCTCGTCACCCTCAATCAGACCTTGATTACCCAACACAACACCTCCTTCCTTGAAGACCACCAGATCACCCGCTGTACCCCCTGGCGCCCAGCAGCCCGGCTATGGCTGCCCGCGCCCTGCTGCCCTGCAGCGCCCCACTTCACCTCTGCGCACCCCGTCAGCGCCTTTGGCAGCAGCGCAGCATCAAGCGAGAGCGCAGCAGCACTTCCGCATTGCCAGCACTGGCCAGAATCCCTGGCCTGGGCTGCC
>BFEA01000010.1:886853-927541 GCA_003427395.1 Chara braunii | reverse complement strand
CGGGGTGACTAAGGGGTCATTAGCCTTGGCCTTGTCATGAAGTGGGGAGGGTATCAATCCCACTTCATCTTGAGTAGAAATGGCTTATACTTCCACTGGCCCTACGCGTTTCCCGAGCTAGAAGCCTGGGAGTAGGTTGGCCCCATCTTTGGAGCTACCTTCTGCGTAACCTTAGCGTTCTGGCACTTGTACTGTGAGTGTTCGTACTCCCCGCAGTTTATACAAGCACCACGCGTTCGGCGGTCACGCCACACGTCTTGATCAAGACCTGCCTTTACCCACTCAGCCTGCTTGGTCTGATTGGAGGTGGCCTTTCCTTGACCCCTAGCGTGGCCCTTCCCTTGGCTTGCCGCCTTAGTCTTAACTACTGCGGAGAGGGTGCTACCCTCAGCTACCTCCTCGCCGTCATACTCTGAGTAGTCCATCAGGTCAGAGAGCTTATCAATCTCAGTTTGAGTCCCATCAGACTCAACAATCATCAACTTCGCCCCCTTCTTCTTCTTTGAGTCATTCCCTGAGGTGGGTTGAGCATTGCCTAGCGTGACCTCCAAATCTAAGGCTTTCCTCAAACGAATGGTACTCTACGCGTGCCTCACTGGCTAGTAAGTTCCTCATGTTCTCAGGAAGACATCTAACAAACGTAGTTAAGAGGAATTGATCACTGTAGTTGATGCCTGGAACGAGGATCAGGCTCTCGACGGTAGTCGTAAGCTCTTTAACCGACTTGAACTTGCGTTGGTCGAGTTTGTTAATGGCATCAGTGGCCCTTTGAGCCTCCTGTGGGTTATGCCATCGAGCTTCTACCATCTCCATGAACTGGTCTAATGTCAAAGTCTTAGCCCAGTCCGCCATGCGTCGCCCGTATCCGGCCTTCACAACTACACCATCCAACCACTTGGCTGCCTTACCCTCAAGGTAGGATGCAACAGTAACCACTTCGTCCTTAGGCAAGGTCCTCTTTGCCTTCACCCAAACCGGGACGGTCCTCAACCATGTGTTGAGTTCCTCGTCCTTTCTCTCGCTTGAGAAGGCAAGAGGTGGTTTCATTGGGGTCTTGGGATACCATTGACCCTGCGGCTGTCCGGATTGCTGAACAGGTTGTTGCGGTGGTGTAGCTCCCACTGCTGGACCCGAAGAAGAAGGTGCAACAGTCTGTGCGACTACTGCAGACGCACCACTAGGCTGTGTACCAGCTTGAACTGGAAAGGGGCCTGACATCGCCGATAACGGCAACGGCGATTGTGCTGGTGGCCTTAATCCTGGCCTTGTCAAAATGTCTAGGATCCGGTCCAAAGTGCTCTGCATGAAGTCCAACCTGCTGTCTACGTGCGCATGCAGTGACAGCATGTTGTTCCTCTACACTTTCATGGGCTCATTCATTCCAGAGTCGTCCATGCCCTCCAACTCAGCCTTGTCAGCCGCTAACGTTTCAAGCCTGGCTGTTCTACTCGTTTTCTCTCTTTCTCTATCGGTAGCTTCTTTCAGTTCCTTCTCTAATTGTCCACAAATCCTTTCGACGTGTTGGAGCTCCCTCATTGCCCTTTCGCGAGGAGTCAATGGGCTGAACTGCGAGCCCGCCATTTGACTTGTAGACTGAAAAGAACCTGATGAACTGGAAGTGCCCGCGAACCCTGTTGGCATTCCCAACTGGGGTCCAGACGAGAACGCAACTGAAGTTGCAGCGGAGGATGCTGCTGAAGAAGTCATTGCTGCGGCCCTGGCTGCTGCTGCAGCCTGTTCCCTAGCTGCAAGGTTTGCTGCTTCTCTCGATGCTGCAAGAGCACGGGCTCTGCGTTCGGCACGAAGTCGTCTTTCTTCTCCCTCGTCTGGGGTCCTAAACACGTACGGGATCCTACTTGATCTTGCACGTGTTAATTTAGCATCGTCAACTCCCTCCTCGTCGACGTCTGATCCGTTCATTAATTAGGCAAACATTGTCTGCACTAGAGTCCCCTAGTGGAATCCTACCGCAGCATGTGTTTGACCGGCACCTAATTTTCTAGAAATGGTTGTGTCCGGCAAGTCCCCTACTGTACCGATCAAGTGGCATGTCTACAACATTCACACAGATTGTTTACATAGTCTAATTGCACTTTGAGTGGTTCACTTACAGCAGCACAAGATAGAACTGGCTATGGTAGTATACTTCAGTCCTACTCTAGTTTGTCTGTGAGGTGTTAGCAGTCTGTCCACCAACTAATCAAAAGTACAAAAGACCATGTAGCAGATGTATGATTGATGGGTATAGTTGTGTATTCAGTTGAGCACCAATTGGAATCTACCCTTCCCCTCAATCCAACCATCCGGGCAGCATCATTGAGCAGAGCAGTGTATTCGTGTGTGTATCGGCCCACCCCTGTGCCCAAGTCAAAGCCGAGCAAGCCAACCAGTCCACTCTTATTTACCCTCGTACGGAAACGAGCCTTACTGTCCATGTGATCTGGCTGATCAGGAGGAATTTATAGAGCGCCCCCATCTCTTCACGAATTCTTTATTCTCGCAGTCAGGACGACGATCACAGCCAGATTCACAATGAATTCCCAACCAGAAATGTTTATAGACGGTCTGGTAAGCGTCTCGCAAAGGTTGGCACACCCGACAAGACTTCTATCTGAGCGCAGCAAGTGCCAAACAGGACAACAGCCATCGCATGTGTGCACTACTCCCTATGGGTTGGCATGGTGACCGTGACCCAAGTGCTTCGACCAGGGCCCTTCAGAGGCACCGCCCTTTCTCCTTCCAGATTGCTTCCGGGAAGATTGTCGTCTCTCAAGGTAGCGCGCTCACGACACCTCACCAAGGAGAGGACTCTCAAGTTGGACTCACTTCCTCACGGTAAGAAGAGATTGAGAAGGTAGATAAGGTAAGGGATCAACATACCTGGAGATAGCTGCCCCCAACCACAGATTCTCACCAATTGAGCTGATGTTGCATTTGATGACCGGTCATGAACTCGGTACCACCCACAACGCAATGCAGTGCCACCTTAGTCCAATGCCTCATCAGCATGCTCTCATCATCAATCAAACATTCCGCTGTAACCCACGGCATACACTGCCGCATTAGCCTTCCGGCGCACCCCTCTCTACCCAGGGCGTGCGCCTAACAATGGCCTGACGTCAGAAGTACCCACTGCAAAGAAGCATCATCAACGCACCAAGTCTGTATAACGCCAGCATGCCGAAGGTAAGTGGCGATCAAACCAGCTCCGATACCAAATTGCAAGGAACATGAATATGGACGAAGCACAAAAATCCAGAATGCAAAATCACACTGAAGTCCAAGTAGTCAAAGCCAAAGCAGATAGCACAATGGAACCGAGTAACCATCCAATTGAGAATGATACAGAAGAATCGTGAGTCAATGTCCAAGCCCAACAGGGCAACACCAACAGCATAACCCAAATGTAGCTCTGTCCTGTGAATGGCGCCAGGCGCCCTATCTACTCTACAGCCTATCCTACAACTACAGCAACGAAAGCAACCAGACAACTTGACTACCAGCGAGTGATGATGTCAACACCAATGCCGACCTCCATCTCCACCAGGTAAGTGTCCTCTTCCCCACACTCTCCCTTGTTACCCACACAGCGCCCTTCACCTCCGAAGACCACCTTCGCCCTTCACCCTCACTGCACCCTCATGCGGCCCGGCTATGGCCGCTTGTGCCTTGCATGCAGGCCGCGCCCTACCGCCTAGGGCTAGCCTGCTTGACCTTAGCGCAGCGCAGCTCTGCACAGCGCAGCACACATGCATCTGCGCAGCGTGCCCGCAATGCCAGCATTGGCCAAGATCCTGCCCACTCGCCCTGCTTGCCTATATGCCAGTGCAGCGTGTGGGCGGCCTTCCTTCAGCCTGTGACCGGGACCCAGAGGCTGAAGCCAACCCGATACAGTTGGGGCCCGGGGCAATGCAGTTGCGCCTCTTTCATCAAGGCCTGCGGCCAGATTCAGATAGTGGGCCGATTTCCCTTTGGCATTTTCGGCCTCTATACCCAACATGCATTGTCGGCCTCACATTCGAGTGCCCAGGGCCTAACTAACTCAGAGGCCCTGGGCATTTCAGCATTTGCTGAAGTCGGAGACTCGGTGCACTCCAACCAACTGGCGTGCTGCAACTGTATAGACCCCACTTCGTGAAATGTTGGCCAAGAGGGCTCTTGTTGATTTGCTGGCCCGCCTTCACTTAGGGCGGGCACGAGGCTTGTTGGGGCCTTAGCCCAGAACATGTACATCATGGCAAGGCCCCTAATTGAGGGCTCAATCCTCATATTAATAAGATTTTTTTTTTTTTTTACGAAATTGCACTTTTGTAAACAGGGCCCAGAGCCCAAGGCAATTACATGATCAAGATAGTGAAAAAACGGGGACGACTGGTTGTCCTGCCCCACCAGGAGCCCGGAGCCCCATCCCTGCGTACACAATGTCCACATTCCTAACCCTAACGCTGCACCAGCCCTGCTACGACCACTAATCATCACACTCTTGACCCTAGTACAACGCCAACCCTACCATGAAATCCATCTCCATTCCTACATACTGTAAATAAAAATCACTAATTCAAATAACGAAAATTCCTTTGACGCACCAAGCATCGAACTAAACAGCAGCAACAAAGTAAAGTAGGTGCGAGGATGTGGGTCCTCTGCAGGCCTAAGAGGCCCCTGCTACAAATGTGCCCGTTCTTAGTGAAGGTGGGCCTAACAAATCACGAGATGCCCTTGGCTGTCAATTTCGTATTTGGGGTCCAGGCAGTTTCGTCGCGCCAGTTGGTTGAAGGAAAACACAGGCCGAGCACCGTGGAAATTCCCAGGCCTTCTAGGCCTTTCTGAAAGCACAGGCCCTGGGCGAGATTTGCAGCCTCATACACAGACAGTTGGGAGGCCCAACCGAATGAGGCCCAGTAGCTGCACCAGAGGCGCAGCACCTTGGGGCCTATCGGAAGCTTTTGGGCCCCGGCTCAGGACAACCAGGCTAGCTCTTTTCCATATAGGATAGAGCTTGCTGGCTGGCAGCTCTTCGGGCACTCGCATGCTGGCGGTAGTTGCTTGAGCTGCAGCTCGTGGGCTGTTGCTAGCGCTGAGCGGCGAGGTGCAAGTGCGTGCGGTCGTGCAGAGAGCAGGCTGCTTCTGAGGGCAGCGCCATAGCCCAGCCTTCATAGTTGGCGGGCTTGGATACAGTGAGGCGCAGAGGTGGGTAAGACGTGGGAGAGAGTTAGGGGAGAGAGAGAAGGATGATGATGATGTGAGGGCACATACTTGGTATTGGCGATGGTTTTGCATGGGCGACATCTTCAAGTACTTCGGAGGCTGCCGACATCAACAGTTGCATTGTCAATTAGTAGGCTAGTAGTAGTTGACAGTTGTGTAGGGAGTAGGCTGGCGCCGAGCGCCAAGTAGGGAGATAGGGACTGGATACATATGTTCGTGGTGGCGAGAGCAAGCTCTCATTGACATTGGCTTTCAATGCAACTATTCTCCATTGGTGTCATATTGGTGCAATGCTACTTTCTGAACATTGTGATACGATCTGGCTTTCAATGTGATTGTGCAATCTGAATATTGTCATCTCGCTTCTGTTCATTTTCCTTGCAATTTGGTATTGGAGCTGGTTCGAACTGCGCTCATTGGTTCTTCGCGTTAGCTGTTTGGTTCTTCGCATGAGGTGTGGGGCAGTGATAAGGCTTGGGCGATTGGACGTAAGGGGCCCAGGGTCGTGTGGGCGCGCCAGGAAGCTATAAGGTGACATTAGGGGTGTACGCTGGATGATGAGAGCTCGCTGATGTGGCATTTAAGCGGAGGTGGAACTACATTCTGCTGTTGGTTGTGCCAAGGCAAAGACCGGTCATCATAAATGCACATCAGGTTGCCGGTGAGAAATCTGTGGTTGGGGGCAGCATTATGAGGTACGTTGCTTCCTTCCTTATCTGCCCTCTTCATTGCTGGTGGGAGACGGGCGTTGCCTCTGAAGGGCCATGCCAGCCCTTTGAACAGACGCTTACCAGACCGTCTATAAATATTTCTGGCGGGGACTCGGTGTTGATTCTGGTTGTGATCGGCGTTCTGTCTGCGACGTTAAATAATTCCCGAGGAGTTACGGGGGATCTCCTTAAATGCCTCCTGATCAGCTAGATCAAACTGGGTGTAAGGCTCGTTGCATGTGAGGATAAATAATGTGCAGGGGCTGGCAGGTTCGACATTGACTTGGGGCACAGGGGTGGGCCGGATTGCACACCTTTAGACACGATGCTCAACGAGGTGCCTAGGAACGTGGACACAAAGTGACTACTCAAGAGGGATACAGGGAAAGGGTTGGATTCCGGTAACTGTTCGTGGTTGCAGTAATTAGATAAACTGCCAATCCAGCATACATCTCTGTTGGGAGCATTATTTTTATTTTTTGATTATTTAGTTGTTACGGACTTGACTAACAACTGACAGACAACTGCAGATAGAGTAGTATATTCTTTGTTGCATTGCAATCTATATTATAGTAATCTAAAAATAGATTTTATATTCCTTGTAGGATATGACACTAGGTAACACCTAACCACCTAACTGTTTTTGTCCAGGCCGACTGAAGTTAGTTGTGTATCATAATCGGTTGTGTGTCATGCTGAGGTAGAATCAGTGTGGATTCTAGTTTATATCACACACACTGTAGCTCATGAGTGATGCAAGCACTAGTGAGGAGGAGTTGTTAGTGGACGACCGTAGGACTATTCGTAGAACTGCTCTCAGTCGACCTTTGACTTTCCTAGAGTTAGGTCCAAGAGATGAGAGGAGACTGGGGAGAGAGGGTAGAGAGAGAACAGCGGCAAGAAGAGAGGGTGGCTGAGGCCAGTGCCAGGTCTAGGATTACAGCTAGCACCAGTACGACCATTGGTACTTCCTCTACCATGTCGCAGGCCTCTTCACAGGCCACTTCGTCAGGAGTCAGCCAGAGTGGTTCTCGGGCTTCCATCAGCCAGCAGGCTCAACTCATGCCGGAGGATTATGAGATCCTCCAAGCTGAAGAACTTCAGGATGAGTTGCAACGACAGTTGGATGAAGCAACAGAGAGAAGAAGAAGAGCAATAATGAGAAAAGCTAAACTAGGTAGTAGATTGCAGGAACTAGGCAAGCTGGAAGCACTAGATGAGTCCACATTAGATTCCGCTATGCAAGCACTGCGGAATTCGCTCCTGTGTGTGGCGGAGACCCAGGTTGTTCAACAGGAAGTGTTGGCTGAACTAGTGGCAGGCCAGAAACGAATTCTAGCTGCATTACAGGCTCCTCGTCTGGTGATGAGGCAGCCTCAGTTTGCTGTAGTTCCCCCTTTGGTTGCGGGTCCATCAGTGACGCCGTCGCCGGTAGGGCCTTCATTCTCACCTATGTTTGGCATGCCCCCTCCAGGTGGTTATGTCGCGACTAGTGGTCCGGTCCTTAGAGTCTGCGCCGTACCATCGACGATAGTGGTTACTACAGTCCCACTGTCAAGCCAGGCCCAGGTTAGTGCGCAGCAACCTGTTTCGGTGGCTATGCAGCCATTGCAGCAATCTCCTGGGCCAATGCAGCCTATGAAGTGGATGCCCAAAATACCCTCCTTGAGTCCTAAGCCCTTCTCTGGCGACAGGAAGAAGGATGAGGACTTGGACACCTGGGTGTGGACGGTGCCCACCTATGTGAGGCACACAAACTTACCAGGTTGGAGCAAGAAGTTATAGTAGCTTCTGGTCAGTAGCTCGCTGGTTGAATGGCTATGGTCAGAACTTCGATGCCTAGGCCCAGGCCTTGACATTGGAAGAGTTCATACGGTCCGTGTACAATAGGTGGCGTGACCCTCAATGGGCCCAAAAGGCCACGCATGCGATCAACAATCTTTGTGCCAGAAGGTACAAGAATGTTAGAGAGCTCACGAATACCGTAGAACGTCTGCTCGTGGTACCTGGTGTGCGCTATGACCAGCAGGTACTCCTTACAGATTACCTAGATGTCTCCCTTCAAAGGTTAGGACAAAGCTGGTAGATGAGGCCTATGTCGAACAACACAACTCCGCCTCCTTCAACAAGAAGGCATTAGATAGAGAGGCAAAACTAGGGTCCGCGCATCAGAGTCAGGGAGATGGTAGGAAGAAGAGATTACCCCAGGACTGGAAGAAGAAAGGTCAACTAATGTTCGTTGACCACGATGGCAGGCGAGAGAAATTGGCGACTTCCCTGACCTTGGGGAGGAGACAGAGCACGATGGGGCCAGCGAGGGTCCGCGCATCAGAGTGAGGGAGATGGTAGGAAGAAGAGACGACCCCAGGACTGGAAGAAAGGTCAACTAAGAGCTTCAGCAGACCGCTTAGTCCCATTCATCTTCGGCGCAAGAGCGCTTGATCAGTGAGCTATTACGCATTCTTTTAAGGATGGCTGCTTCTAGGCAAACCTACTGATTGTCTTTGCACTCCCACCTCCTTTACCACTTAGCGGCCATTTAGGGCCTTCGTCGACCACGATGGTCAGGCGAGAGAAATTGACGACTTCCCAGACCTTGGGGAGGAGACAGAGCACGATGGGGCCAGCGAGACTTCGGATGGGGGAGTCGTGGCACCCATCAAAGAAAAGGCTAGGGGGACCTGGAAAAAGAAGGTAGGCCGGTGTACGGGTCAGGGCGACCAAGGAACGCCCGCATGGGTGAAACTTGGTTTAGAGTATGAGGTGTGGAGGGACCGAGTTGCTAGGGGTACGTGCATGAACTGTGGGAACTATGGCCACATGTTCCGAACCTGCCGAGGCAAGAAAGTCCTAACGAGGGTAGCCTCCCCAACGGTGGTGGGACTATCTTCGAACCCTGGCAATGCTTCTACGAGCACTTCACAGGGAAACACCTCGGGCCAGTAGGAGTTTGAGCGGCTCTTACTCGCGCTGAAGTGGTAACGTTGCCTTCCCCACTTCAGGCGTTGGCCAGGGCTAGTGACCCACGTATCGCCCAGCACACACATTCAGACTCGTCGATGCTCTGTTCGAGAGATGTGTCTGAGGCCCTAGAAGAGTTAGAGACTGAGTGGTCACGGAAGGACCCCAGAGACTATTGGGCGATGATCAGTAGAGGTCCAAAAGGTGAACATTTCGTGGTAGAGGTTGACGTAGGTGGCCGCAAAGTTGGCGCCTTCGCAGACATAGGTTCTACACGAAACTTCATCACTCGTGCTTGTGTGGATAGACTGCACTTAGGGGACCAAGTGCAGGGGCTTAGCAGAACTGTAGTTTCTACGCTAGCCCACAAGCACCAAATGATTGTTAAAGACTATGTCGAGGACGTAGTCTGTTCCTTCTCTTATGGAGGAGGGGAAGGGAGACATAAAATCTCATTCCTCATCAGCGACGAACTGCCCTTCGATATGCTACTAGGCATGTACTACCTTGAGGTCGCGCAACTTCAGTTTGATTGGGATAGGAAGGTGTTGATACACAAGCTGCCAAACGGTAGAACCGTTAGACTGCAGAAGTATAAAGCTAGCGGTCTAGTGGAGAACTACGGTTGCATGTGTGCTTTCTCTTTCTATAACTACTACAAACAGAATCGCGAAGAGAGCATGTATCTAATCTTTTGTCTCTGAGAAAGGGGAGGCCGTTAAAACACCCCCAGAGATAGAATCGGTTGTCACAACATATTCAGACCTTTTGAGGAGCCCACAGGCATGGTAGAAAGGGAGGTGGTCCATGCAATAGAGGTTGTCCCAGGCAGTAAGGTACCTAGAGGACGAATCTATAGGATGTCTCCTGCGATGTTGGATGAGCTCCGCCGCCAGCTCAAGGAGCTCATAGAAAAGGGATGGATTCAGCCTAGTACCTCCCCTTGGGATGCGCCAGTCTTATTTGTCCCAAAGAAGGGAGGTACCCTGAGGATGTGCATTGACTATAGGGGCCTCAATGCCATCACTGTTAAGAACGCGGAGCCCCTACCCCGCATCGACGACCTCTTGGATAGAGTGCAGGGATGCCGGTACTTCACCAAGATAGATTTGAATTCCTGATACCATCAAATTGCCATTAGAACTGAGGACCAGCACAAAACCGCATTTCAGACCAGGTACGGTCTGTATGAGTTTGTGGTGATGCCCTTTGGCCTATGCAATGCACCTGGTACGGTCCAGCACGTGATGAACAGGATATTTCATGATTACTTAGACAAGTTTATCGTCGTGTACGTCGACGATATTCTTATCTTTAGTAGGACTGTAGAGGAGCACGCTGAGCACTTGAAAATAGTGCTAGGTCTCCTAAGACAGCACCAGTACAAGGTTAACTTGGAGAAATGTGAGTTTGGTCGCACCAAGATCTTGTACTTGGGTCATGAAATCTCAGCGGATGGATTGAGGCCGGATGATGCTAAAGGTGGCCAGCATAAGTGACTGGCCCTAACCTCAGACTGTTACTGAGTTCATATCGTTTTTGGGGATGAGGGGCTACTATCGTCCGTTTGTAAAGAACTATAGTACTATAGCTTCCCCATTAACATATCTAACTCGACTCGACACCCCTTGGGAGTGGACTGAAGAGTTTGAGGCGGCCTTCAGGAAACTGAAGTACGCTCTGACTCACTATGAAGTCCTCAAACTTCCTGTTCCTGATAAACCCTTTGTTGTGACCATAGACGCCAACCAATATGGCATAGGCGCTGTCTTTGCGCTAAAGAGGGGCCGAAGTTGAGACCGATTGAGTATATGAGTAAAAAGATGCCATCTCAGAAACTAGCCAGGTCTGCTTATGAACATGAGCTCTATGCCTTGTACTGAGCGCTGGTCCACTGGAGACACTATCTCCTTGGCAGATTTTTCTATGGTAGATATGACCATGAGACCTTGCGCTGGATCAAAACACAGTTGGTACTCTCAAACGCACTCAAGAGATGGATACAAGTGATAGACATGTATGACTATCAACTTGATCCGATCAAAGGAGAGTACAACAAGGTGGCGGATGCACTATCTCGACAGACAGATTACCTGGGCGCGCTAGTAATTGAATTTGGCATATCTAATGGTCTCACTTGATCGTTGGTGGAAGCCTATCAGCCAGATCCACTTATGTCAGAGATCATTCGTAAATTCCAAGCAAAGGACAAAGTGACTTTGGATGAATTTACAATTGTGGATGGCTTGCTGTTTCTTGAAAAGGCAGGGAATAAAAGATTGTGTGTTGCCTAATAGAGAGTCTTTGTGTAGTTTGTTTCTAGATGAGTGTCACGACGCAACTTGACCTTTTGGTTATAAAAAGACTTCAGCTAACCTAGTGCAGAATTTTTTGGTGGCCCACTATTATGCAAGATGCGAAAAAGTACGTTGAAACTTGCCAGGTTTGCCAAAGGGACAAACCTAGGACTCGGGCTCCACTTGGGCTTATCAAGCCCTTGCCGATTCTTGAAGGTCCTGGCCAGAGTGTGTCCATGGACTTCATGGATACTCTCGTGACCAGTAAGTCTAGAAAAAGGCACATCTTCGTGATAGTGGACCGCTTTACTAAGTATGCAAGACTTATCGCTATGCTAGAAACTGCTAAAACTGACTATGTCATCAAACTGTTTTTGGATAACTGGGTCAGGGATTTTGGACTACCCACGTCGATTGTAAGTGACAGGGATGTAAGGTTTACCAACAAACTGTGGCAGGCGACAGCTGAACAGATGGGTACCAAGCTCCAAATGACATCAGGGAACCACCCCAAGTCAAATGGCCAGGCAGAACAGATGAACCGTGCAGTACAACACCTGCTTCGGCGTTATATTAAGCCAAGTCAGGATGACCGGGACGAGAAGTTACCTCTCGTCGCCAGCTTGTACAACAATGCAGTGCACAGTACTACTGGTATGATTCCCAACACGTTGCACCTTGGTTGGAAGCCCAAAACTGCACTTGACTTTCTGCTACCAGAAAGGCAACCCACTGCAGCACCTGGCAGCATAGAGTTTGCTGTTAATTAAGAACAGATGCTGCAGCAGGCCGTCGAACATATTAGAAAGTCTCAGGATGCTATGATCGCATCTGAGAATAAACATAGACGGCCCTCTAGTTTTCAGGTAGGTGATAGAGTCTGGGTAAAGTCATTTGAACTAGGCCAGTTGTTAGGGATTTCACGTAAACTGATGCCACAGTTGTAGGGGATCAACCGGATGGGCCTCCATACGTGATTCGCATTCCTGCACACTTGCGTACTTGCCCTGTTTTCCATGCATCCAAGTTGGCACCTTTCGCTGCCACATAATCAGTTTCCCTCTAGGAGATCAATGCTGCCCTCAACCATGGACGGACACGTGGACATTGACGATATCATCGAGCACAAGTCGATGAGTGTGCCCAAACCACCAGGAAGGGGACGACCGCTAAAGCCACAGATGCAATATCGAGTGCGGTTCAGACATCACATTGATCCTCAAGAAGACCGGCGGTTCACAAGAGAGGAATTAATGAAGACTGCTCCTCAAATTATCTCAAGTTATGAAAGAAAGTTGAAAGGGAAGAAGCCTGTTACATAAAGACTTCTCAAAGGAGTATCAAAGAAAAGGAGGGAATGCGAGGATCTGGGTCCTCTGCAGGCCTAAGGGGCCCCTGCTACAAATGTGCCCGTTCAAAGTGAAGGCGGGCCTAACAAATCACGAGAGGCCCTTGGCTGTCAATTTCGTATTTGGGGTTCAGGCAGTTTTGTCGCGCGAGTTGGTTGAAGGAAAACACCGATCGAGCAGCGTGGAAATTCCCAGTCCTTCTAGGCCTTTCCAAAAGCACAGGCCATGGGCGAGATTTGCAGCCTCATACACAGACAGTTGGGAGGCCCAACCGAATGAGGCCCAGTAGCTGCACTAGAGGCTCAGAACCTTGGGGCCTACCGGAAGCTTCTGGGCCCCGGCTCAGGACAGCCAGGCTGCGAAGCCAGGCCAGCTCTTTTCGGTATAGGAAAGAACTCATTGGCTGGCAGCTCATTCGGGCACTCGCATGCTGGCGGCAGCGCTGCTGGAGCTGAAGCTCGTGGGCTGCTGCTAGTGCTGAGCGGCGAGGTGCAAGCATGTGCGGTCGTGCAGAGAGCAGGGCTCTACTGAGGGCACAGCGCCATAGCCCAACCTCCATAGCTGGCGGGCTTGGATATACAGTGAGGCACAAAGGTGGTCTTCGGGTGTTCAACAAGGGAAGACGTGGGAGAGAGTCAGGGGAGAGAGAGAAGGATGATGATGATGATGATGATGATGATGATGATGATATTGTGAGGGTACATACCTGGTATTGGCAATGGTTTTGCATGGGCGACATCTTCAAGTACTTCGGAGGTTGCTGACATCAACTGTTGCATTGTCAATTAGTAGGCTAGTAGTAGCAGTGTAGGGAGTAGGCTGGGCGACGAGCGCCAAGTAGGGAGATAGGGACTGGATACATATGTTGGTGGTGGCGAGAGCAAGGTCTCATTGACATTGGCTTTCAGTGCAACTATTCTCCATTGGTGTCGTATTGGTGCAATGCTACTTTCTGAACACTGTGATACGATCTGGCTTTCAATGTGATTGTGCAATCTGAATATTGTCATCTCGCTTCTGTTCATATTCCTTGCATAGGGTTGCCCACCTATAAAAACAAAAGCCATTTAGTTCGAGCAAGGTATATCTAACCAGCTCAAATAGCGAAGATTGCTATTGAACACTATCCAAAACACACCTGTCCAGAGGATCAAAATATTCCCACGTCATTACCCCGCCTCAACCGAAACGCCGGCGACAGAATAAAGTAGGGTTGCCCACCTATTTAAAGTCTCTTTCGAGATGAATAAATAGAAAACTTCCAATGCGTTTGTATTTTAAGCCCAACATCCATCGCATCAAGCATCGAACTAAACAGCAGCAACAAAATGAAGTAGGGTTGCCTACCTATAAAGACAAAAGCCATTTTGTTCGAGCAAGGTATATCTAACCAAATACCACCGTTAACCTAGGAATAGGCATGTCAATGCCCCAAACACCCAGGAGGCATAAGAAGGACACACTACGACACACATTAAAAGGAAAAATCCTACGTAGTAAATTAGACAACCAAACGTATAAGCCAAAACAACAAATAGCAAAAGGGAGGGGGAATTTTCCTACCCTACAAACCACATAACCCAGAATAGAAAATAATATAAATGCTATACTCCAACGAAAACAAAACTTTGAAAAAAACTAGTCAACGAAACAGCCAATCCCGAAAATAGCACAAAAACTAGGCCACAACACAACCCCGCAATTTCGAAAACAACACTACTAAAAATACACTTAACCCTAGTAGCCCTCAAACGATGTATGCCAAAGTTCCTGTGTAGAAGGTCTTCGATCTTCAAATATGAGCAAAGACGTTTCCAAGCAGAAGACCTCAAACAAAGCCTCACTAGCTCAATCCTCTTCATGCTCCTCCGACTCGCACAACAAATCAGTGCCTAAAACGGCGTCTTCAACAGCATCCCACAGGTCTGCGCGTAAAGCGGCGTCTTCTACAGCATCATAACAAAGTCTTCATGCATAAGATCAAACGTGCATTCGGCACGCTGATCAAGCTCCATACCCGGTGTAAAAGCATCATCCCGTAGACACGCCACACCCACACACCAACGCACTGTCAGCTTAGCACGCCAGTAGAACCACGCCTAACCCCACGGCCAGGAGCGGTAGGGGCGGATGCGACCAGCCAAGCATGGCGACTCAACCGTGGTGGCGCCCGCTGCCGGACCTAGCCCTCAACGTCACCACCTCGCCTCACCCAAGCAGCTTCGGACCCTCGTGCTAGGCCACTCCGCAACGCCCTCCTGCGGTCCGCTGTCCAAGTTAAGTGAAGTAATTGCCGATAAATTTTTGAAAAAGGAATATTATGATTTGCGAAACAATTGGGAGAGAAATGGGAAAGAAACTTAAAAAAAAAAAGTTATAGGATTCGGGTTGATAAAAAGAAATGCGAGGAACAAGCCCTCACGGGGCCCTAATAGACATCACATGTTCTGGGCAAAGGCCCCAGACAAGGCAAGTGCCCGCCCGAAGTGAAGGCGGGCCTGAATATTCATCAAAGGCCAAAATTTGACACTTTCATATGTGGGTATTCAGCCTCTTGAAGCACAGCAGTTCGTTGAATGGACGTGCGAGCCTCACTAAGTTGCGTCGTACAGTTGGTTCGGGCCTTGCCAGTTGCGCCTGGGCACATACACACAAAGCAGGGCCGATACATTGAGAAGCAGGCCATCGGCCTAAGCAAAAGTAGTATTGTCGATGCACGTACCTAGGAGCCCTGCACAGATGCAGCAAACAGCCCAAGTCTGGAGACTCAGGCTGTGCCCAACTGTAAATGGGGTCCAGGCCCTCAATTGTAGTCTCGGGCCTGGGCTCAGGGTCTGAGGCCCAACCGGAAGCTACTGGAAGCTTCCAGCCAGGCCCCACACATCATTCAGGAGGTTGCCACTTCCATAAAGAAGTGAGGCAGCCCAGGCCAGGCATTCTAGCCTGCGTAGGCAATGGGGAAGTGCTGCTGCGCTACTGCTTGATGCTGCGCTGTGGCCAAGGGCGATGGGGCGCATAGCGGTGAAGTGGGGCGCTGCAGGGCAGCGAGGCACAGGCAGCCATAGCCGGGCTGCTGGGCGCCAGGGGGTAATGCGGGCGATCTGGTGGTCTTCAGGGTAGGAGGCGAGTGTGGTGTAATCAAGGTTTGACTGAGGGTGACGAGGCACATACCTGGTGCATGAAGAGAGGTGGGCTATGGCTTTGACAATCATGTACATTGGTCTTCGAAAGTTGAAGTGAGCCTGTTGCGTGTACGCAGCGGTAGGTAGGATGGTCGGGTAGAGTAGGCTGGGCGCTGGGCGCCATATAGAGAGAAGCGGGGTTGGGGAGTGAGGGCGCGCGATTGTGAATGTGGGAGTGGGGCGCGCGGATGGGTAAGGGGGAGTGGGATCGAAAAGGGGGGAGGGAGATCGAAATCGAGGGATGGGCGGGCGGGGGTCGGGGGATGAGGAGGGAGGAGTGGTATCGAAAAAGGGGGGGGGAAGAATCTGGGGGGGAGAAAGAGAATCGGGGGGGAAGGAGTCCAGGGAGAAGGAAGCGGAAGTGGGGTTGGGGAGTGGGGGCGCGTGATTGAGGTGGGATTGGGGCGTGCGGATGGGGAGGGGGGAGTGGGATCGAAATGGGGGGAGGGAGATCGTGGGGAAGGAGTCCGAGGAGAACAAGAATCGGAGGAGAAGAAAACAAAAATAAAAATAAAATTGCGCGCACCTGGACATGATGCCGATTAGGTTCATGCTGGAGCTTTGACGTAGAGGAAGGCGCTGGATGTAGCACGACGGATGTAGTGACGAGAACCGCGACTCCAGCGTACCTCGGTGGCGAGCTCGGTGACGAGCATGGACGAGCAAAGTCCATGAGTTCGATGGCGACGAGTAAGTGGTGTTTGGAGACGAGCTCGGCCAAGTGGGGAAGGAGTCAAGGGAGAAGAAGAATCGGAGGAGAAGTAAATAAAAATAAAAATAAAATTGCACGCATTTGGACATGACGCCGGCTACGTTCAGGCTGGAGCTTCGACGAAGAGGAAGGCGCTGGAGGTAGCACGGCGGATGTAGCGACGAGCACCGCGACTCCATTGGACCTCGACGACGAGCACGGTGACGAGCAAAGACGAGTAGAGTCCATGAGTTCGATGGCGACGAGTCAATGGTGCTTGGAGACGAGCTCGACCAAGTGGATGCTACTCGTTGATGAGCGCGGCGAGGTTGCGTCCAGGCTCGACAAGGTTGATGAACCTAGTCTTGATGCCGGGCGGGGGGGGGAGGGTCGCAAGACCGCTCCGATACCAGTGTAACAAGGTGGAGACAGGGCAGCGAGGCTGGGAGAGGGAGGGAGAGTGAGAGCACACACAAACACGCTCACTCAACTCGATGCATATGTGAGGAAAGAGCCCTCAAGGGGCCCTATCAGACATCACATTGTTCTGGGCTAAGGCCCCCAGCAAGCCAAAGTGCCCGCCCTAAGTGAAGGCGGGCCTGAATATTTGTCAGAGGCAAAGTTTGACATTTGTATATGTGGGTATTCAGGCTCTCGCAGCACGCCAGTTGGTTGGCTAGACTCGTGAGCCTCACATTTCTGCGTCATACAGTTGGACCAGGCCTTGACAGTTGCACCTGGGCACACATACACAAAGCAGGGCCGATACATTGGGAAGCAGGCCTTCGGCCTTGGCAAAAGCAGTAGTGCCGACGCACCTGCCTGGGAGCCCTGCACAGATGCAACAAACAGCCCAAGTCCAGAGACTCGGGCGCGTCCTAACTGTAAAGGGGCCAGGCCCTCAACTGTAGTCTCGGGCCTGGGCGCAGGGCCTAGGACCCAACCGAAAGCTACTGGAAGCTTCCGGCCACGCCACGCGCAGCATCCAGGACGCTGCCACTTCCACAAAAGGAGTGAGGCAGCCCAGCCCAGGCATTCTGGCCAGTGCTGGCAATGCGGAAGTGTTGCGCGCTCTCGCTTGATGCTGCGCTGTTGCGAAGGGCGCTGACGAGGCGCGTCGAGTTGAAGTGGGGTGCTGCAGGGCAGCAGGGCGCAGGCGGCCATAGCCGTGCTGCTGGGCGCCAGGGGGTAATGCGGGCGATTGAGTGGTCTTTAGGGAAGGAGGCGAGTGTGGGGTAATCAAGGTCTGATTGCGGGTGACGGGATACGTACTTGCTGCATGAAGAGAGGCCGACGATGGTGTTGGCAGTCATGTACATTGGTCTTCGTGAGTCAAAGTGATCCTATTGTGTAAACCAGCTGTAGGTAAGATAGTCGGGTAGAGTAGGCTGGGCGCTTAGCCTACTCTACCCGACTATCCTACGGGCTTGGATATTGTGTTGATGTGGCCTACGGGCTTGGATATTGTGTTGATGTGGCCTACGGGCTTGGATATTGTGTTGATGTGGCCTACGGGCTTGAACATTGGCTCATTACTTCATTGTATTGCGCTATATGGATGGTTTTCTCGGTGCATGTGTACTCTCTGCTTGGGACACATCTACATGGACAACTGTGTGATTTCGCAATTTGGTTTTATGTATATCGCTCACACTCATATTCCTTGCAATTTGGTATCGGAGCTGGTTGGTGATCGCCGCTTACCTGGCACCGGCGACATTGCGACTTGGTGCATTGACGATGCTTCATGTGGAGTAAGGATACATTGGCGCTGGTTGATTAGCGGGGCCTAGGTGGAGAGGCCGGCCACTGGAAGGCTGTGGCGACAACGTGGGAGCTATGGCAACAACGGGTGTATGCATGATGATGAGAGTATGCTGACGTGGCATTTTGGCCGAGGTGGCACTGCATTGCGTTGTGGGTGGTACAGAGGCTAACGACTGGTCATCGAAGTGCACGTCGGCCCAATTGGTGAGAAATCTGTGGTTGGGGGCAGCCATCTCCAAGTACGTTGTTCCCATTCCTTATCTACCCTCTCAATATCTTCTAACCATGAGGAAGTGAGTCCAAGTTGAGTGTCCTCTCTTTTGAAAGGAGTCATGTGCGCTCCATCTTGAGAGACAAAATTCTTCCCGGTGGCGCATCTGGTAGGAGAGGGCGGTGCCTCTAAAGGGCCCTGGTCGAAGCATGGGGCACGGTCACCATGCCAACCCATGGGTATTAGTACACGCAGGCCATGCTGCTTTGTCCATTGAGGCTCGTTGCACACAAAGGTAAATGAAGGGGTGTGCGGACTGAACAGTCCTTTGTAGCCGCTTCTAAACCGTCTATAAACATCTCTCGTTGGGGTTTGAACTGTCCACTGGTTGTGATCGTCGTCCTGATTGCGATGTTAAAGAATTCCTGAGGACTCTCGAGGGTTGTCCTTAAATTGCCTCTTGATCAGCCAGATCAGTCAGATGTAAGGCTCGTTGCACGCAAAGGTAAAAAAATTGCAGGCTGGTCATAAGCATACTTCTTGGGCACAGGGGTGGACCGTGGTTGCACACCTTAGACACCGCAGCTTGATGATGCTCACATGTTCGTTGGATACAGGGGAAGGGGGATTCCAATTGGGAACTCAACTGTACATCACTAAATTATCCATTGTGCATACATCTGCACACTGTAGTTTATTTTTATCCTGATTAGTTGGTTGACAGACTGCTAACACCTAACAGACAACCTAGAGTAGGACTGTACTCTACCATAGTCAGTTCTTCTTAAAACTTATGTGCAGAACTAATCAAAGATAGAGGTAGACTACATGTGTACAGTTTGTGTAGGTGCTGTTGATGCCGCTTGACTAGTAGTCTGGGTAACTCGCTGGACATCTATTATTTTATTTATTTTTAGAACCGGTCAGACGCATGCTACAGTAGGTCCCAAAGAGGACATTAGTGCAGAAAGCGTTTGCCTAGCCATGATCGGATTAGAGGGTGGGGAGGATAGATCTGACGATAGGAGGCAGGCACGAGGGGATACCGGTAGGATACCCGTTGTGCTCCAGATTCTACTACCAGGAGACGCGACCAGTTCGCAATCCATCTCCAGTACGTCAGGAGTTGGCACTAGTTTGATGGAAGGTTCGCAGTCAGCTCGCCACCTCCACGCACCCGGAAGCAGATGAAGCTCCATCAAGTAGAGAGGATTCGCTTAAGGCTAGAGGAGGAACTCAGACAGGCTACTAAAAGAGAGAGAGAGAGGAGTGTCAGACTAGAGGGTAGGGAGGCAGACAAGGCTGCACTAGAGGAATTAGCTGACTCGACTCTTAGCAATAAAGAAAATATTCTGAAGGCGAGCATCATGTCCATGCACGCATACATGGACAGTAAACTGGATACAATTCAAGATCATGAATGCCATGCACAGGCCAGGAATCAGGCCAGCACTCTTGCCATCGCTGCCATTCTCAGCGATGACAGGACCATACGCCGCTCAGTCCGGACCACCTCCAAGTGGTACATCAGCAACAGCCTTATTTCACACTGCTGCTGCTTCATCTTTTGGTCCAACGACTGGTGCTACACCACAGTCGCCACCTGTCTCGCCAACGGGACAACAATTTCCTTGGTATACCAAGACCCCCCTCAAACCACCTCCGACCTTCTGAGGAGACAAGAAGGACGAGGCTCTGGACATGTGGTTGAGAACGGTGCCAATGTGGGTGAGGGCAAATAGGACATTGGTAGAGGAGGAAGTGTGGTTGAGAACGGTGCCAGTGCGGGTGAGGGCAAATAGGACATTGGTAGAGGAGGAAGTGTGGTTGAGAACGGTGCCAGTGTTGGTGAGGGCAAACAGGACATTGGTGGAGGAGGAAGTGATTATTGTTTGTTGCATCCTACTTAGAGGGTTCAGCAGCTCGTTGGCTAAATGGATTGGTAGCTTCAAAGAGGTTCGCCAGGAACATGGGTAATTGGGCGCAGACCCACACCCTAGAAAGCTTTATGGACTTGGTGGAAGCACAGTGGCACAATCCTCAACAGATTGCCACTGATGGATTATTAAAGCTTGATGCTGGGAAGTACAAGTCAGTGCGAGAGCTTACCACAACCGTAGAGCGCCTGATCGTTGTCCCAAGAGTGGAGTACAATCCACATGTCTTGTTGACCACGTTCTTGAGATGTGTTCCCACCATAGCTACGATCTGGACAGCCGGACAGGGACCAGTGTCCGGCGTCCGGTCTAGGTTTCCGGATCCTGGTCCGGATGGTGGGAAAATGGGGGGTAACCCAATTTTTTTTCAGGCGGCCCAGGTCGTTTTCATCCATTTTGGGCCGCTGTGGAAAAATGCTGGGCGTTTTTTTAAGATTTGGATGTGGCGTCCAGATAGGGCCGGATGGAGGCCCTAAGTTTTCTTTTCCCGCCCTGCACTCGTTTCAAAGCAAACGCAAACGAACTGTGCACTATCAGACGGGCCCGTATCTTCCCATGACAGGCTGCTTAGTACATGACTACATTCCCCCCCACGTTGCCCCCCAAAATGAAGCAAGTCTGAAAAAAAAACGAAAAAAGAAGATCCTACTTTCAAAAAAAAAAATAGCGGAAAAAAAAAAAACCCAGCACCTGTTAGAACGGGCGCCTGCAATGACTCTGGGGGCTTTGGGCTGGGTCCACTACTCACCAAGCGCAAAATGAAAATGAATCTTCTGCTACAACATGGAAAAATACACCACCACATTTTTTGTCTTTTGTGCATATGGTGAGTAGTGGAGCCGAGCTGTATGTCCGCTCTCCAACAGGACCATTTTTTTTTTGTTTTTATGTTGTTTTTTTCCCTTGTTTTTGGAAGATTGGCATGGCTTGTCCTTTCAACGCGTGCGCACCTGCCCATGATTGCATGCTTTGTACATTCCAGCAAACGACAAACAAGAAGAACAGAAAGAAAAACAAAACCGAACATGCCATTTTAAGAAAGAAAAAAACGCCCATCAGAAGAGGGCCTGCAACGGGAGGTAGGGACTTTCTGTTCCACGTTTCCCTCTGCCCGCCACTTGGCGGGTTCTTTTAGTTCTTTTGTTTGCCTATTTTTCACACGCTGGCTTTTCACGTGACCGTTGGCAAAAAGCCAATGGCATTCCATCGAGCCTAGCCCGCTTTGCACACCCACGACCTGTTGAAATACAAACCCAAGTTCGAATCCAGATACAATCAGATGACCAGATGAAATATTTATGAAATACCTGGGGCCGGTGATATAGCCAATGTGGCCCAACGACTTAATTCAGCCTTCTGTTGCACGCCCATGAACTGTTGAGATGCAGACCTGAGATCAAGCATTCGCCCCACTTTTTTTTTTTTTTTTTTTTTCCCGGAAAATACAGGGGTTCCGGACCGGTCCGGATATTCCGGAATATTCCGTTTTTTCGGAAGTCCGGATGTTGTAGGGAAGTCCGGGGTCTGGGGTCCGGATTCGGTCCGGAGTCCGGTCCGGCGTAGCTATGGTTCCCACAGACATCAAGAAGTTATTGGCCAGTGAGGCTCGTAGAGAGTATCACACCTTTCAGACATTCAACAAGAAGGCCCTAGACTTGGAGGCTACGCTGGGTAGTGCTCAAACCGCTTCTACGGACGGGAGAAAGAAGAAGACTCCACAAGAATGGAAGAAGAAGGGTAGTCGATTGATGATGTTTGATTCCGAAGGGAATCAAACTGAAATCGATGATGTTTCTGAACTTGTGGAGGGAGCAAAGTTAGACAGCAAGGAGAGTGTCGAGGGTAGCAACCTCGCCGCAGTAGTTAAGACTAAGGCAACAGGCCGCGGCAAGGGCGTTCAGCAAAGGAGTCAGGGGCAGGCCGCCAACCCAAACAAAATAGTAGCTTGGGTTAGGGCAGGCCTGGATCAAGAAGTGTGGCGGGACCATTGGTCGCGAGGTGCTTGCATAAACTGTGGCGAGTACGACCATACGTAGTTTAAATACAAGAACCCGAAGGTCTCGCAGAAGATCCCTCCTAAGGGTGGGTTTCCGTCTTCTCAGTCTGGGGCCTCTACGAGCTCAAGCTCGGGAAACACTTAGGGCTGGTAGAAGATGTAGCTGCTTCTACTCTCGTTGAAGCGGGTGATGTACCCTCCCCGTTCAAGAGTTGGCCGAAGCTATTGACTCCTTAGTCATCCCGTATACTGTGTACGTTGGATGTGTCTAAAGCCTTAGAGGACCTTCAAGGTGAGTGGTCGACAAGGGACCCTCGTGAGTCCTGGGTGGCACTGAGTAGAGGTCCTAGAGGGGAGCACTTCGTTGTGGAAGTTGATGTGGGTGGTCGCAAGTGCGGCGCCTTCGTAGACATTGGCTCTACGCGAAACTTCATAAGTCGCGACTGCGTTGACAGACTGTGCCTAAAGGACCGGGTGCAGCGCCTTATTAGACCGGTAGCATCTACTTTGGCCATCAAAGAGCGCATGATGGTGGAGGACTACGTTAAAGATGTAGTCTGCACCTTCTCCTACCCAGGAGGAGAGATAAACGATAAGATATCAGTCCTGGTGAGTGACGAGTTGCCCTTGGACATGTTATTGGGCATGTACTACCGTGGTTGCCA
The DNA here is from genome assembly GCA_003427395.1 of Chara braunii. Taxonomy (NCBI): domain Eukaryota; kingdom Viridiplantae; phylum Streptophyta; class Charophyceae; order Charales; family Characeae; genus Chara; species Chara braunii. The sequence goes on along the minus strand of BFEA01000010.1, from coordinate 904,567 downwards.
AGCCCTTGTTCGACTGGGACAAGGTGTTGAAGCACGAGTTGCCTAATGGGAGGACCATTAGACTGGCCAAGTATAAAGCCAGTAGGTTAATAGACTCCTATGGGTGCTTATGCGCATCTGCCTTCTACAACTATTATTAACAGAACCAAGGGGAAGGAATGTACTTAGTCTACATCTCAGCAAAAGGGGAGGACGTTAAAACACCCCCAGAGATAGAGACCATCGTCGCTAAGTACCCTGATCTGTTGGAGGACCCCTTAGGAGTCGTAGACAGGGAGGTTGTCCATGCCATAGAGATCGTCCCAGGTAGTAAGACACCTAAAGGGAGAATCTACAGGATGGCTCCGATCGAGCTGGACGAGCTCCGTCGGCAGCTGAAAGACCTCACAGAAAAGGGTTGGATTCGGCCTAGCACTTCCCCCCTTGGCTCACCAGTACTGTTTGTCCCAAAGAAAGGGGGAACACTAAGGATGTGCATTCATTATAGAGGCCTCAATGCCATCACCATTAAGAACGCAGAGCCTCTACCACGCATCGACGACCTATTGGATAGGGTGCGGGGATGTAAGTACTATACAAAGATGGACTTAAAATTGGCTACCATCAGATTGCCATAAGACCTGAGGACCAACACAAAATCGCATTTCAGACCAGGTACGGTCTGTACGAGTTTGTGGTGATGCCCTTTGGCTTTTGCAATGCTTCGGGTACATTCCAACACTCCATGAATAGGATCTTCCTTCTGTACGAGTTCGTTGTTGTGTACCTCGACGATATACTTATCTTTAATAGAACTGTCGAGGAGCATGCTTAGCATGTAGACAAAGTACTTTCACTCCTCCGACAGCACAAGTATAAGATAAACTCTGAGAAATGCGAGTTCGGTCGCACTCGAATCTTGTACTTGGGTCATGAAGTATCCGCGGACGGGATTAGGCCCGAAGATGCGAAGGTGGCGAGCATTAGGGACCGGCCACGACCCCAGTCTGTGACTGAGGTCAGATCATTCTTGGAAGTGTGTGGTTATTACCGCAACTTCGTAAAGACCTACAACACGATCGCATCTCCCTTGATTGATCTAACTCGACTTGACACACCATGGGATTGGGCTGACGAGCGTGAGGCAGCTTTCAAGCGTTTGAAGCATGCTCTTATGCACCATGAGGTTCTCATGGTACCCAACCCTCAAAGGCCATTTGTTGTAACCACTAACGCTAGCCAATACGGTATTGGCGCAGTGCTGGCTCAGCAGGAAGGGAAAAAGTTGAGACTGGTCGAGTATATGAGCAAAAATACTGGTCGAGTATATGATCAAAAAGATGCCATCAAAGAAGTTGGCAAAGTCCACCTACGAGAGAACTCTACGCTCTCTACAAGGCACTTGTCCATTGGAGGCACTATCTGTTAGGAAGGTTCTTCTACTTGAGAACTACCCATCAGACCGTCAAGTGGATCAAGACACAACCCATTCTCTCCGATGCGCTCAAACGGTGGATTGAAGTCATAGATCAGTATGACTTCAAACTAGACTATGTGAAGGGAGAGTACAATAAGGTTGCAGATGCGTTGTCTAGAAGGGCAGATTACCTGGGTGCCCTGATTTCTTAGTTTGGCTTATCTTAGGACGTGACTCGATCTTTGGAGGAAACCTACAAGGAAGATCCCATGACAATGTACATCATCAAGAAAGTGCAGGCCAAAGACAAGGCCACCACTAATGAGTTTGTGATGGTGGATGGATTACTCTTTCTTGAAAAGGCAGGGTTCATAAGGTTACTTGTTTTATCTAGGGAAAGTTTGCGTAGCTTGTTTTCAGGTCAGTCCCGTGACGTAGCGGGACATTTCGACTAAAAGAAGACTAGTGCTAACTTAGTACAACGATTTTGGTGGCCTAACGTGCTGGACGATGTAAAGAAGTACGTACAGACCTGTTCGGTCTGTCAGCGGGATAAGCCGCGGACTCGAGCTCCTCTTGTGCTACTGAAGACTCTACCCATTCCTGCTGGCCCAGGGCAGAGTATCTCCATGGACTGCATGGATACTCTCGTGACTAGCAAGAATGGCAAGAGGCACATCTTCGTCATAGTTGATAGGTTCACTAAGTGTGCTAGACTAATTGCCATGCCGGAGACCGCCAAGACTGAACATCTCATCAAGTTATTCATAGATAACTCGGTGCGTGATTTTGGACTGCCAAAGACGATTGTTAGTGATAGAGATGTGCGATTCACAAGCGAGATGTGGAAGAAGGCCGTTGAATAAATGGGCAGCCAGCTGCATATGACTTCTGGGAATCATCCCGCAGCAAATGGTCCAACATCTGCTGAGGCATTACATCAAGCCCAGCCAGGATGACTTGGATGAGAAATTACCTCTCATCGCTAGCCTGTACAACAACGCGGTACACAGCACCACCGACTTCAGTCCTAATCAATTGCATCTGGGATGGAAGCCTAGATCTGCTCTAGACTTCCTCCTGCCTGAAAACCGAACTGCTGCAATTCTTGGAACAATTGAATTTGGTGTCCAATATGAGAAATTGCTGCAGCAAACTGTCGAACGCATCAAGAAATCTTCGGAAGCCATGATTGCTTCTGAGAACAAGCGTCACTGACAGTCCATATTTCAGGTAGGTGAAATGGTATTCACCAGTTCGCAATAGCCGATGCAGATCCCAGGGCTCGATCCCTAGTCCTCACCTTACCTGTGTACAATGTCTGTGTCGACCCCGAGAGTTGAACCCGTGACCTGTGTATTTGTAACAGTTGGTAGACTGTCGTAGGGTCCGTAGGTAGCAGGGGTTCGATTTGTAGATCTGTCGAGTAGGAGTTTTAGAGAGTTCTAGAAGTCGTAGCTGCTACAGTCCTGAAGGGTCAAGGTCGTAGCTGCTACAGTCTTCAAGAGGCCAGGACCTAGACTTCCAGAAGGTCCTAGTAGTGGCCTTTCGAAGTTGCACACGTTTTGGTTGAGGCAAGTGGGCAAGCGGTGAGCCCAACTGCAGTACGTCGGCAGTGAGACTACATCGAGTTGGCAGTGGAAACCCCATGAAGTCAGGAGTACCGGTCCCAGTTAGTCTTAGTACAGGCAAGCAAGTACCGCATGGGACTGTGTGCACCACGGGCAAGGGAAAGGGCCAGACCATCGGGCTACATAAGTATAAATCAAAGGGTAGCGTCCAGCCATTGATTCATTCCTGCGTGAGCCATGCGGAAGCGCTGTCATAGCGACTTGTGCGAGGTGGTCTGCAGCGAGCCCGAGGACGAAGTGGGCGAGAGAGAAGGAGCGTAGCCATAGCGATAGGGTAGTAGCGGCCATAGCCGCCATAACTGTAGATAGTGTGCAGTGTGAGTGTGTGTGTGCGTGTGTGTGTGTGTGTGTGTACAGAGTATCTCGTGTGGGATATCCAGGGTGTTCCTGTGTGTGCGAACAGAGAGTTGTGTGGGTGTTGAGTCGCCATAGCCATTGAAGTGAACTTGTACCTGAAATGTGTTCTTGGCTGCCATATCTCTGAGTTTTGAGTGGGCGCTTGCCGCCAGTTTGCTGCGCACCTGTTTGCATGCATGCGAAGTGTGGATGAGAGCGAGTCTGATTGCATTGGTATCGGAGCTGGTACCCGCTATTCCACGCTCATCGTGGTGTGCCGCAGGGAGAGTAACGCGCCATAGCCGAAGTGGCCATAGCGGACATGGAGGTTGAAGAAGCTGTCGTGCACACCTGCAGAGAAGACCACAACAAAGAAGAAGAGAGAGAGAGAGAGAGAGGGAGAGAAAGGTTGAGCAATACAAGATTGGTTAACTACGTACCTTCGTTGAAGACATCGCTACGGCGAGAGAGAGAGAGAGAGAGAGAGAGAGAGAGAGAGAGAGATGAGCGATACAAGTTTGGTTGTCACGTACCTGTGAAGCGTGCCATGCAGTCCCACGAAGGAGGCGGCGGCCATAGCCGCGGAGCTCGACCACAAAGTATCGGAGGAAGGTGAAAGAGAGGACAAGTGAGGAGACAGGAGAGTGAAGGAAGCCATAGTCGAGGACAGGGGAGGAGACAGAGGAGAGTAAGGAAGCCATAGCCGAGGAGGTGAAGGGAGAGACGATCAAAAAAAAAAAAAAAAAAAAAGACAGCCAGGGTGAAGAGAAAGAAGGCGAGGTAGGAAGAAAGGAAGGAGAAGGGTGGTGAGGAAGGAGAAGCCGACAACCATAGCTGAACGGGGGTTGACCAGGAGAGTTGACCAGGCGTTGACTAGGCATTGACCGCGGTTGACCAGGAGTTGACTGGCGGTTGACTATAACGTTGACCAAGCGTTGGCCAAGCGTTGACCAGGGCTGTTGACCACGAGTTTGACCAAGCTGGAGCCGGTATAATCTCGCCAAGCCTTCAGCCTATCCCCTCGCCCTATGGATGTGCACACACCCTGTGGTACATGCTGAGTCAAGTTTGTCTGTCTCTTCTTTTTGCATCGAGTCTCTTCTGTCCAGATGATAGGAACTCTGTGGATGAAGGATAGGGCCTTGTTGACGAAACCCACATGGGCTGAGTAAGGATAAAGACTGTGTTTGACGCCTCGACTGTCCCGGAGGACACGAACCCTCCCAAGGACCGGTACTTACCGGTGGGCTGCTAGGTGTGGCATGGTAGGCCCAAAATCCGAGCTGTGGACTGCACAGCAGGCCGTCTAAGTCTTGAGAAGACCTGCTGATCGCGTCGTCCTGTGCGCGACGTTAAATGATTCCTGAGGAGTTACGCGGGATCTCCTTAAATGCCTCCTAATCAGCAACAGGTCTTGTACTGACAGCCTTAGAATAGGTCTAGGCTAGAGACCCTAGTTGATAGGATCGTGTCCGGATTCTGTAAGTCCTTAGATTGAGTCAGTAGGTTTGTTAGTCAAGGGGAGTCCAGTCTAAGTGGTGAGGAGTGGGACCGTTGTTTGGTTGTGCACCTATCACCATGGTTGACACCCGCAGTGGGAAGAATATTGTTCCCCAATCCGAGGCCGAGCAGGCCCGGATTGTCGGCATTTTGAGAGAAAGAAAAGAGAAGAAAGAGATCCTCAAGCAGGCGAAGCTGAAAGCAATCGCAGAGGAGCAGGCGGCGAAGAAGAAGAAGTTAGAAGAAGAGATGTTGAGATTCCAAAAGGATTTGCTAGGGCATAAAAGAAATGATAGAAGACCCCCTGGAACGTCGGACAACAGAAGATGAGAAGAAGTTGGAGTGGAAGTTGCGGATGATGAGGAGAAGAAGAGGAGGGAGGAAGCCAACTGAGTGGCGAAAGAAGTGGAGAAAGTCCGAGCATGCAGACCAGAGATGTAGGCACAAACAAAGGTCCACGCAAAATTAGATAAGATTATAGGGTACCTGGAGATCTTGAGTGAGGCCTGGCTTGAGGAGCATCAGGCCAACAAGGGTCACGATGTGACCCTGCATGCCATGCGGTCCGGTTTTGGAGAGTTTGCGTGCAACGTGGTTACCCACGTCGGGACCGAAGTCAAGGCGCAAAGAAGTTTTTTGTTGGCGCCATTGAAGGTGCCAAAGTAGTGGCCACAGCAGAGGCCGCAGCACGTCCCCGCAAAGAGCCAGTAAAGCGCAAATTTCCAGATTCTTACAGTGGGAAGAAGGACGAGATTTTTGACATCTGGGAAGCCAGTGTCAATACTCATGTGTATTGGCAGCACATTGCCCTCGAGGAGCAAGTCCTCGTTGCCTTCCATGCATCGAAGGACGAAGCGGCCAGCTTCGCCAGGTCCCTAGCGCACGCCGCCGATTGCGAGCACAATATGATTGCATATTCTAGACTCACCCCTCTCTCCACTTTTCTCAAACTCTTGCGCGAGAGGTTCGCTGACTTCACGAGAGGCGTCAGGGCCTTTGACAAGCTCCAAACCATCCACTCGCGACAGCGGAGGAGTGAGCAACACTCAAAGCTGTCATGGACGACTTGGTAGCCGTCCCGGACCATGGGGGCGTAAAGACCCAATTTGTCCAGCTGTGTTCTATCGTGCCATGCCAAAGCCCAACAACCCAACATCACATACGATGCATTGAGTAGGGAAGTGGTCTTGTTCGAGGCCACGTCCATGCCAGTTTCCCCTTTTTGGCACAAGGACTTAGATAAGGAAAAAAAGTGGAAAGGCCGTACCATCTCTGGCTAGGTTAGGGCCAAGGGTCATTTGATCCTGACTCTAGATGAAGGTGGTACAGGTGAAGTTCCCTATAGCCAGATTGAGTGGGGCCTCGAGGAGGAGGACAATAGCATGGGTCAGGGGAGGCCCTATGCAGCTGTCGCGGCTGGAGGGAGGCCGCAAGGTAGAGGAGGAGGCCAGGGCCAAAGGGGCCAGGCCATGGGAGGCGGAGGACCGGGCGCACAGGGGGTTGGCGGTCAAGGGAACCGTCAAGCGGGAGGTAGGGGTCAAGGTCCCCCGCCAAATCGTCAAGGTCCTAGTCGGTCCCCATAGCGACGAGGTGGTAGGTCACCTCAAGGGTCAGGAGGTTGGCACCCAGGCTGGCCACAAGGCCGGCCCTTGGAAGATTTGGACCTGGACCAAAAAGTGTGGCAACAGCGAATGGAGCAGGGGTAGTGCATTTACTGTGGTGACCCTGCCCATATTATCAAATATTGTCCTAAGTATAGACATGCCCGATGGGCTGCCCAGGAGTCAAAAGACAGCCGCTGGTAGGGGTTGCAACTGCCCCTACTATTAGGCCATGTGGGGAAGCGAGCGCGCGCGTACAGGAAACTCCCACACCACATGAGCCTTCGACAGAGGTTGCAGGCCCGTGCCTAGTTAGCTGTCCAGAGACTGCTTGTGTCAGCGCCTCTCTAGGCACGTCCCTCACAGGCGTGGCAGAGGAATTGAAGGAGAGGATGCCTGCCTTGGCCAAGATGAAAAAAGAAAGTAAAGGGCAGCTAGTGTTAGTTGATGTAGAAGTCTTCTGGAGTAGAGTAGGGACCCTTATAGATTCAGGGGCTATCCGTAGCTATATTAGCCATAAAGCGCTGAAGAAGTTGAGGCTAGGATTGAAAGTCCAAAAGTTAGAAGACCCCGTAGTTAGTGTCCTCGCAGGCAACCGCACTATGCGTGTTGAGGACTACGTAGAGGGAGTCCAGGCGTACTTCTGCCTAGAGAAAGATGGGAAGGTGGAGAAAGTTCTCCATTCCCTGACTCTCCTCGTACAGGATGACCTTCCCTTCGATATAGTCCTAGGTATGGACTGGGGAGAGGCAATAGGGGCCACACTCCACTTGAGAGAGCATTGTGTAGGCTCCCTAGTCCGTCAAGCGAGGTTAAGGTTGCCCGCCTGTTTCATGTGTCTAGAGTAGCACATTGCTGCCTCAGTGCTCCCGCGTTCGCGCGACTAGTGAGAAAGGAGCAATTAGAGGACCAGGTCTTCGTAGTGTATGTCAGACCTGTCACTGAGCCTAAGACAGAGGATAGTTTCATGGATCCAGCCATTGCCAAGCTGTTGGAAGAGTTTAAAGATCTGATAGAGCAGCCGACAGGAGTAGTGTCGTGGCCAATCCAGCACAGGATAAAGATAGAGCCTGGCAGTAGAACTCCTAAGGGAGCAGTTTACAGGATGTCCCCAAGAGAGTTGGAGGAGCTGTGCAAGCAATCGGATGAGCTCCTTGAGAAAGGTTGGATTAGGCCCAGTTCGTCTCCTTTTGGAGCACCAATTTTGTTTGTCCCCAAGAAGGAAGGAGAGCTGCGCATGTGTATAGACTATAGGGGTCTGAATGCGATTACAGTTAAGAATGCTGAACCACTGCCCAGGATAGACGATCTCTTAGATCGGGTGCAAGGTTGCAGATATTTTTTAAAGATGGCAACCTCAGGACACGAAGTGGGCGAGTTAAAGTCCGGATATCATCAGATAGAGGTCCATCCTGATGACCAGTACAAGACTGCGATCCGGACTAGATATGGGCATTATCTTAGTGTTCAGTAGGACCTTCCAGGAACACCAGTGTCATTTGAGGCAGGTCTTGGAGAAGTTGAGAGAAGCTAACTTCAAGATCAATGCGAAGAAGTGCGAGTGGGCCAAGACACAAGTCCTGTACTTGGGCCACGTGTTAGACGGAGATGACATTAAGCCTGAGGACAGTAAGATAGCAGCGCTTAGGGACTGGTCGACACCCCACACGTTGACTGAGTTGCGGTCGTTCCTAGGCCTAGGTAATTACTATAGGAAGTTCGTGAGGAACTTCTCGACTATCACCGCTCCCCTTTGCAGGTTGCTCAAGAAAGAGGCAATCTGGCAGTGGGATAAGGATTGTACGTCTGCGCTAAAGAAGTTAAAGCGCGCGTTGATAGAGTACCCTATCCTCAAGGTAGCAGATCAGTCCTTGCCATTTGTCGTCAGCACGGACGCAAGTCAGTATGGAATAGGTGTCGTGTTACAGCAGGACGACGACAATGGCTACAGACCCGTAGAGTTCATGTCAGCGAGGATGCCCTCAGAGAAGGTAGCCACCTCGACGTATGAGAGAGAACTCTAAGCTCTCAGACATGCCTTAAGAGCACTTTAAGGTGTATTCAGACCACAAGACACTTAGATGGCTGAAGACACAGGCCAAGATGACACCTAAGTTGACTAGGTGGGCCCCTGAGATAGACCAGTACGACTTTGAGATCAAGCCAGTTAAGGGCAAGTACAATGTAGTTGCAGATGCTCTAAGTAGGAGATCAGACTACTTTGGATCTATAGTTCACTCTCTGGATATAGGGAGTGGCCTGTACGAGAAAGTTAGACAGGCGTATGCGCAGGACCCTATTTATAGCGGCCTCCTCAAGAGAGTCAAAGAGGCCCCAGAGACAGAGCCAGATTACTGCACTACAGAGAGGTTAATCGAGCCAGATTACTGCACTACAGAGGGGTTACTATTTGAGAAGATCAATGTAGTAGACCGTTTGTGCATTCCTAACAGTGAGGAAATCCGTAGCTTGATCCTAGGGGAGTGCCACGACACAGAGGGACATTTCGGTTGGCAAAAGACTGTAGCCAACCTGATGCATGCGCACACATGGCCAGGAATGAAGATCGACTGCATGGAGTATGTCCGCAGTTGTATGGTTTGCTAGAGAAATAAGAGTACTACGAGTGCCCCTCTCGGTCTTCTCAGACCCTTGCCTATTCCCGACCAGCCCGGAGACTCTGTGTCCATTGACTTTATGGATACTCAAGTCAAGAGTAGGCACGGCAAGAGCCAAGTCATGGTCATAGTTGACAGATTTAGCAAATACACTGTTTTTGTCCCTTTGCTTGCAGAGGCCCGTACTGAGTTAGTGATTCAAAAGTTTTTTTTATTTTTGGGTTAGTGAGCATGGCGTCCCATTGTCTATTGTTAGTGATAGAGATACGCGCTTCACCAGCCAGAACTGGCAGGAACTAATGAAAGTCTACGGATCCAAGTTGTTGATGTCATTTGACCGCCATCCAGAGACTAACGGTCAGACGGAGCAGATGAATAAGATCCTGCAGCAAGTTCTGCGCATGTATATTAGACCTGATCAAGTCAATTGGGACGAGATGTTGCCCAAGGTAGCCAGTGCGTACAATAACAGCGTGCACTTGTCCACCTGTTGCACTCCCAATGAGTTGCACAAGTCCTTTAGACCGCGCAGACCGTTTGAGGGACTTAACCGGGATCAGATTCACAGGCTACCGCCCGGTACTAGGGAGTTTGCGATACAACACGAAAGAGAGCTAGCTACGGTTGTTGAGAACCTCAGGAAGGCCCATCATAGAATGATTGAGCAAGCCAACACGCACCGTCGCCCATCGCAGTTCCAAGTAGGCGACTTAGTCTGGGTCAAGTCCAAAGAGTGTGCTCCTGAGGAAAATATCTCGCAGAAGTTACTGCCCGCGTATAGAGGGCCGTGGCCAGTTCTAGAAGTCAAGGGCGGACGGGATGGACCAGCCTACACCATAGAGATCCCAGCATACCTCCACACGTACCCTGTATTTCATCCATCAAATTTGCTGCCGTGTGTCACAAGTCAGCAGTTTCCATCTAGACAGTCCATGATCCCTCCAGACATGGACGGAAGATGGACATTGACTGCATCGTAGGTGAAGATGTGTTTAGAACAGGAGGTAGAGGTCATCCATAGAAACAGTATAAGGCCTGATTTGCTTATCAGGAGCCAGAGGACGACTGCTGGTTTACGAGAACAGAACTTCTAGAAGCAGCTCCCGACATAGTAAGAGCCTACGAGTGAGATAAGAAAGGTAAAGGTCCAGTCTTGGATTGAAATATTCTCGGAGGACCTCGAATTTAGGCCGGCGGGAGTGAAATGGTATTCACCAGTTCGCAGTAGCCGATGCAGATCCCAGGGCTCGATCCCTAGTCCTCACATTACCTGTGTACAGTATCTGTGTCGACCCCGAGAGTTGAACCCGTGATCTGCGTATTTGTGACAGTTGGTAGACTGTCGTAGGGTCCGTAGGTAGCAGGGGTTCGATCTGTAGATCTGTGGAGTAGAAGTCCTAGTAGTGGCCTTTCAAAGTTGCTCACGTTTTGGCTGAGGCAAGTGGGCAAGTGGGCAAGTGGTGAGCCCAACTGCAGTACTCGGCAGTGAGACTGCATCGAGTTGGCAGTGGAAGCCCATGCAGTCAGGAGTACCGGTCCCAGTCAGTCCTAGTCCAGTCAAGCAAGTACCGCATGGGACTGTGTGCACCACGGGCAAGGGAAAGGGCCAGACCAACGAGCTACAGAAGTATAAATCAAAGGGAAGCGTCCAGCCATTGATTCATTCCTGCGTGAGCTATGCGGAAGCTCTGTCATAGTGACTTGTGCGAGGTGGTCTGCAGCGAGCCCAAGGACGAAGTGGGCGAGAGAGAGGGAGCTTAGCCATAGCGATACGGTAGTAGCGGCCATAGCCGCCGTAGCTGTAGATAGTGTGCAGTGTGAGTGTGTGTGTGTGTACAGAGTATCGCGTGTGGGATATCCAGGGTGATCCTGTGTGTGCGAACAGAGAGTTGTGTGGGCGCTGAGTCGCCATAGCCATTGAAGTGAACTTGTACCTGAACTGTGTTCTTGGCTGCCATATCTCTGAGTTTTGAGTGGGTGCTTGCCGCCAGTTTGCTGAGCACCTGTTTGCATGCATGCGAAGTGTGGATGAGAGCAAGTCTGATTGCATAGGGGAACGTGTCTGGGTCAAGGCTAGTGAGTTGGGACAGGAGTTTGGCATCTCTAGGAAACTAATGCCTCCGTATTTTGGTCCCTGGGAAGTCTTAGACATTGTGGGGAATGATTTGGATGGTCCCTCGTACGTCATTCGTATCCCTGGTCACTTACACACTTACCCTGTTTTCCACGCCTCCAAGCTTGCACCTTTCGCTGAGACAACACAGTTCCCATCACGAAGATCTATGCTGCCCCCAACCATGGATGGCCATGTGGACGTCAACGACATCCTGGATCACAGAGACACGCCTGTTCCCAAGCCACCTGGCAGGGGAAGACCCCCCAAACCTGCGAGGGAGTACAGAGTACATTTCAGGCATCATACTGATCCGAAGGAAGATCGATGGATTTCAAGGGAGGAACTTGTCAAGACAGCTCCTCAGATCGTTGCAGATTATGAGAAGAGACTGAAGGGGAAGACACCAGCATGAAGCATCTCAGCGGACTTTCAAAGCTAAGGGGGATGGAATGTGAGGAACAAGCCCTCAAGGGGCCCTATCAGACATCACATTGTTCTGGGTTAAGGCCCCCAGCAAGCCAAAGTGCCCGCCCTAAGTGAAGGCGGGCCTGAATATTCGTCAGAGGCAAAATTTGACAATTCAATATGTGGGTATTCAGGCTCTCGCAGCACGCCAGTTGGTTGGGTAGACGTGTGAGCGTCACATTTCTGCGTCATACAGCTGGCCCAGGCCTTGACAGTTGCGCCCGGGCACACACACAAAGCAGGGCCGATACATTGGGAAGCAGGCCTTTGGCCTTGGCAAAAGCAGTAGTGCCAATGCACCTGCCTGGGAGCCCTGCACAGATGCAGCAAACAGCCCAAGTCCAGAGACTCAGGCCGTGCCTAACTGTAAACGGGCCAGGCCATCAACTGTAGTCTCGGGCCTGGGTGCAGGGTCTGGGACCCAACCGGAAGCTACTGGAAGCTTCCCGCCAGGCCACACGCAGCATCCAGGAGGCTGCCACTTCCACAAAAGGAGTGAGGCAGCCCAGGCCAGGCATTCTGGCCAGTGCTGGCAATGCAGAAGTGCTGCTGCGCTCTCGCTTGATGCTGCTTCGCTGCCAAGGGCGCTGACGGGGCGCGTAGAGGTGATGTGGAGTGCTGCAGGGCAGCGGGGCGCAGACGGCCATAGCCGGGCTGCTGGGCGCCAGGGGGTAATGCGGGCGATTGAGTGGTCTTCAGGGAAGGAGGTGAGTGTGGGGTAATGAAGGTCTGATTGAGGGTGACAAGATACGTACCTGCTACATGAAGAGAGGTTGGCGATGGTGTTGGCAGTCATGTACATTGGTCTTTGTGAGTCGAAGTGATCCTGTTGCGTGAACCAGCTGTAGGTAGGATAGTCGGGTAGAGTGGGCTGGGCGCTGAGCACCAGACAGAGCAGAGCGACTTTGAATACTGTGTTCGTGTTGCCTACGGGCTTGAACATTGGCTCATTACTTCATTGTATTGCTCTATATGGATGGTTTTCTCGGTGCATTTGTACTCTCTGCTTGGGACGCGACTACTTGGACAGCTGTGTGATTTCGCAATTTGGTTTGATGTATATCGCTCACACTCATATTCCTTGCACAGGCTCGACACAACTCGACGGTCGGAGACACAAAGTGGCAAAGTCTCAAAGTCTCAGTCTTGGATTCCTGAACACAATGTCGAAGCATAGTCACACTGAAGAGGCTGAGTCTGGGTCTGGGCACCAGAATGCCGGATGTCGCCAAGTATCGAAATCCGAAAGTGCCAAAAGAGGAATTTGAGAACAGGCGCCAACTGCAGAGGGCGCCAACATTCAGGGGCCTGAGAATGCAGACAGTGTGCAGGACTTGCAATCATAACTCCTTTACCCTCCTTTTTGGGTTTGTCCCTTTTGCCTGTCATTCTTTCCCAACCCTCTGTGTAACCCTATCGTAAGCTGATGCAATTCCATCCCTAGAGGTTTGAACTTTGATCCCGGCTTCCGTTTATCAGCAATATGTCCGCACACTCACAGAGTATTGGCATGGTATGGAACTCTGATGGCACCCATACACCTGCAATCATACCACATTAACTCGAAGTTTCTTTTCTGTTTTTAAAATTTCCTCGGGTCCCTTTGCCCCAGAGACCATCAACTGCTAAATGGAAGATTGAAAGGAGAAGCAAAGGAACAGAAAAGCAATGGGTACAGCAAAATTGTGGCATGGCAAGGGCCAAGGTGGTTGATTGCTCTGAGGTGACTGTTCATTTGTAAATGGGGGAGGCTGATCTGTGATACGTGGATTTCTGCCGTCTGTGTGGGTGGGATTCTCTTGGATTGACAGAGCTGGTAGGGCAAGGGAAAAATCTGATCATGGCAGAATGGAGAGCAAGTGAGATGGCCAAGGAACGGGATGAACTTCTTGCCGCTCTTAAGGAGAAGGATGTGAAGATGCGTTATCTCGAAGCTGCCAAGGGAAAGGCTGCACAGAAACTCAAGCAGACAGCACAGTGGCTTGAGGGTTTTCGCAACCAATCTGAAGCAATGCTTTCAGAGATTGACAGTCTGAGGACGGCTCTTGGGAGCAGGGATGCAGAGTTGGTGGTTCTGAGAGCAGAAATTGGCAGGTCTACTGATGAGGAGAAGGGCTTGCGAGAGCGGCTTGCTGGGAAAGACTATGAAATAAAAATACTCTGTGTTGAGGTAGCTGAACTCAGAAGGAAGGTGGAAAGTTCGGAGCAGTTACTGGGAGAAAAGCAAGCAGAGGTAGAGGAATTGTGCACAAAGCTTACCTCCACGGCGACGGAAATGGAGACCCTGCGCTCGACTGCAGAGTGGCGAGAAGCAGAGATAAATGAGCTACGGAAAGAAACAGAGGGGTTGATTGCAGAAGCTGAAGGGTGGCAGACTGCAACAGCAAGGAAGGAAGTTGAGGTGGTGGAGGCCAGAAAGAGTTTGGATTCGGCAACAGCCCAAGTGCGGTTACTGATGAGTAACCTTGACCATAAAGACCTGGAGGTGACAAAAGTGCATGCTGACCTCAATGCTGCAGTGGAGGCCGCAAAGGCAGCAGAAGGACGAGTGGAATCCATGAAGAAAGAGATGGAAGATATCGTAAGATACCAGAAATCTCACTTCTATTTGCTTCTTCAGGGCAGAGTCACTTGGCACTTTGTCCACAACCATCAAACTACAAAACATATGGTTGCACCCCTCTGCCCTTGCAGCTCTTGCTTTGATCCTCCACTCTAAGCCAGGCTACTGTGCAATCACAGGAGGTTGTTCTCAGACCGAACCTTACTGAATCCGGCCTGCTTTTCGAACCTTTGTGGCGATTTCCTTGTTTTCCCATCCTTTTATCTTGTTTTTCCTTTGGGGGGGAGGGTGGCAAAAGCTAAACAATGCAACAACTGAACCCCATTTTCTGTCCATGGGGCACAGGAGGGTGATGGCTAGGCTCATCTGCACAGAGACCTCCTGCCCTGAAAGGACTCGTCCAAATTGGAGTTTGGGTAACAGCAACCAATCGCCCAACAGTATGCGCTTGTTGTCCAGCATGGGCAATTTGGCCGTCATAACGCGTTTTATCCCCTAGGAGGATCACAGAACTGGTTGCTGTCTGTCCTCTGCATAGCAGCACTACCCTGGTCAAGTGAGGGTGGTCGATGGTGCCAGGCGACATAGTTACCAAGAGAGAGAGAGAGAGAGAGAGAGAGTGGAAGACGTGCAGAGAGAGAGGTAGCAAGGGAAGTGGAATACGTGCAGAGAGAGGGAGAGAGCAAGAGAGGTACCTGCTGGGAGTGTTGGTGGCTTTATTCACCCAAGTGTATACACTGTAATGACCCTTCAAAACACAGACTGAGAACACTGCTGATTTCTGAAGTTCTGTCGATGGAATGGATGCCTTGATGAGATTCCCGCATTCTGCTGTGTTTTCTAAGTCTGTCTCTGGGTGTGTGCTTGTGACCTGCGTGTCTGTCTGAGTGCTTGTCGGTATGAGTGTGTGTGTGACCCGCAAGGGTACTTGCTTGTTTGGTAGGCCCGTTGGGCCGGTACTTACCTGTGGCTGTGGCATTGAGGGTTGTAACAGGGAAAAACACTCAAGTGGCGAAGCTAGCGGCCCTGACGCCCTTGGGGTAGCGGAAAAACACTCAAGTAGGCCGGTAGGCCGATACTGCACCCCACTGCAGTTGGCGTGAGGGGGTACTGGAGGCCGAGCAGAAAAAGACAAAGTTGGCATTTTTAGAGTCCAGTAGCGGTAGGGTAGGTCTAGGCCGGTACCAGTCCAACCAGTCTGAGTCTAGAGCCTGTGCGGGTAATATCAGGGTCTGCAATGATGTTTCCCTCCGAAACGGAGGAAGTACCGGTTGCTTGGAGAGGCCGAGCGGCCTGGAAGTCATCGCCCAAGAGGCAAGCAGGCCGCTATATCTAGAGGCGGAGGCAAGAGCTCCGCCTCATTCTTCAGTGTGCGAGTTGGGCGTCACGCTGCTGGAGCGCTAGGTGGTGTAGCGCTGGGCACTACAGCGCTGCTGGGAGGAAGAAGCTGGGAGCTTCCACCTTGGCTATGGTGGAGCTCTACCGGTAGGAGGAGGAGAAAGAAGGGGACCAAGGAGGAGAGTGGCGAGGTACTTACTGGCTATGGTAGGCACCATCTTCATCTCCTTGCTAGGCGCTGCATCAGGAAGGCCTCAGTGGGAGTAGTGCCGCATCAAGGAAGCTCGGACAGAGTCAGGCATGGCGGTTGAGTCGGCAGTGGTATAGCTGCTGGGTGATGACCTTGAAGAAGGGCAGCGGTGTAGCTGCTTGGGGTTGTCTTTGGTACAGGAGGCTGAAGCCTCAGTTGTCCGCCATAGCCTCGGTCTGTATGTGGAGGAAGAAGAAGGGCTGCCATGGCTATGGTGGACTTCATCTTGTGCCTGCAGTAGAAGTGGGATTCGGACATTGATTCTGGTTCAGCTGTTCAACATTATTATTGTTTATTTATTGTTTGAATAAGAGAGGAGGAGATAAAGAGGAGGAGGTTGTTGAGCGAAGAAGAAGAGCTTTGTCTTTGGTCTATGCTGGAGTCAATCATCTCTTTCTTCTTTCTTAMTTCTTCTTCTTCTTCTTTCCCTCTCTCTCCTCTCAAGTTCTTTCATTTCTTTTGCAATTGGACGGCATTGGGCTCAAGTTCATTCATTTCTTTTCGCAATTGGACAACATTGTACTTTCTGATGATTGTGGACTTCAAAAGTGGCCAGGATCGTAACATACACAAAAGAGTCGCATAATACGTTTTTTAAAACAATTTTCAAAGTGTCTCATATCGTGTGTGGTGTGCATCTCGCGCATGAAGTTTGTGTGATGCAGCATGTTGTGCGATGCTGTGACGAGCAGTGTGAGTCGTGTGGTCATCACATTAGTCCGATGTCATTGATCTTGTCTCTTGCTCCTTTTTGCATACAGAAAAAGAAAATGGAACAGAACAAAAGGTTGTTTCCAAGTCAAGTGCAGTCACACCCGCTTACGGCAGCAACAAATCTAGGTCTAACTCCATCAGGATCGACAGTGAGTGTTATGAAGCGATCTATTGGATCACGGAGTGTTGACCTTGAAGCTGCCTTGCCGGTCACTGTCGCTGATCTTCTGGAAGAGCAAGGTCAGTCAGCTCCCTTCTGTTCTGAACGTTGCAGATTTTCAGCATCCTCCTATGGTAATTTTTGCAGGAGAACCTTGTAGTCCAGTTATCAGGAATAAAGTGGGATCCAAAAGCTGGAATGTTGAATGTTGACGATCACCAGCAAATGTAGAGTGAACACCATGGATTCCCTAGTACCTGCATGCAATTCAAAAGTTGAATTATAGAGATCCAAAGGTTTTGTAGCCGTCAATCATCAGATCAACCAAACAGGATTGGTTGTGGGAAAGAGAACTGCTGCTTAGTAAGGTATCCTTCAGTCACTTTCGAGTGTTTGACTTGGGTCTTTTCTGCATCCATTGTTTCTTGCCCCTTAGATTTAACAGTGTGCTGGGGGTTTGAGATTCAGAGCACGCTTACCCTTGACTCAACCCGAAGACAAAGCGAGCAAGCTGGGCCATCCAATTGGATGCGCCTAATATGCTGTTTGAGGCTATATGAAGGGATGACAAAGGCATTGGTTTGCACTTCGTTCGCTTCAGCTTACATGAGATTAGGATTAGTTGAGCAAGAGGGTGACTGCTATACCCAGAGCTTGGTAGCAGCCATAGTGTGAGAGGAGTTGCCAGGGTATGTGTGTATGCACCTTCCTGCATGTGCTCGTGTGTGTGTGTGTGTGTGTGTGTGTGTGTGTGTGTGTGTGTGTGTGTGTGTGTGTGTGTGAGAGAGAGAGAGAGAGAGAGAGAGCCACATGCAAGGAATATGTTACATGCACAGATATGTGATGTTTGTAATAACCGAGGAACTGCAATGTGACGAAAAGGACTGAAATGGACAATGCGGTGAGAGTAGAATCTCGACAGACAATGTGCATTCTCATACATACAAAAGTGCTGAATAGCGCAGGGAAGACTTAGATACAAAGACTGACCTTACACACGTAGTAGCAAGTAGCGAAACAGACTGC
>BFEA01000010.1:852511-877893 GCA_003427395.1 Chara braunii | reverse complement strand
AGTGAAGTCAAGGGTTGAGAGGGAGAGAAGGAGATGGTGGACTGAGAAGAAGAGGAAGAAGGACTCTCTCTCTCTCACTGTTACGAACCAGGTACTAACCTGTGRTGTGGCGCTGTGCTGCAGGTACCTTRAAGACGAAGCTGGAKCAACGGCGCTGCAGGTAGGTACCCCTGGCCTCCGCCYAAGCTCTCTCTCTCTCTCTCTCTACCACTATCCTAGCTATGGCGCCCAGCGCCGAAGGCTACTAGCTAACACTACCACTACTATAACGCAGCGCTCCCTCCAGAGGGCTGCTCCCGAATCCTGAAGACTACAACTGCCGACTGCCTTCCCTCCTGTAGGGCGGGCCAGTCCTTTATAGTGCTGGCCCGTGCAGGAGGCTGGTCGTGCCAATGCCCTATGCGCAGGAGGCCGCTCTTGCCAATGCCTCCCTGGCCTAGACCCTGCGGCCTGTAGGCCCTGTCAGAAGGAAGCTTCCAGGCAAGAGCCTGGAAGTTTCCCTGTAGGGAAACAGGCTGGGGCCTGTAGGCCCTGTCAGAAGGAAGCTTCCAGGCAAGAGCCTGGAAGTTTCCCTGTAGGGAAATAGGTTGGGGCCTATACAGCATGTAACAAATATGAGTGTGAGCGATATACATAAAACCAAGTTGCGAAATAACACAGCTCAGCAAGTAGTAGTATCCCAAGTATTTACAAATGCACCGAGAAAACCATCCATAAAGAGCAATACAATGAAGTATTGAGCCAATGTCCAAGCTTGTAGGCCACACTAACACAGTATCCAGAGTCGCTCTCTCTGTCTGGCGCACAGCGCCCAGCCTACTCTACCATACTATCCTACGCTACAGCTGGTTCACACAACAGGATCACTTCAGCTCACGAAGACCAATGTACATGACTGTCCACACCATCGGCGACCTCTCTTCATGTACCAGGTACGTATCTTGTCACCCTCAATCAGACCTTGATTACCCCACACAGCGCCTCACTCCCTGAAGACCACCCGATCATCCGCTCTACCCCCTGGCGCCAAGCACCCCGGCTATGGCCGCCTGCGCCCCGATGCCCTGCAGCGCCCCACCTCACCTCTCGCTCCCCATCAGTGCCCTTGGCAGCAGCGCAGCATCAAGCGAGAGTGCAGCAGCACTTCCGCATTGCCAGCGCTGGCCAGAATGCCTGGCCTGGGCTGCCTCACTTCCTTTATGGAAGTGGCAGCCTGCTGCATGCTGAGTGTGGCCTGGCTGGAAGCTTCCAATAGCTTCCGGTTGGGCCTCAGACCCTGTGCCCAGGCCAAGACTTACAGTTGAGGGCCTGGGCCCTTTATAGTTGGGCGCGGCCTGGGTCTCCGGACTTGGGCTGTTAGCTGCATCTGCGCAGGGCCCCCAGGTAGGTGCGTCGGCTGTATTGCTTTTCCAGAGGCCGACGGCCTGCTTCTCAATGTATTGGCCCTGCTTTGTGTGTAGGTGCCCAGGCACAACTTTCGTGGCCTGGGCCAACTATACGGCGCAGCTTAGTGAGGCTTGCGCGTTCGCTCAACCAACTGACGCGCTGCAAGAGCCTGAACACCCACATATGGAAATGTCGAATTTGGCCTGTGACGAATATTCAGGCCCGCCTTCACTTAGGGCGGGCACTTGGCTTGCTGGGGTCTTGGCCCAGWACAATGTGATGTCTGATAGGGCCACTTGAGGGCTTGTTCCTCACACACATATTTTGCCCAGCCCCCTGACTTCGTTGCATAAGGGTGCATGAGCCTGAGAAACTCCATGGGCTATTGCTTTTCTTGATTAGGCAGGGTGTATCAGGTCTGGTGGTTGAGGGATCCTTCTTTCTGGCAGTCCTGGGGCGAAGCCCTGGAAAGTGTAAGTCATCCCAATCCTTGTGGAAGCAATCATTGGTTCTCGAGTATCTTGGCTACTGCTCTGCTTTCTTTTCTGTATGGCCAGCCCTTCACAGATTCTTGTGTGCATGGGAGACAGGTCTATCGTGAATGTCTAGCTTGATGTCGGAATATTGTCAGTTCTGCTTTGGTGTAGTGCTTGTGTTAGATGCATTTCTTTTCCGTTTTGATTGTATGAACGAGAAAGAAACTGGAGCATCTTGCTACTAAGTTCTTGAAAAATAGAAACAGAAATATGATTGAAGTTCATTCTGTTTTTCTGAGTAAGATTCTTTGTTATTGCGGTGAGTTGCATTGCTTGGGCTTTTTCTCTTCCCATCTTCCCAACTCTGTGTGTCAGTTGCATGTGGTCTTCCTTGAATATGCATGAGGTTAAGATTGGGTTTCCACTGTGTCTCAAAGCTGTCGACTGTTGTCTGACGATTTGTCAGGATTAACTCATGAGTGACCGTCTTTCCTTTGTGCAGAACGTGGTTTTCGGACACTCACATCAGTCACGGGTTGCCCACGGGTTGTACGGCCACTTGCAGACCAGATCGATAGGATGAGGTCAGTTCTTTTTTTTTTTTTTTTTTTTGTGTGTGTGTGTGTNTAGCTTCGAAAGTCCGCTGAGATGCTTCATGCTGGTGCCTTCCCCTTCAGTCTTTTCTCATAATCGGCCACGATCTGAGGAGCTGTCTTGACAAGTTCCTCCCTTGAAATCCATCGATCTTCCTTCGGATCTGTATGATGCCTGAAATGTACTCTGTATTCCCTCGCAGGTTTGGGAGGTCTTCCCCTGCCAGGTGGCTTAGGAACAGGCGTATCTCTGTGATCCAGGATGTCGTTGACATCCACGTGGCCATCCATGGTTGGGGGCAGCATAGATCTCCGTGATGGGAACGGTGCTGTCTCAGTGAAAGGTGCAAGCTTGGAGGCGTGGAAAACAGGGTAAGTGCGTAAGTGACCAGGGATACGAACGACGTACGAGGGACTATCCAAATCATTCCCCACAATGTCTAAGACTTCCCAGGGACCAAAATACCGAGGCATTAGTTTCCTAGAGATGCCAAACTCCTGTCCCAACTCACTAGCTTGACCTTGACACGTTCCCCTACCTGAAATGTGGACTATCGACGATGCTTGTTCTCAGTTGCAATCATGGCTTCTTGAGATTTCTTGATATGCTCGACAGTCTGCTGCAACAGTTTCTCATACTGGACACCAAATTCAATGGTTCCAGGAGTTGCAGCAGTTCGGTTTTCAGGCACGAGGAAGTCTAGAGCGGATCTAGGCTTCCATCCGAGATGTAGCTGATTAGGACTGACACCGATGGTGTTGTGTACAGCATTGTTGTACAGACTGGCGATGAGAGGCAACGTCTCATCCCAGTCATCTTGGCTGGGCTTGATTTAATGCCTCAGCAGATGCTGCACCACTCGGTTCATTTGTTCAGCCTGCCCATTTTCTTCGGGATGATTCCCAGAAGTCATCTGAAGCTGGCTGCCCATCTGTTCAGCGGCCTGTTTCCACATCTCACTAGTGAAACGGACATCTCTATCACTAACGATAGTCTTAGGCAATCCAAAATCACGCACCCAGTTGTCCATGAACAACTTGATGACGTGCCGAGTCCTGGCAGTCACTGGCATGGCGATTAGTCTAGCGTACTTAGTGAACCTATCCACTATGACGAAGATGTGCCTCTTGCCATTTTTGCTGGTCACAAGAGTATCTATTAAGTCCATGGAGATGCTCAGCCCTGTGCCAGCAGGAATGGGTAAAGGCTTGAGTAACCCGATTGGAGCTCGAGTCCATGGCTTGTCCCGCTGATAGACCTAACAGGTCTCTACGTACTTCTTCACACCGTCAAGCATGTTAGGCCACCAGAATCGCTGTACTAAATTAGCCCTAGTCATGTTAGGCCACCAGAATCGCTGTACTAAATTAGCACTAGTCTTCTTATAGCCGAAGTGTCCCATTGCATCGTGGCACTCGCCTAAAAACAAACTACACAAAGTTTCTCTAGATGAAACAACTAACCTCTTGAACCCTGCCTTCTCAAGAAAGAGCAACCCGTCCACCATCACAAACTCATCAGTGGTGGCCTTATCTTTAGCCTGTAGTTTGTTGATGGTGTCCATCGTGATGGGATCTTCCTTGTAGGCTTCATCCAACGATCGAGTCACGTCCTCAGACAAACCAAACTCAGAAATCAGCGCACCTGGGTAATCTGCCCTTCTAGACAACGTATCTGCAACCTTGTTGTACTCTCCCTTCGAATAGTCTAGTTTGAAATCATATTGATCTATGACTTCAATCGAATGTTTGAGTGCATCTGAGAGAACTGGTCGAGTCTTGATCCACTTGAGTGTTTGATGGTCAGTTCCTAACATGTAGTGCCTCCAGTGGACAAGTGCCTTGTAAAGAGCGTAGAGTTCCCTCTCGTAGGTGGACTTTGCCAACTTCTTTGAACGCATCTTTTTGCTCATGTACTCGATCGGTCTCAACTTCTTCCCTTCCTGCTGAGCCAGCACTGCACCAATCTCATATTGGCTTGCGTCAGTGGTTACAACGAATGGCCTTTGCGGGTCAAGTACCATAAGAACCTCGTGATGTGTGAGAGCATGCTTCAAACGCTAGAAAGCTGCCTCACACTCGTCGGTCCAGTCCCATGGTGTGTCGAGTCGAGTTAGATCAGTCAAGGGAGATGTGATCGTGCTATAGTTCTTTATGAAATTGCGGTAACAACCGCACATTCCCAAGAATGATCTGACCTCAGTCACAGACTGGGGTCGTGGCCAGTCACGAATCTTCGGGCCTAATCCCATCCGCGGATACCTCATGACCCAAGTACAAGATTCGAGTGCGACCAAACTCGCATTTCTCAGAGTTTATCTTATACTTGTGCTGCCGAAGGAGTGAAAGTACTTTGTCTACATGCTGAGCATGCTCCTCGACAGATCTACTAAAGATAAGTATGTCGTCGAGGTACACGACAACAAACTTGTCTAAGTAGTCGTGGAAGATCCTATTCATGTCGTGCTGGAATGTATCCGACGCATTGCAAAGGCCAAAAGGCATCAGCACAAACTCGTACAGACCGTACCTGGTCTGAAATGCGGTTTTGTGCTGGTCCTCTGGTCTTATGGCAATCTGATGGTAGCCGGATTTTAAGTCTATCTTTGTATAGTACTTGCACCCCTGCACCCTATCCAATAGGTCGTCGATGCGTGGTAGAGGCTCTGTGTTAACGGTGATGGCATTGAGGCCTCTATAATCAATGCACATCCTTAGCGTTCCCCCTTTCTTTGGAACAAACAATACTGGTGAGCCAAAGGGGGAAGTTCTAGGCCGAATCCATCCCTTCTCTATGAGCTCTTTCAGTTGCCGCCGAAGTGCGTCCAACTCGGCTGGAGCCATCCTATAGATTCTACCCTTAGGTGTTTTACTTCCTGGGATAATCTCTATGGCATGGACAATCTCCTTGTCTACGACTCCTGTAGGCTCCTTGAACAGATCTGGGTACTTAGCGACGATGGTCTCTATCTTTGGGGGTGTTTTAACGGCCTCCCCTTTCTCAGAGACATAGACTAAGTACATTCCTTCCTCTTGGTTCTGTTCATAAGAATGTTCATAAGAATTATAAAAGGCAGATGCACATAAGCACCCATAGGAGTCTACTAACCTACTCGCTTTGTACTTGGCCAGTCTCACGGTTCTCCCACGAGGCAACTCGTGCTTCAACACCTTCTTGTCCCAGTCAAACTGGGGTTTGGCAACCTCGAGGTAGTACATGCCCAACAACATGTCAAAGGGCAACTCGTCGCTCACCAGGAATGATATCTTATGGTTTATCTCTCCTGCTGGGTAGGAGAATGTGCAGACTACATCTTTAACGTAGTCCTCCACCATCATGCGCTCTTTGTTGGCCAAAGTAGATGCTACCGCTCTACTAAGGCGCTGCACCCGGTCCTTTAGGCACAGTCTGTCAACGCAGTCGCGACTTATGAAGTTTCGTGTGGAGCCAATGTCTACGAAGGCGCCGCACTTGCGACCGCCCACATCAACTTCCACAACGAAGTGCTCCCCTCTAGGACCTCTACGCAGTGCCACCCAGGACTCACGAGGGTCCCTTGCCGACCACTCACCTTGAAGGTCCTCTAAGGCCTTAGACACACAACGTACAGAGTATAGTTGGGTCCGCATACGTCTGCGAGGTGACTAAGGAATCAATAGCTTTGGCCATCTCTTGAAACGGGGAGGGTACATCACCCGCTTCAACGAGAGTAGAAGCAGCTATAATTTCTACTGGCCCTAAGTGTTTCTCGAACTGGAGCTCGTAGAGGCCCCAGACTGAGAAGAAGAGAACCCACCCTTAGGAGGGATCTTCTGCGAGACCTTCGGGTTCTTGCATTTGAACTGTGTGTGAGCATACTCACCACAGTTAATACAAGCAGCACCAGACCAACGGTCCCGCCACACTTTTTGATCCAGACCTGCTCTAACCCAAGCAACTATTTTGTTTGGGTTTGCGGCCTGCCCCTGACTCCTTTGTTGATCGCCCTTGCCGCGGCCAGCTGACTTAGTCTTAACTACGACGGCGAGGTTGCTACCCTCAGCACTGTCCTCGCCGTCAAACTTTGAACCCTCCACAAGATCGGAAACATCATCGATCTCGGTTTGATTCCCATCGGAATCAACCATCATCAATCGACTACCCTTCTTCTTCCACTCTTGTGGAGTCTTCTTCTTTCTCCCATCCGTAGAAGGGGTTTGAGCTCCACCCAGTGTAGCCTCTAAATTTGTGATACTCGTGTCGAGCCTAGCTGGCTAATAAATTCCTAATGTCTGTGGGAAGACATCTCGGGAACATGGTCAGCAAGAACTGTGGATTGTACTCCACTCCCGGGACGACGATCAGGCGCTCTACGGCTGTGGTGAGTTCCCGCACATATTTGTACTTTCTAGTATCAAGTTTCAAGAGCCCATCAGTGGCAATCTGTGCTCGTTGAGGGTTGTGCCAACGAGCCTCCACTAAGTCCATAAAGCTTTCTAATGTGTGGGTCTGCGCCCAATCATGCATGTTCCTGCCGAAGCCCTTTGAAGCTACCAATCCGTTTAGCCAGCGGGCTGCTGAACCCTCTAAGTAGGATGCAGCAGTAATCACCTCCTCTTCTA
Organism: Chara braunii; assembly: GCA_003427395.1. NCBI lineage: Eukaryota > Viridiplantae > Streptophyta > Charophyceae > Charales > Characeae > Chara > Chara braunii. The sequence continues at coordinate 870,836 of BFEA01000010.1, read as the reverse complement.
CCAATGCCCTCTTTGCCCTTACCCACACTGGCACCGTTCTCAACCATGTGTCGAGAGCCTCATCCTTCTTATCTCCTGAGAAGGTTGCAGGTGGGTTCAGTGGGGTCTTGGGGTACCAAGGATATTGTTGTCCCTGTTGTGAGACAGGTGGCGACTGTGGTGTAGCAACAGTCGCTGGACCAGAAGATGAAGAAGCAACAGTCAGAGATAGGGCTACTGTTGATGATACACTTGGTGGTGGTGTAGACTGAACGGCATAGAGGCCTGTCATCGCTGAGAGTGGCAGCGATGGTAAAGCTGCTGGCCGGGTCCCTGGCTTGTGTATAGCATTCAGGATTTTGTCCAAGGTGTCCTGGATTGCATCCAGTTTACTGTCCATGTATGCATGCATGGACAGGATGCTCGCCTTCAGAATCTTTTCATTGTTGCTGAGGGCCGAGTCATCTAATCCTTCTAACGCAGCCTGGTCTGCCTCCCTGCCCTGTAGTCTAGCACTTCTATCTTTGATCTTTTTTTCTCTTTTAGTAGCCTGCCTAAGTTCCTCCTCTAACCTTAAGCGGATCCTTTCTACTTGCTGGAGCTCCATCCGCTCCCGGGTGTGTGGAGGCGGCGAGCTGAACTGCGAGCCCGCCATTTGACTAGTGCCAACCCCTGACGTACTGGAGATTGACTGTGAACTGGTAGGCATACCTAGCGCTTGACCAGTTGAGTTCGCAGCAGTTGCTGCGGAAGTAGCATTACTCATTGCTACTGCTCTAGCGGCTGCTGCTTCTCTTATAGTCTCAAGGTTACGGGCCCTAGCTTCAGCCCTTAACCTTCTCTCTTCTCCCGGTTCTAGGGTCTGATGATATCCTTGTTAACCTCCTATCGTCATCTGCACCTCCCTCACCCCCTGATCCACTCATAGGATAGGCAGACGCTGTCTGCACTAATGTCCTCGCTGGAACCTACCGCAGCATGTGTCTGACCGGATCTAAAAATAAACAAATAAATAAATGTCCGGTGAGTTGCCTAGCCTACTAGTCAAGCGGCATCAACAGCATCTACACAAACTATACACATTGCCTAAGTCTTATTCTGATTAGTCTGCACAGAAGATTTGAGAAGAAGTGACTATGGTAGATTACAGTCCTAACTCTAGTCTGTTTGTTAGGTGTCAGCAGTTGGTCAACCTACTAATCAAAATAAACTCAGACTAATGTGAGCAGATGTATGCACAATGGATATGTCAGTGATGTACAGTTGAATTCACAATTGGAAACCCCTTCCCCTGTATCCAACTTACCTGTGAGCATCATCAAGCTGCGGTGTCTAAGGTGTGCAACCACGGCCCACCCCTGTGCCCAAGAAGTATGCTTATGACCAGCCTGCCCCTTCGTTTATCCTCGCGTGCAACGAGCCTAACGTCTGAATGATCTGGCTGATCAAGAGGGATTTACGGAGAGCCCCCATCTCCTCAGGAATTATTTAACGTCGCAAACAGGAGGATGATCACAGCCAGTGGACAGTTCAGACCCCAACCAGAAATGTTTATAGACGGTCTGGGAGCGTTTCAATAGGACTGGTCAGTCCGCGCACCCCTTCTATCAGCGTAGTAAAGAGCCTCAATGGACAAAGCAGCCATCGCATGCGTGTACCAATCCCATTGGGTTGGCATGGTGACCGTGACCCATGTGCTTCGACCAGGGCCCTTCAGAGGCACCGCCCTCTCCTGCCAGATGCGCCACCGGGAAGAATGTGGTCTCTCAAGATAGAGCACACACGACTCCTTACCAAAGAGAGGACACTCAAGTTGGACTCACTTCCTCACGGTAAGAAGAGATTGAGAGGGTAGATAAGGAATGGGAACAACGTATCTGGAGATAGCTGCCCCCAACCACAGATTTCTCACCAATTGGGCTCATGTGCATTTCGATGACCGGTCAATAGCCTCGGTACCACCCACAACGCAATGTAGTGCCACCTCAGCCAAAATGCCACGTCAGCATACTCTCATCATCATGTATACATTCGCTGTCGCCACAGCCTTCCAGCGGCTGGCCTCTCTACCTAGGCCCCGCTATTCAACCAGCGGCAAAGTATTCTCACTGCACATGAAGCATCCTCAGCGCACCAAGTTACAATGTCACCGGTGTCAGGTAAGCGGTGATCATCAACCAGAACCGATACCAAATTGCAAGGAATATGAGTGTGAGCAATATACATAAAACCAAGTTGCGAAATCACACAGCTGAGCAAGTAGTATCCGAAGTAGAGAGTACAAATGCACCGAGAAACCATCCGTAAAGAGCAATACAATGAAGTATTGAGCCAATGTCCAAGCCCGTAGGCCACACCAACACAGTATCCAGAGTCGCTCTCTCTGTCTGGCGCACAGCGCCCAGCCTACTCTACCATACTATCCCACGCTACAGCTGGTTCACACAACAGGATCACTTCGGCTCACGAAGACCAATGTACATGACTGTCCACACCATCGGCGACCTCTCTTCATGTACCAGGTACGTATCTCGTCACCCTCAATCAGACCTTGGTTACCCCACACAGCACCTCACTCCCTGAAGACCACCCGATCATTCGCTGTACCCCCTGGCGCCAAGCAGCCCGGCTATGGCTGCCTGCGCCCCGCTGCCCTGCAGCGCCCCACCTCACCTCTCGCACCCCGTCAGCGCCCTTGGCAGCAGCGCAGCATCAAGCGAGAGCGCAGCAGCACTTCCGCATTGCCAGCGCTGGCCGGAATGCCTGGCCTGGGCTGCCTCACTTCCTTTATGGAAGTGGCAGCCTGCTGCATGCTGTGTGTGGCCTGGCTGGAAGCTTCCAGTAGCTTCCGGTTGGGCCTCAGACCCTGTGCCCAGGCCGAGACTTACAGTTGAGGGCCTGGGCCCTTTACAGTTGGGCGCAGCCTGGGTCTCCGGACTTGGGCTGTTAGCTGCATCTGCGCAGGGCCCCCAGGTAGGTGCATCGGCTGTACTGCTTTTCCAGAGGCCGACGGCCTGCTTCTCAATGTATTGGCCCTGCTTTGTGTGTAGGTGCCCAGGCACAACTTTCGTGGCCTGGGCCAACTGTACGGCGCAGCTTAGTGAGGCTCGCGCGTTCACTCAACCAACTGACACGCTGCAAGAGCCTGAATACCCACATATGGAAATGTCGAGTTTTGCCTGTGACGAATATTCAGGCCCGCCTTCACTTAGGGCGGGCACTTGGCTTGCTGGGGTCTTGGCCCAGAACAATGTGATGTCTGATAGGGCCACTTGAGGGCTTGTTCCTCACACACATATTTTGCCCAGCCCCCTGACTTCGTTGCATAAGGGTGCATGAGCCTGAGAAACTCCATGGGCTATTGCTTTTCTTGATTAGGCAGGGTGTATCAGGTCTGGTGGTTGAGGGATCCTTCTTTCTGGCAGTCCTGGGGCGAAGCCCTGGAAAGTGTAAGTCATCCCAATCCTTGTGGAAGCAATCATTGGTTCTCGAGTATCTTGGCTACTGCTCTGCTTTCTTTTCTGTATGGCCAGCCCTTCACAGATTCTTGTGTGCATGGGAGACAGGTCTATCGTGAATGTCTAGCTTGATGTCGGAATATTGTCAGTTCTGCTTTGGTGTAGTGCTTGTGTTAGATGCATTTCTTTTCCGTTTTGATTGTATGAACGAGAAAGAAACTGGAGCATCTTGCTACTAAGTTCTTGAAAAATAGAAACAGAAATATGATTGAAGTTCATTCTGTTTTTCTGAGTAAGATTCTTTGTTATTGCGGTGAGTTGCATTGCTTGGGCTTTTTCTCTTCCCATCTTCCCAACTCTGTGTGTCAGTTGCATGTGGTCTTCCTTGAATATGCATGAGGTTAAGATTGGGTTTCCACTGTGTCTCAAAGCTGTCGACTGTTGTCTGACGATTTGTCAGGATTAACTCATGAGTGACCGTCTTTCCTTTGTGCAGAACGTGGTTTTCGGACACTCACATCAGTCACGGGTTGCCCACGGGTTGTACGGCCACTTGCAGACCAGATCGATAGGATGAGGTCAGTTCTTTTTTTTTTTTTTTTTTTTTTGTGTGTGTGTGTGTTTTAAGTTCCCACCACAACAGCCCCTGTTCCACCCAGATAAGTAGATTCGAGTTGAGCCAGCCCAGCAATTAAAGAATTCACCTCTTTAGCAAGCAACGCAAACCATTTCCATTTTGAATTGTGTTTTTAGTTGGGGTTTCTTTGGGGGAACAGCTCCTATTTTATTCTGCATCGCATGATAAGGCTGCCCATGTTGATGGCGGTGAATCGGCCCGCTGCCCACATCCTCTGTGTGTGTGTGTGTGTGCCCGCGAAACTTCTGCAATTGCAGTGCAGCATGTTGCATAACCTCGGCACTGCCAGTGCAGCATGTTGTGAAACCTCTCCGCTGGTAGTGCAGCATGCAGCAACCAGTAAGTGGGGTTACACAAGAGCATGGAAGTGCATCGCCAATTAGTTCACTAAAACAAGGTCTGAAAAAGCATCATTAAGAAACCGCCTGGAAAAGAGGGCTTGCATAAATAGTGTTTGAACAGGACAGAATTGTTTTTCAGGTTGAGATCCGAGGGAGGATAGAAGAAGGATCACAGCAGCCAGCTTTGTTGAACTCTCGCTGACGCATTAGTAGGCTGAATCTCCGACAGTCTGCGGAATCCCCATATTGAGGCTTTGAGTCATAATCTACTTCAATCACTGTTCTGAGTGGACAGCCAGGTAGTTGCAGTCAAGCAGCGGGTGAGTTTGCATGCACACAGGCAAACAGCAAGGCAACAGGATGAGTACTGACCTGGCACAGAGTTGAGGGAGCAGGCAGGTGCCCAGCAAGGCAGGGAGCACGGTAACCGAACAAGTATCTGCAAGGCAAGGCAGCAAGGTAGCCGAACAAACATCTACAACACAATCCAGTGGGGAGATTGACAGAGGACCAAGAGAGGCATGCGGGTAGGTAAGCAGCAGCGCAAAGGAACAGGGCAGAAAGGCAATGCAAGGCAAGCAGACAAGGCAGTGCATACATACAGCACAGCCCAATGGAGTCACTTTCTTGCACTGTCAGTAGAAGTCTAGGGACGGTAGAAGCACGCCGCCATGAAGAGTGAGGGAGTCGCTTTGACAAACATATGTCACTACCGGGGAATACAAACACACACGGGCACGTTGAATACCAAGTATCCTTAAGAAACTAAGAAGTGACCACCACCAAACATCTGACACATCACAAAGGTGCTGCACTTTGGCACTGAGGAGAACATGCGAGCAGCTCAGAAAGTGCGCTGTAAAGAAAACACTTAGCAGACAAAGAAAAGAAGTCACAGATAGTGTGACTCTGTGTGTGTGTGTGTGTGTGTGTGTGTGAGTGTGTGTGTGTGTGTGTGTGTGAGAGAGAGAGAGAGAGAGAGAGAGAGAGGGAGGCTTGATCAAGTGCTCTAGTCTCTCATTGAGGTTTCAATGATTATGGTGAAGATCCTAAGGGTTTCAATGATTATGCTGAGATCCTAAGGTTTGCCTAAGGCTCAGAAACTATCCGATGAGGAGCAGTTACTGCTGGGGAGCAGTTGTGTCCAAAAGAGGAAAATCATAGAGACGCTCAAAAAGCTTCAAAACGAACTGTTTCTAGTACTTGGTTCATCCATTTGCTGTGGTGGGATCTCTCCTAAATGGAGACCGTGATTGACTGTGAGTGGGTCGTTGTTGTTTGCTTTCTTGACCTATGAGCAGTCTTATTGGTGCGCGGATGTTACGAAGGGAGCCGCTTGCAAGAGTTACCCTGCTTTGCTACTGGTTAGCCATGCACATGTGGGTAGCCATCTCGCTTTCAACAATACGTGTTTGAAAGGTAAGGAACATTGTTATTTTTTCTTGTGAACCGTGTGACTTGAAGATTTCTCACCCTCTTTTTCAAGCTGTAGTGCTATCTGCTGCTCACATTCCCCAGTTACAAAGACCGTTTGTTCTTCCTTCCGGTCCCCATTTTCTTTTTTGGGAGTTTTTGGATCATGTTATGATCCCGGTCAATTTTGAGATACACATTCATCAGATAGTACAATGCTGTACAATTGCAGAAAGAAATGAATGAACTTGAGAGGAGAGAGAAGGTTAGAAGACGAAGAAGTAAGAAAGAAGAAGAAGATGATGTACACCAGCATAGACAAATGATAAAGCTCTTCTTCTTCGTTCAACCCTCTCTTCCTCCTTACAAGAAATAATAATACAATGTTGACTAGCTGAACCAGAATCGAAGTCCGAATCCCTCTTCTACTGCAGGTCTCACTTGAGGTTAGCCATGGCCGCCTCTCCCAGTCTTCACTCTCATAGGCCGAGGCTATGGCGGACTACTAGGCCTTGCCCCAATGTCCAAAGGACAACCGAAAGCAGCTATGGCTGTCCTAGCTCAGGCCGCCATGCCTCTACTCTGCCTCGAAGCTTCTTGGTGTAGCTCAGCCCCCGCTGGGGCCTTCCTGCTGCAGCGCCTACCAAGGTGATGAAGATGGCTGCCACCATAGCCAGGTAAGTTACCTCTGGCGCTCCTCCCCCTGCCTGTCCTTCTTCCTCCTCCGAGTCCTTACTTCTTCCTTAGCAGCGCTGCTCCAACCAGCGCTCCAACCAGTGTGTTGCCAAACTTGCACATCGACAATGAGGCTGGGCTCTTCGCCCGGCTTGGAGATATAGCGGCCTGCTTGCCTCTTGGGCGGTGACTTCCAGGCCGCTCGGCCTTCCCAGCAACCGGTACCTCCTCCCTTTCGGAGGGAAACATCATTGCAGACTCTGATATTGCCCGTACAGGCCCTATACTCAGACTGGTTGGACTGGTACCCGTCTAGACTTAGCCTACAACTACTGGGCCTCTCAAAATGCCACTTTTGTCCTCTTCCTGCTCGGCCTCCAGCCTACCTGCTACTTGAGTATTTTCCCCCGCTGCAATCCCTCAATGTCACGGCCACGGGTAACTACCGGCCCTGAGGGCCCAACGGACGAAGAAGTGCCCTTACGGGCCACACACACACTCAAGCCAACCAGCACTCAGACAGACATGCAGTCCAGAAAGCGTGCACACACACAGACTTAGTAGCAAGCGGGAAATTCAGCAAGGCATTCAGTCCGCGAGCAAATCTCAGAAATCAGCCGTGTGTTTCAGTCAATGTTTGGTCGGGTCATCACACTACTCCCCCCTCAAGAGCGAGGTCCCTTCGAGCGAGTAACTCATTCTGAGCCCTCGACTAACGCATCGTAGGCAAACAAGGCCAATAGATTTCGAGAATGCTCCGTCGAAGTGAGCTCGGCAGAGATTTTAGGTGCATCATTAGAGGCGATTTGTCGCTCGTAGGCTTTAACAACGCGCAGTGCGCTGCGCAGCAATTCCTGCTTGGAAATCCAGTATGGATCATCCAATGGGTGGTACATGAAATGAACCTGGTACTGTCTGTTACGCCCGTTCCCAACGTACTGTTTAATTCTGTCTATCTCATGTCCGCCTTCGATTGCACGAGGAATCATGTCTTCACGGAAATCGAACGTCTTAGCATCACGGTGGAGATACAATTTTGATGCATGAAACACGGGATATGTGCGCAGATGAGGTGGCACAGCAACCACGTATGAAGGGTCAAAGCTATCTTCGCCAATTACATGCAGAACTTCCCACGGACGATAATAGAGTGGGAGAAATTTGCGTGAGACTCCCTCTTCGTCTGAAAATTCAGACATCTTGACCCAAACATAACTTCCCACCTCAATATCTGAAGGTTGGTGCTTATTGTTTGCATGATGGATCATGGCGTGTTGTCGCTTGGTCATTGCTGCAATGACAACTTCGAGCAAGCGATCGTACTTGGCCCTAAAGCCAGGCCTGCCGGGTGTTAAACCAGCTGGCTGCTCAGGGAATAGGTAGGAGAGCGGATTACGAATCTGCTAACCGTAATGCGGCTGGTTTGGTGTCATGCCGGTGGCGAAATGAATGGAGTTGTTGTACAACCCCTTGACGGAATACAACTCTTCATCCCATGTTTCCTGATCCGGAATGATTAAAGCGCGGAGAAGTTGGAACACAGTCTGGTTGATTTCCTCAGCCAAACCGTTGGCTTCGGGGTGTCGGCCAGATGTCATGCATAGCTCGAGGCCAGGGAGTTGGGACGTGAAGTCTTTCCATTCAGTACTGATGAAGCGCGGGTCCTTATCACTTACGAGAGTTTTTGGGGTTCCGAACTGCAGAATGTACTTGTGTTTGAACTCACGGATCACCAATTCAGTTGGAGCATGAGATGGCAAAGGAATCAGATTAAGAAATTTAGAGAAGCGGTCAACAATCACCATGACTTGTGAATAGCCGTTATTACTTTCCTTTCCCATGTCAGTGAAGTCGATAGAGACAGACTCCCCGGGACCATCGGGAATGGGAAGGGGTGTAAGTAGCCCCATGGGCTTTTGTCTACATGGTTTGATTCGTTGACAGACTTGACGTTCAGCCGCAACTTTTCAGCAGATCCCTTCATGCCCAGCCAATCAAACTGTCTCAATAGATTTCTGTATGTCTTTGCCATGCCGAAGTGTCCACTCTGGCCATGAGCCAAGTCCAGAACGTGCGTGCAGAGAGGCTCATGGTTGGGCACACACAAACGGTCGCGGTTCCCGTAGCGACGGAAAATCACTCCTCCATACTCATGAAAATCAGGCTAACTGCTGGGGTCAGCCCGCAACTGCTCAAGGATGGGACCAAGGTCCGAATCCTGGGCAGTGTGCTCTATGAGCTCCTCCTCCTTTTTCTTCCGGAGGTCGTAGGAATTCACAAGGCAAGTCATGTCCTCAGGGTGGTGCAATAATGCGTCAGCAACTCGATTATAACAACCCTTTTTCTGCCTTAACTCGAAGTCGAAAATGTGAATTTTATGGAACCAGCGAAGCACGGTAGGGGACAGAGTAGTTTACTCTTTCATCCACTTCAGAGTCTCATGATCTGAGAACACTTTGAAGTGGATAGTGCTTTCAATGGTCCAAAGCCATACGGAAAGCATAGAGCTCGCGCATGTAGGTGGAAGTGGCTACCTTTTCGCTGGGCATGCGTTTGCTGTAGTATTCGAGCAGCCGCAAGCCATCGCCGTCATCTTGCTGCAGCACTGCGCCAATTCCATATTGGTTGCATTCGTAGTAACTACGAATGTCAATTTGGCATCTGCAATGCGGAGTACAGGTTAACTTACCAAAGCTTCTTTCAAAGCTTGAAAGGCGTCCTTGCATGCGGTGTCCCAAGAATAGGGAACGTTCTTACTTGTTAACCGGGACAACGGGTGAGCAACATAGAGAAGCGGGGCACAAACTTCCAATAGTACAACTCGAGACCAAGGAAAGAGCGCAATTCGTGGATGTTCGCGGACTGAGGCCAATTGCATATGACTTCAACCTTGGTTGCCTCAGGCTCTAGGCCCGCAGCAGACAACCGATGCCCAAGATAGATGACACTATCCCTTCCAAACTCAGATTTCTCTAAGTTGAGATGGAGTTGCGTCTTCTTGAGGATAGTGAACACTTCCTCAAGGTGTTGTGTTCCTCCATGGATTTGCTGAAGATCAGTATATCATCAAGGTATACCACCACGAACCGACCAATTTGTTCGCGGAGGACCTTGTCCATGAGGCTTTAAAAGGTGGCCGATGCATTCGTGAGACCGAAGGGCATTCCGGTAAACTCGTGAAGAACATCGTGTGTTTTGAACGCAGTCTTGTGCTGGTCCGTAGGATTGACTTCAATTTGGTGATAGCCAAACTTGAGATCGAAGTTGGAAAATACCTTGCACCCACCCGCGGCATCAAGCGAGTCATCTATGCGAGGCAATGGATAGGCGTTCTTTCTTGTGATGCAGTTTAGACCGCGGTAGTCAATACACATGCGGAGCTTACCTCCTTTCTTCGGGACAAACAAAACAGGGGCACCAAATTCAGACTCGCTAGGTTTGATCCAACCGTTGTCAATTATTTCATCAATGTGTCATCGGAGTTCCTCCAACTCGCCGGATCCCATTCGGTATACGCAGCCCTTTGGAGGAACAACACCTTCGACCAACTCGACTGTGTGTCGGACCGATCTCGTGGGAACTCCACATGGTTCGACCAGAACTTCTGGGAACTGATCAAGTAGGTTTTGGATGTTTGTTGGGACCGGTGGGGGTGAAGGGTCAGCAAAGGGATCACCTAGATGACGTCGCAGGTTGCGAATGGATGCAATCAAATCCAAAGTAAAATCATTTAGATTAGGGTAGGTAAAGAAGGAGGACTAAAAGTAGAATTACTAGATGAAGTAGTACTGGTACTAGCCGCAAAAGCAGATGGCACGTGAGTTCGGCGAACAAAGGCAACATACAATTGTTCGTCCTTTTTGTGCTTGCTCCATTTCTTGCAGAACTGCATGGCATTCAAAAAAGTCACTGGGGACTCGTGCTTCTCATCCGAGAGGACTGGAAGCTCGTTCTCTTGAGCATCTTTGACCATGAAAAGTGACTCCTTCCACTTGGTCCATTCGCATTGGGACTGCAGCCAGCCCAAGCCAAGGACAACGTCGAAGGGACACTTGTCAAGGACATAGAAGTTCAAAGTATGGGTGACGGTTTTGTCCTTGTCAAAGGTAGTGCGCACACCTTTGATTGCATGCGTAGAGGAGACAACTTCCTTGTTGCCTACTTGGGTCCGGCAAGGGTTCCGCAAAGCCACTTGCTTCATTCCCAAGCCCACTTTGTGTACCCCGTGTGGTGACATAAAGTTAGTAGTCGCACCACAATCAGTCAAGACACGGAGATAGCAGTGGTTTATGAGAAGTTTGAAGAAGATCAACTTCACTGTCCCTTGGGCACGTTGATGTTTCATCGCAGCCCAATGCTCCAAGTGGTAGTGGAAGTCAACCGTCTCAGACTCCTCCCAAGGCTCGACATACAAAGCATGGCATACTTCAACCTTGGAATCAGCATATGATTGGGCTTCAAGGGAGGACTGCTGATTTGCATCAGATTCAGTCTCCCTTGTTGTAGAGGATGCTGAAATCGACTCTACGCCTGGTTCTGGTTTCCCTGCATTCTTGTACTTTATGGTTTGGTTTCTGGCAATGTAGGCATACCCCTTTCTCGAGTCTAGCCCTCCAATCATTTCAGTGATCCGGAGGTCAACCCATGGTTTAGTGGCTGCATCCTCTGGTTTCGTTGGGATTTTGACTCCCTTGGGAAGTTGGACATAGTTCTTCCCTAAGTTCCGCTTCGGTCCCTTTCGTTGGCATATTTTTTAAAGGCATTTAATTTTTCCTCTTCATTATTCACATCAGAGTCATGGGATGAAGAGAAGGTTGTGTCAGGGTCCTGTTCTTGGTCGTCACCAAGAGTGGGGTCGTCTGCATAGGCCTCCTCATCGGCCTCCAACAGGTCATGCACAGCCAAACGGTTGCTGCCTCTGAACCCCGTGCCGCCAATAGGCTTTGTGCTGCCTGTTGTGGTAACGAGGTCTTGTGCCTCAAGGCTGACCACATCCTGCATGAGGGAGAGCCAGTCCGTGTAACCAATGAGCTATTTGCCTAGGCAATGCATGTAGGTAGTGGGGACCGTACCTTTCACAACATCCAAGCATGATTGTGCAGTCATTTCCAGTCCTGGGGTAACAACAAGTTTGTTGACAAACAGCTGCAAATTATGCATGGTGCCCGTCCACTTGCTGCACTGGAGATCATCAAGTCTCTTTCGGGTTCTTGCTGCAGCATGTGGGTCCTTAAACTGTTTGATAAGGATCTCCTCAAGTGTGGCTATGGGTGTGGCTTTGAGCCACTGTGTCAGATTGATCTTAGTGTACCCGGCTTGCGTAGCTTGGACTTCCAAGAAGCCCCGTACGGCGGGCTCGACGTTGGTCCCCATGATCAAGGACTGGCTCACTGGTTGAGTTCCCAGCACCTCGAAGTAAGCTCTCATGGAGCTTATCCAAGACTCAACGTCTTCTTTGTCGTCGACATAGGGACTGCTGTAGCCGGCACCAGCGATTGTTGTTGCTGAACTCGAGGTTGCAACAGTTGCAGAATTTCCTGCGCCGTTACCTGCCGTAGAGGCAGCAGGATCTGCACCTACTGCAGGTCCCGATGGAACCACACTTTGAGAAGTAAAAGAATGGAGAGGAGTGAGGGCAGTTTGGTTAGCAGCATTGGAGGCATGAGGTAGAGGGAGAGGATTAGGAGTCTGGTCCATCTGCAGATTTGCCATCTGCCGCATTAGATCCTTGTGCTTTTTGGTCACTTCGGTCACTTCGGCCACTTCTGCCTGCAGCTCACTTACCTCTGCTCATAGTTTGGTGATCTGCTCAGGGATGTCATTGAGTAGGTGACAATCTATAAGAGCACGTACATATGCGACTCTCTCCTTCCTGACTTCAGTGTCAGGCAAGGAGGAGACTGTTTTGAGAACAGCCTCATGGTCTGCAAGAACGGTTTTCCGCTTGTCCTCTTTGGCTTTCTCTTCCCTTGCAAGTGCCTTCTCGCAGAGAGTTTGGAACAATGGTTTATCTTCCTCTCTGGCTGTATCCAGTTGGGCCTTTAAGGCCACAAAAGCCTTTACATCGCCCATTTCCGCAAGTCCTCAAGATGGGAACTTTCACTCTCTCTTCTCTCCCTCTCTTCCTTTTGTCTACGAGTCTCTACGGGCATCAAAATATGAACTCAGGAAAAGAAACAAACTGAAAAGCTCAAAGAAGAGAAGGTAGAACTCCTAGCCGGAGCAACATTACATTTGGACTTAGAGAGCAACAAACCTAAAAAAAAAACAAATTCACATGAGAGGTCTGTTCCAGCGACTCAGTATGATCAGAAAAACAAATTCACATGAGAGGTCTGTTCCAGCGACTCAGTCTGATCAGACTGCATACGAGGTCCTCTCGAGTCCAGTCTGACCAGCTCCGTGACTGTACAGGAAATCAGACAACGAGTGACTAAATGCAACAATGGAGAATTAAGTGGTGTATAGGGCGCAAGTCAAGCCACGAACGGTGCAACCAAAAGCATGCGAAACGTCTCAGTTGAGATCCCCTCGACAGTGGGTGTCCTAACCAACAAGAATAAACTCCGGATCTCGGTCAGGAAGATAATGGAGTAATGTCTAACAGATTCGGGTCCAAGGCTGTTCTTGTTTGGGCCCGGTCCCATTGGGTCCCAAGGGTCCCACATGGGTTGTGACCAAGTCCCAACCAAGAGGAGTCCCACATGGGCTAAGTTTCTGTCTCTACCGCACTGAAAAACGAATTTCAACTTCCGGCAGAACCTACAGACTACAGCCGTTCAGAGATGAAAAGACAAAGCACTGTAGAAGGACTCGGCATTCAAATCAAGATACTTCATTTCTCCATCCATCAGGTGAGCAAGTAGTTCACACACATTCAATCACACACGTTCAATCACACAATCAAGACCACAGAGGAGTAGGAAAGAAACCCAGAATAACCCCAGCAGGACAGTCAATACCATGCACGCATACATGGGCATCCCGCACGTGCACGACACTTACCTGAGTGGCCTGAGCTCCGAGATGAATAGAACTCACCCCCCTCTCATATGATCCTCCTGACCCCTTTAACGCTACCCCTACACTAGTGTCCTATCTCCTAGGAGGGTCTGACTCCAACACCAAAGTGCAACGCCGGGTCCCCTGCTGATGCTGAAGAACAAAATAGCAACTTGCAGTACATAGATGCTGAATGGCCGCTGACCCTAAGTTCGCCTGCTTGAGGGCAGCCCTTAAGTTGCCAAGTGTCTCCCTTGAATCAGATTCCAGGTGCGAGTGCCTCTCACTGTCGCCTCTCTCAAGTTGCCGCATGAAGTCTCCACGAAATGTCTCGCCACCCTAATCTCACTCTCAAGCAACCTGGTTAGGCTCAATGTCGACCCCACATGACCTAACCAGGTGGGGACAGCTTCCCTTAGCCACGCTGCCCCACTTCCCTTACATCCCACCCTAACCCTAAGTGTTGCCCTCAACCACTTAGGTTAGGGTTAGGGCAGCAAAGTCAACTCTCATCAGCAAGTAAAATCCGCTCTGATACCAATGTTATGATCCTGGCCAATTTTGAGATACACATTCATCAGATAATACAATGCTGTCCAATTCCAGAAAGAAATGAATGAACTTGAGAGGAGAGAGAAGGTTAGAAGAAGAAGAAGAAGAAGAAGGAAGAAAGAAGAAGAAGATGACGCACACCAGCATAGACAAATGATGAAGCTCTTCTTCTTCGCTCAACCCTCTCTTCCTCCGTATCTCCTCCGCCCTTATTCACACAAGAAATAATAATACCATGTTGAATAGCTGAACCAGAATCAAAGTCCGAATCCCTCTTCTACTGCAGGTATCACTTGGGGTCCACCATAGCCATGGCCGCCTCCCTCACTCTTCACTCTCATAGGACGAGGCTATGGCGGACTACTAGGCCTTGCCCCGATGTCCAAAGGATAACCCAAAGCAGGTATGGCTGTCCTAGCTCAGGCCACCATGCCTGACTCTCCCTCGAAGCTTCTTGGTGTAGCTCAACCTGCGCTGGGGCCTTCCTGCTGCAGCGCCCACCAAGGTGATGAAGATGGCTGCCACCATAGCCAGGTAAGTACCTCTGGCGCTCCTCCCCCTTCCTGTCCTTCTTCCTCCGACGAGTCCGTGCTTCTTCCTTAGCAGCGCTGCTCCAGCTAGCGCTGCTCCAGCCAGCGCTCCAACCAGTGTGTTGCCAAACTTGCACACTGACAACGAGGCTGGGCTCTTCTCCCGGCCTGGAGATATAGCGGCCTGCTTGCCTCTTGGGCGGCGACTTCCAGGCCGCTCGGCCTTCCCAGCAACCGGTACCTCCTCCCTTTCGGAGGGAACATCATTGCAGACTCTGATATTGCCCGTACAGGCCCTAGACTCAGACTGGTTGGACTGGTACCCGCCTAGACTTAGCCTACAACTACTGGGCCTCTCAAAATGCCACTTTTGTCTTCTGCTCTGCCTCCAGTACCCGCACATCTACTTCTTCAGGGTGCGTTACCAGCCACTTGCCACTCGAGTGTTTTCCCCCGCTGCAATCCCTCAATGTCACGGCCACAGGTAAGTACCTGCCCTGAGGGCCCAATGAACGAACAAGTGCCCTTACGGGCCACACACACACTCAATCCAACCAGCACTCAGACAGACATGCAGTCCAGCAAGCGTGCACACACACAGACTAAGTAGCAAGCGGGAAATTCAGCAAGGCATTCAGTCCGTGAGCAAAACTCAGAAATCAGCCGTGTGTTTCAGTCAATGTTTGGTCAGGTCATCACAATCATCCTTTATCTATCTGCCTTTGCCAGGTTTGCATGAGTGCAACTCATTTGGTTGATCCCTTATCCTTGCACCTCTGCCCTCAATCAAAAGGTCAAGTCCCGTAATGCCCGTGCTGCAGGTATTGCGACCGGTAGTTTTCAATGTGGGTGATTGGACAGCAATTAGGCGCTTGTGTTCTGACATTGAAACTGGCACTGTCGGAATGCGCATGAGCGTCAGCACAATTATGGGCTCTTTTCGTTCATTTTCAGCAATGCCGGGAAGGTCATCTGATTGAATTTTAGAAAAATTTACAAGACCACATTCCATGGCAACCGGCCCGACGTCTGGACCGAAATCCAGACGGTCCGGTTGTCTGGGTACGGGTCCGGTGTCTGGTCTAGTGGGTCTGGATTGGGCCCGATTTTGAAAATTTTGAATTTTTTTGGGGGGGGGGCCTAGGACGTTTTTCGGGTCCTAGGCTGCCCCCAAAAAATGCCCCCGGTATTTTTTGGCCGGTTCAGGGCCTACCGGACGCCGCCAGGGGCTTCCAACAGCCCCCCCTGCTGTTCTACTACGCTGGTAGTTCATCGAATGAGAATGAGTCTGATTCCAAAAATGAAGCGCTGCTGCAAAGCACTACAGAACATCAAGCTAGAGAGAGAGAGAGAGAGAGAGAGAGAGAGATGATTTTGGTCAGATCTGAGATCCCGTCTGAGATCTGGTCCTGACCAGATCTCAGATCTGTTCTTAGTACTTCTTACGCAGATCTTTTCAATTTTCATATGAATATGAATTAGTTCAATTAGAAAGTCAAAGTTCAAAGTTCTGTTTTTTTCTGATTTTCGTACTCTTTTCTGAAGTGACTTGGGATTGGTCTGTTGAGAACTGGTTTCAAGTGTTGTGTGAGCCTTTGTGAATAGTGAAAGACAGTAAGCTTTGGTTAGTAGTGCTTATTACTAATGTTTTTTTTTTTTTTTTTTTTTTTATTAATATTATTTGTCCGGACATTTTTTGTGTCTGGTGCACTGGTCTGGACGGTCCGGGTCCAGTCTTGTCCCGTTGTCCGGTGCCTGTCCAGATTACCGGACATCTGGACCAGTCCAGACAAATGTCTGGGCCTTGGTCCAGACATGTTCGGGTCCAGGTCCGCAGTGTCCATGCCACATTCTGTCATAGTGTGTGGCGCTGTAGGTTCTAATATAGCTCATGGAACTCGAATTCAACCATCAATATAACAAGACTAATATTTCTTGATGACGAAAAGCAATTAATGTAACAACAACAATATTTCCTTGCACAGCTGGTCTCCCCACCTACAAATGTGATAGACCTATTCTAGACTGCACTACACCAATGTGCGAAATGATGCAGAGTAGAATGGTGCTGCCGCCGATGCCCGACCAGAGAATGTACTGTGGTGGACCTCTTCTCTGTGACCACCAGGTAAGTCCCTCTCCAACTCCTGCTCTCCAAGACCCTCCTGTTATCCCGGGATCTCCCACTAGTAGTTCCACCTCTCTCCTGTCTCACTTCCTCCTGGCCACCCAGCAATGGCTGGCACCCACCTTCCTCCTCAGCGATACTGTCGGGCACACTTGTTGGGCTGATTGTGCAGCAACTCACTTGCACTGCCTCCTGGTTTCTGCACAGAGCTGACATGTGCTGCTTGCCCCGACCTCTTGCTATGTTAAGAGGCCAGTATCCTGTTGGACCTGCAGGCACTGCCTTCCGGGATAAAAGAGGCTTCCATGTCCCAAGACGGAAAACCGAAACTCCTTTTTCTAGTACATAATTAGTTGAGTAGGAGATCCAAATGTCTAATCTTTCTTGCGTGGACTCACTGAAGTCAGGCCTTTGGCTTCGCCCACTTCGTGTCCTGAGGTTGCCTGGAAGACCATGGGGAGAACTGGTCACTTGATCCTAGTCAAGGCCTTCTGGGACCCCGGCTGTGACGGGGCTGAGGCAGAGCAGCGAGGCTGGGAGAGAGGGAAAGTGACAGTACACACACACACGCTCACTCAACTCGACGCAGACTCGACACGACTTGACGGACGCAGACACAAAGTGGCAAAGTCGCAAAGCAGCAATCTTGGATTCCGAACACAATGTCACAGCAAGTCACACTGAAGCCCAAGCACTGAGGCCGAAAAGTGAATGCCCGAATTCAGCTCGAGTCCGGTCTTAAGTACCGAACTCAAGTTGAGTCCCGAGGGCAGAAGTGCAATTTGCCTTGGGGCTGAACTGAAAATCGAAGGTGTGAGCCTGGGCGCGAGAATGCTGGATGGTGCCAAGTATTGAAATCCGAAAGTGCCAGAGGAGGGATTTGAGAACGGGCCAACTGCAGAGGGCGCCAACAGTCAGGAACCGGAGATCAGAGACTCGAAAATAAAATAGCAGCCGGGCGGGTGGTAACCCGTGGACCAGGGATCGAGCCCTGGCTGAGTCCGTAACAGTATCCCCTCCCTCTGGAAGCTAACGTCCCGGCTGCCAAAGACCTAATGAACAACTGTGAAGGACGGGACGAGGCCTATCACTGGCCAGAAAAGGAAAGGGGGAGTAATGCCAGTAGCAGGGTAATCCTATGAGGTTCTACAGGGATGAGGGAATTAATGCCCAAGTAACAGGGTAATCCTATTGAGGTTCTACAGGGGTGAGGGAATCAATGCTCAAGTAACAGGGTAATCCTATCGAGGTTCTACAGGGATGAGGGAATCAATGCTCGAATAACATGGTAATCTTATTGAGGTTCAAGTAACAGGGTAATCCTATTGAGGTTCTACAAGGGCGAGGGTAGCAATGTTCAGGTAACGGGTAATCCTATTGAGGTTCTACAAGTAACAGGGCAGTCCTATTGGTGTTCGCAGCCCTTAGGCTGCGGTATAGTGGGCTTCCGCGTCTGTGTCAAGGTGTCGCATTTTTGGCGGCGGGCGACCAGGACGCAAAGTGGGTTCTTAGGGGGAAAAAAAAATTGGGGGACCGATCCTTGCCAAAATTGCGGACTACCTACAGCTAGCTCTGGTAGAACCGGGACTTTTGGAAAAACGAAGGACCAG
>BFEA01000010.1:785836-803511 GCA_003427395.1 Chara braunii | reverse complement strand
GGGGGGGGGGGGGGGGGGGGGTAGGGTAGTTTTCTCAACTTAGAATGGTTTCCCGCCCGAACGGAAAGGGCCAAAGCATACTACAAAATGGATTTCATGTCAAATAAAAAATCTACAAAATGACCAAATCTCATAGGTTATTCTCCTGTATGTCCGACCCATGAGATTCGCAATACATCAACGGCAGAGCTTCGTCCCACCATGCCACACGTGATAGAAAACTCAGCGTTGAGAAAACTCAACTTGGGCGGTGGGACTTCACCCGTGGCATTTTTCATGGAATGCTGGCGGCGCTGAATTTCAGGCATGCCAAAAAAAAAAAAAAAAAAAAAAACTACATGAACCAGTAGTAGTAGCAAAAAAAGCACCACACATGCTATGAAAACTAGAGAGAGGTGGATGGGTGTTGGCTTAGTGGTTGGTAGGGTAATGGTCCTGAGTGTTGGTCACACTGAGGTAGGATAGTGGGATAGGGGGTGCGCTACGAGTATTGACATGAGGATGGGATGGGAGGTGGTCTCATATTCCAGGACACCCACGGCCTACTGCTCCAGGTGATCATTGTGTACACAGTGACTGGCCTCTACAACACCATGGACTTGCAAAGAAGAAAAAAAAAAAGAGCACCGGTTGGAAATGTGAATTGCGGTATGAGGTTGCGGGTTCAAAACTCCGTTGTGAAACGGTTTCGCCCAGGTGACTGGCCTCTACAACACCATGGACTTACAAAGAAGAAAAAAAAAAAAGAGCACCGGTTGGAAATGTGAATTGTGGTACGAGGTTGCGGGTTCAAAACTCCGTTGTGAAACGGTTTCGCCCAGTTGACCCGACATTTGCAGACACAGAGATTCGATCCCTAGACCTGTGCCCGAGCCCTGTACATGTCTCTTATACACATCTAGATGTGTACGAGGTTGCGGGTTCAAAACTCCGTTGTGAAACGGTTTCGCCCAGTTGACCCGACATTTGCAGACACAGAGATTCAATCCCTAGACCTGTGCCCGAGCCCTGTACATTGACCCTCTGTGCTGAGTGAGATTCGATCCCTAGACTTACCCTGTACCTTGAACATAGACCTAGTGATCTGTGTGGGACTCGATCCCAGGACCTGTCCTACCCCCTAGGCTAGTCTGTAGGTCGGATAGGAGGACTGGATCCCTAGGTTTGTAGATTAGGATTTAGGCCTGTTACCGTTAGGCTTAGAAAGGTCTGTTCTGGAAGTCTCTTGTCTACTGAGGCCTAGAGTCGGTCTGTAAGTCTGTAGGCTCTAGAAGGTTGTAGGTCCTTGTAGGCCAGTCCAGTCAGCAAGTACCAGTGGTAGGGGCTGCACATGGGGAAGGTTTTGGACCACGTGGTGGGTTCCGCGTGTTTTGGCCCAGAAGGCCAAACATCTGGAAGCTTCCCTGGGCCACGCGTTTTGGCCCAGGCCTATGTGTTTTTAGGCAGGCCCGGGTACCTCCGAAGGAGTATAAATACACGGGCAGCGTCCAGCCATTCATTCATTCGCATGTGAGCCATGCGGAAGAGCTGCCTCGGTATCTTGTGCGTGGAGGTCTGCAGATGCCCGGAGAGGAAGTGGGCAGTGAGCAAGACAGTGGCCATAGATGGGCAGTGAGGAAGATGACGACGGCCATAGCTAGGAGGAGGAAGACGACGATGGCCATAGCTGCTCAGCTGTTATCACAGACAGGGTGTACAAAGTGTGTGTAGCTGTGTAGCATGGGCATTGAGGGTAGATTCTCGTACATGGGTGCAAGAGGGAGAGTGAGGCTGGTGGTGGAGACGGTCGGCGGCCATAGCCGCAAGTTGTACAGATGACTTGGACTGAGTTTTAATACAAGTTCATTTTTGACTCTGAGTTGAAGAGTTTGGTTTTGTCACGAGTTCGTGTGCGTGCATGTAAGCAAGTCTGAAGTCGAGTCCGATTGCACCGGTATCGAAGCTGGTTCCCGTTGTCCACGTTGGAGCTGCAGCGAGTTGGAGGTGAGAGAAGCCGCCATAGCCAGAGTACAACAAAGTGATAGAAACAAATAGAGAGAGAGAGAGAACGTAAAAGTGGACGGCAGCCATAGTTGCCGAGCTCGGAGAAGAAGAAGACCACCATCAAGAAAGGAGAAAGAAGGGACGCAGAGAGAAAGAAGAGGGAAGTGGACGAAGAGGGAGGTGAAGTCTGCCATAGCCAAGGTGAAGAAGACGGCGAGAGTGACAAAGAAGGTCCACCATAGCCGGAAGGTTGGAGGGTTGACCAAGGGAGTTGACCAACGTTGACCGGAGGTTGACGGAGATTGTTAACGAAGTGTTGATCAAAGTTGATCGGAGCATTGAGCAAGACCGTTGATCGGCGAGCTGACCAAGACCATTGACCGAAGCGTTGACCAAGTTGGAGCGAGAAGACGAACGGTACCGTCTTTCCAAGCCTTGGCCTAGCCCTTACCACGTGGATGCGCACCTTCACCTTGGTACTTGCCGACGTCGAGTTTGTTAGAGGCAGTCAATCATATCTCCCTGTCACTTATGTTCAGGTCAATAGGATTGTGGATGTGGTCGTAGAGTCGTGAGTCTTACCCGAGTAGTGATTATTAGTCCCCTAGATATAAGCTTACCTTGTGGGTTTACGTGTTGAGGCGCGAAATCATTGTTGATTGTGCACTTTCACCATGGTGAGCCTCAGGTCCGGAACTAGCACCACCCCCTACAGCAAGGAGCAAGAGCAGAGAGTTGCCGCCCTTCTGCAAGAAAGGAAGGAGAGAATGGAGAAGAGGGAGTTGATCAAGCAAGCCAAGATGTTGGCCCTGCTAGAAGAGCAGAAAGAGAAGAAGAGGCAGATAAAGGAGGAGATGGAGAAGTGGACGAAGGAACAGGAGGAGAAGATGGCGGCTATACAAGCGGAGGTGGAGAAAGAAGAAGAAGAAGAAGAGGTTGAAGAAGAAGTGCCATTGGAAAGAAGAAGAGGTGAAGCTTGTACAAGTAAGGAGGAGGAGATTGAGAAGATGACGAAGGAATGGGCCGCACACTTGGAGTTGGGAGAAGATAGGGAGGCAAAGTTGGCCATACCCCAAGAGGAGAGAGAAGCGGCAAGAAAGGACTTGGAGGCAGAGAGGGACCCTGTGAGGAGGGCATGGAAGTGGTGATTGTCCCAAGAGAAAGGCGTTTAGAAGCGGTAAAGAAAGCAGAAAGGGACTTAAAGGCGGCAGAGGCCAGGATGGGGAAGATCAGGGTCGAGACCGAGCAAGCTACCAAAGTCGAGACCTTGACCCGGAGCGTAGAATCCCTACTAATTGCACACCGCAAGCAGATGCAATACATCAGCAGTCAAGATATAAAGTTAGATGCGATGCGCGCAGGGTTCAAAGATTTCGCGTAGGACATGATGAAATACATGGTGGGCCAAGTCCACCTGGCGATTAGTAAGACGAAGGAATTCTGCACTGGCGCCATTGAAGGTGACAAGTGAGCGTCTGCTAAGGAAGAAGAGCCGGCCCCACCGTGTGGCGGTCAAGTCAAAGCAGTTCGCACTAGAGGAAAACATCTCGCAGAAGCTCTTACCTGCGTATAGAGGACCACGGCGTGTCCTAGAAGTCAAAGGGGGAGAGGAAGGCCCGTCATATACGATAGAGATTCCACCACATCTCCTCACGTACCCAATCTTCCATGCGTCCTAGTTGTTGCCTTGCACCACATCCGATAGATTCCCTTCCAGGAGATCGATGATTCTGCCAGACATGGATGGTGCATACGATATAGATCGCATAGTGGAAGAGGACGTGTTCAGGACAGGAGGTCGAGGCCGTCCCCCAGAAATAGTATAAGGTTAGGTCGCATACCAGGAACCCTCGAGGTCGACAGATGGTTTACCAGAACAGAGCTCTTAGAAACCGCTCCCCACATAGTACACGCTGATGAGAGAAAGAAAGGGTAAAGGTCCTATCTTGAGTTAGAGTGTTCTCGGAGTACCTTGAATTTAGGACGGCGGAAGTGAAACGGTTTCACCCAGTTGACCCGACATTTGCACACACAGAGATTCGATATCCAGACCTGTGCCACAGCCTTGTACATTGACCCTGTGTGCTGAGTGAGATTTGATCCCTAGACCTACCCTGTACCCTGTACATAGACCCAGTGATCTGTGTGGGACTCGATCCTGTGACTTGTCCTACACCCTAGGCTAGTCTGTGGGTCGGATAGGAGGACTCGATCCCTAGGTCTATAGATTAGGAGTTAGGGCTGTTACCGTTAGGCTTAGGAAGGTCTGTTCTAGAAGTCTCTATCGGAGTCTACTGAGACCTAGAGTCTGTCTGTAAGTCTGTAGGCTCTAGAAGGTCGTAGGTCACTGTAGGCCAGTCTAGTCAGCAAGTACCAGGGATAGGGGCTGCACGTGGGGAAGGTTCTGGACCACACAGTGGGTTCCACACGTTTTGGCCCAAAAGGCCAAACGTCTGGAAGCTTCCCTAGGACACGCATTTTTGCCTAGGTCCACGCATTTTGAGGACCGGGTACCTTCGAAGAAGTATAAATACAGGGGCAGCGTCCAACCATTCATTCATTAGCCTATGAGCCATGCGGAAGAGTTGCCTTGGTATCTTGTGTGTGGAGGTCTGCAGGTGCCCGGAGAGAAAGTGGGCAGTGAGGAAGACAGCGGCAGATGACGGTGGTCATAGCTAGGAGGAGGAAGACGATGACAGCCATAGCCGCTTGGCTGTTGTCACAGACAGGGTGTACAGAGTGTGTCTAGCTGTGTAGCGTGGACATTCAGGGTAGATCCTCATACATGCGTGCAAGAGGGAGAGTGAGGCTGGTGGTGGAGACAGTGTTCAGCGGTCATAGCTGCAAGTTGTACAGATGACTTGGACTTAGTTTTAATACAAGTTCATTGTTGACTCTGAGTTGAAAGAGTTTGGTTTTGTCACCAGTTATTGTGCATGCATGTTGTAAGCAAGCCTGAAGTCGAGTCTGATACCCCCTTGGGCTGACACATGTAAGCTTTTACAGGCACTGCCTGTGCAGGAACCGAAAGTTCTTCCATGGTGTTGTATGTTTGGTCTAGACTATGATTGGTTCGCTTGTCGTTCTTGGTCCATGGTGGTTCTGATAATTGTGCAGTTGTTTCCCTATCTCGTACTTCGCATCAACCAGACTAGTTGTCACTATAGCTCAGTAGGTTTGAGCTGAGGACTGTATGGAAGAGGTTGACGGTTCGAAATTGGATCACATTGAACTAAGCGACCTACAGAGTGTTGTTGTTTATCCTCCTTGTCTGTGGTCATGGGTATCTTGGTGTAACAGAACGGGCTCCAGGTATTCGGCATGGGTTCAGTTGTGGTTGGCATCACAGTTACCTTAGTACGGGCTTGTCGGGGTGATGGAACTGGCTCCAGGTGTTAGTCCGGATTCAGTCGAGGTTGGCATAGCAGTTACCTTAGTACGGACTTGTCGGCGTACTGGAACGGGCTTTAGGTGCTGAATTTGGGGGGTCCTGTCGTGGTTGATATAGCAGTTTCCTTAGTACAGACTTATCGGTGTACAGGAAAAGGTACTGATCCAGAGGGTTCTAGTAGTGTGGCTGGCATAGTTGTCACCTCAGTACAGACTTATCGAGGTACCAGAATGGGCTTCGGGTACTGGTCCACCGTCCAAAGTAGTGTGGCTGGCGTAGCTAGCACCCCAATACTAGCTAAGATCCTACAAATGAACGAAGGATCTTCAGCTCTCCGTCTCATAGTACAAATTGGCCTAGTAACTAGGCTATCACTTGGGATATCAGCTCATCTATCACTAGGACATCAACTTACCTATCAACTAGGGGTATCGGTCCCCCTATCGACTAGGTTATCAATTGGCCTATCTACTAGGCTATCAACTACGATCTTAAGTCTACTATGCGAGATGGGAGTCACTGTGCACCCTCGTGAAGACTTGTAGTATAATGTTCATACCTAGCGCCCGAAGTCCCCGTGCAATTGGGCTTGCACGGCATCTTCTTCAACCAGGGCTGAGCAGGGGGTAGGGGTCTCTGCTTAGCCCGGGTGCCTGCAACTGTTGCCTGGTTAGTTCACCCCACCAAGACGGTGATGGGTGATCGGTTAACACTAGGGTAGGACAGGGGGGTGGGGGTGAGCCAGGGCAAAAAGATGAGAGGAAGGGTGGGTGGGGTCTCCAGAGGGGTTCGTCTGGACAATCAAGTGGCCGATTACTGTGGGTGATTGTCATCTGCCTAGTATCCCACGTCTACAACAACTTGGGCTTTAAGAAAAAGATTGCGACATGATCCAGGCTGTTCACCGCAGGGTTTTAAACCACTAGTAACTCCGCTAGTGTTGGGAAAATAGGGAAAAGGAGTTGTTTTCCCAGTGTCCCCGAAGAGTTTGGAGGTTCTAGAGGCTCAGCAAGAAGAATAAAGTTTAGTTTGATATTGCCCGCTCGTGAAAGGGGCAAAAAAAAAAAAGATACTTTCTCTAGTGCAATGATGTTGGGCAGGGTAGTCTAGGAGGCCGTGCTCACTGTAGTCCACAAAAGGAATCATGCTGCTAAAATGGTCAGATTGTGCATGTTGTTGCTTTCTTTCCTTTCTTACTCTTGCGAGTCCCCTGCCAGCGAGGCGGGGCGTAGTCCCTGATTTGCTCAAGCTGGGTTTCCTTAGAGGATTGCAACCGTGATCGCATTGGCACTCAGAGGAATGTATCCAGCAATATCACGGTCGGACCTGTGTTTCCTTTTTTTTTTTTGGTATTTCTTGAATTGGACACTCTGGCCACGGGGCTGAGATGCCTTCACTGAGGGCTCTCGCTACCACTTCCAAGAATGTATACAACTGCATTTTTATTTTTATTTTTCACACAAAACGCACAAGCCCCTTCTATTATGGGGGGCGTCAGTCCGGTTGCTTACAAGAAACAACGAGAGAAGGAAAGCAAAGAAGACTCAGCCAAACCCTGGCAGTGCGAGTCACCTGCTGAAGGTGGGGGGGCTGCCATGAGCGCCCCCGCCCGAAAACCATAGCCTTATTGGCATACTTTTGCTGGTCGGGAAGCTTACTGGCAGCACCCAGTCATGCAGCAAAAGAGTTTCAGGAGAGGCGAGGCGGGGGGGAGGCCGTCCTAGCAGCTTCACAGCCCGCAAAACCCAACCTCGGTCATAGCTACTCGAGCAACACAAAGACCACAAAAACTATAAGGTACCAAGCATCATTAGTACTAGTCTCCTTCCTACATATGCCCTCCTACCTTCGATAAGAGTCTTCCTAATCTTTACTCTCGGTATTTCCCCTGGTCTTTCCCCTTGGATTTAGTTCCATGGGGCACATCCTATTTATCCTGCCTTGCATTCATAAATAGTAATCCCTAGCTTGTACCACAAAGTTGTCCTTTTTGTCAATGTGAGACTCCCCCCTCCCCCTTCTCCCTTTCCTACTACCTCCCCACCCCCCCCTACCTGCTCGAAGACTAACTACTGTAGTGGGCCAAATGTAGTACACTAACAACGGTAACGCTACATAATTACTATCACTTGTACATTCCGGCATCCGCTCGTGGTCACACGAGCCTGTCTTCGTCAGGCCCGCTCTTTCTATGTCAGGTCCGGGCACATAGCATCGCAGGGCTGGGCCATACTCCAGCCGTTCTGTGTGGGGGTCCCAAGTCACCAGCTGCGGATATGGATCCCATCTCTCCCATAATCCAGTCACCTTAGCATTCCCAATACGGTTGCTCCGGCGGAAGTCCGCCATCAGGGCGATCCTGATGTTCTCCATTACCCGCTCCTGATAT
Source organism: Chara braunii (assembly GCA_003427395.1). Taxonomy (NCBI): domain Eukaryota; kingdom Viridiplantae; phylum Streptophyta; class Charophyceae; order Charales; family Characeae; genus Chara; species Chara braunii. The sequence continues at coordinate 795,748 of BFEA01000010.1, read as the reverse complement.
GCTCGTAACGGCGGAGTCGCGCCTTGCCTGCATCGCTCGTTCCTTAGTGTCCATAGGGCCCACAAGACCGCTGCCCGCACAACTTCTTTTGCCATCAGGTCCCAAAGCCCGATATGTTAACCTTTATCAAGGTGCTCAGAAGGATCGCCGCAGCATCCGTTTCGTCAACGTTCAGTGGCGTTTTGTCTACAATATCCTCTGTTCACCACAACCAGAATGCCTCGACCTCCGGACATCGCAGGAAGAGGTTGGGAAAGGTTTCCTCCTGGCCACATCCTGCAGTACATGTCCGATCTTTAAAGCGGCTTTTAGTAGCTTGCGATTGTGCTGTCGGGATCGCCAGGTGGTAGATTTGCCACAAGAGGCCAGCGTGCTTTGATTAGGAAGGGCTGCCATGAGTACATACTGCTCATTCCATTTGTGTTGTGTCCATCTATCCACATACGCGCTAGGGAGTCAATCCCGCTTAGCCCAACGAGCCTTCAAGTTGTTGCGGATGTTCTTAGGTTCTAGCAGGGAGTTGTAGATTATTCTTCGTAGTGACGTCCTGGAGCAATATGCCGCGTTTGTGCATTTCACGGCCAATACTTCCCGTCCCCCCCCTTCTTTTGTGAGTTTCACGACACTTTTGTTCTTTTTTTTTCTTTTGTTCTTTCCGTGAGAGTACGAGAAAAGAAACTGGAGTGGGACCCAGGCTCCGCAAAACTTGGAGCGCAGTAAAATTCAGGCTCGACAAAAACATGCCCGAAGGTGCTAGTGCAAGGAATATGCAAGGAATATGAGCGAGAGCAGTAGACATAAATCCAAGTTGCAAAATCACGAAGTAGCTCAGATAGTCATGAACCAAGCAGAGAGTGCAATGCACCAAGATACCGCCCAAATAAGAGCAATAAGATGAACTCGATTGTCAATGTGGCCACTCTCTGGTCACACCAACACTGTATCCAATGTCGCACTTACTATCTGACACCCAGCGCCCAACCTATCCTACTCAGCCTATCTAACCTATCTACGTTCTCACAATTGGATCACTCTGAAGTCGAAGACCAATGTATGTGACATCAACACCAATGCTGATCACCAGCATACACCAGGTACGTTCTCTCTCCTCTCGTCATCACCCCTCTTTCCCCTCAGGATGCGCCTCCTACCCGAAGACCTCCTTCGCCATCACCTGCCTTGTGCCCCTGCAGCCCGGCTATGGCTGTTGTGCGCCCGCTGCCCTTGCAGCGCCCGTCACCTCAGCTCCCATGCGCGCTTCCGACCAGCAGCGTCCATGCAGACACTTGCGCAGCAACGTAGCAGCCTGTCCGCATTGCCTGCCTAGGCCAGAATGCCATGCCTGGGCTGGCCTCTTTCCTTTATGGAAAGTGCAGCCCCTGGGCCTGGCTGGGGAAGTTTCCAGTAGCTTTTAGTCGGGCCCCAGTCTCTGCGTTTAGGCCCACCTCTACAGTTAAGGGCTTGGGCTCTTCTCGGTTGGGCACATATAGGTAGCCCCGCAGGCTCCAAGGGTTGGCTACATTCTCATTGGCTCGCGGAGATTGTGTGACGACAATGCCGCTTTTTCATTCGTCCGTGGCGGCTACATGTGTGTCGGCCTCACGTTGCATGTGCCCAGGGCGTAACCACCCGGCCCTGGGCTCAACAGCACAGCGCAGTCCTTGTTTTTTGGAAATAGCCTGGAGGCTCACGTTTTCCTGCAACCAACCGGCGTGCTGCAACTGTCTGTGTGCCCACATATGGAAAATGTTGAAAATAGGCCTCTTATGGATATTCAGGCCTGCGTTCACTTAGGGCGGGCAGTTGCTTGTCGGGGCCCACAACTGAGAACACTTGCATGTCTATTAGGGGGCCGTGGGGCCTCAGTCCTTGCATTCCATCCCCCTTAGCTTCGAAAGTCCGGTGATATGCTTCTACGCAGGTGCTTTCCCCTTTAATCTCCATTTGTATTCTGCCACGAGCTAAGGCGCTGCCTTGACAAGCTCCTCTCTTGCAAACCAACGATCTTCTTTCGGATCCGTATCATGCCTGAACCTGACCCGGTACTCTCTCACAGGTTTGGGGGTCTTCCTCTGCCCACTAGCTTGGGAACAAGCAAGTCTCTGTGTTCCAGAATATCGTCAACGTCCACGTGGCCATCCATGGTTGGGGGAAGCATTGACCTTCTTGATGGGAACAGATCAGTCTCAATGAATGGTGCAAGCTTTGAAGCGTGAAACACAGGGTAAGTGTGCAAATGTCTATGGATTCTAATGACATACGATGGTCCATTCAAATCACTACCCACAATATCCAGGACTTCCCAAGGAGCGAAATATTGAGGCAAATAGTTTTCTAGAGATGCCAAATTTCTGACCCCGTTCGCTAGCCTTCACCCAGACACGTTCCCCTACCTTAAATGTGGTATGTCGTTTGTGTTTGTTCTTAGAGGCAATCATGGCCTATTGAGACTTCCTAATGTGCTTGACAGCCTGCTGCAACAACTTTTCATACTGGACTCCAAAGGCGTTGCACCTGGTCGATTTTCAGGAAGGAGGAAGTCTAGTGCAGATCTAGGTTTCCATCCCGCGTGCAGCTCATTCGGAGACGCCTGTGGTGTTGTGACTGCGTTGTTATACAGACTGGTGATGAGAGGCAGCTTCTCATCGCAATTGCAGTTAGACTTGTCCTCGTCTCACGTTCAACATGCATACATGCAGCTTGCGATGGCAACAAAAACTTCCACAAATGCAGTATTAGTAACAAACTTGAGATGGCGCAGTGCGCCCACACAAAAGCTCAGAGGTATGGCCTTCGAAAGCTAGCGCTACTGAACAAAACAAAATTGGATGATTGGATAGGGCCTCAATTTTCGGGAAAGGAACTCAGCTCAAAACAACTTGTCACATCTCATGGCTATGGCGTCTGAGCACCAGTCTGGAATTCCCATCCGAACATTGTAACTACCGTCAGACACACTCACACACGCGTACACACCACTTGGATCTACCCTAAATGTGTGCACCTACGCTTCACACACTATCCCCTAACTTCTATAGATAGGCGGCTATGGCCGCTGCCTCCTCCTAGCGGCTATGGCCGCTCACCCTCTTCCACTGTCGGGCTATTTGCGGACCACCGGTGAACTCAAGGCACAAGTCACTAGAGCAGCACTTGCACGTAATTCCGCAGATGATGAGTGAATGATTGATCGCTGCCTGTTTATGTATATTGTTCCGCTTGGTGGTCTGGGCCTGCTGATGTCCGAGGCCCTCGAGATGTGCAGTCCCCACTCTGGTACTTGCTGCGAACGGACTGGACTGGGACTGCCTTTTCATGTGTGCCTTCAGGGCTGACGAAGGACTCTTGACCTTTCAAAGATTTGATGGGCTGGCTCTACCGACTTTGAAAGGTCAAGTTGACTCTTGAAGATCTACTTTAGCTGCGACCTACTGACCTTTCAGAGGACGTATGGCCACCTACAAACGAACCTAAGACTTCTAAACACTAGACTTATGGATCAAACCCACATGATCCATTTGTACAAGGTCTTAGGGATAGGTCGCGGGTTCAAAGCACACATGGTCAACGGCAACTATGGAGCGGATTAGGGAAGGTTTGGGGATGAAGTCCTGACACCTGCAATGTTGTGCAAACTGGGTGAAACCCTTTCACTCCTGCCGTCCTAAATTCGAGGTCCTCCGAGAACATTTTAATCCAAGGCAGGACTTTTACCTTTTCTTGCTCTTTCGTAAGCATGAACTACATTTGGAGCGGTTTCTAGAAGTACTGTTCTAGTGAACCATCTATCGTCCTCAGGTTCCTGGTAAGCGAACCTGACTTTATACTGCTTCTGGGGGGGACGACCTCTACCTCTCGTGCGGAATACATCTTCTTCTAGTATTCGGTCTATGTCATACGAAATACATCTTCTAGTATTCGGTCTATGTCATAGGTGCCATCCATATCTTGCGGAATCATACATCTCCGCGAAGGAAACTGTTCACTAGTGACACAAGGCAACAACTTTGATGCATGAAAGATCGGATACGTGTAGAGGTGAGCTGAAATTTCTATCGTATATGATGGTCCATCCTCTACCCTGTATATGCGGGGAAGAGCTTCTTCTGGTGCGAATTCCTTTGACTTGACCCGAGCTAAGTCGCCTACTCTAAACCGCGAGGGTCTGCGATGCTTATTCGCTTGTTCAATCATGCGATGTTGGGCTTTTCTAAGAGTTTTCGATCACCTTTTTAACTTCCTTCTTGTCCTGCAGAGCACACTCTCTTGTACCGGGAGGTAACCTCTGAATCTGGTCCCGATGTAGTCCTTCAAACGACTTACATGGTCTAAAGGATTATGCAGCTCGTTAGTTCTGGAAGTAGCTAAGTGTACGCTATTTTTATAGGCACTAGCTACTTTGGGAAGCATCTCATCCCAATTCACTTGATCGGGTCTAATATACATTCTGAGTAACTGTTGCAAGATCTTATTCATTTGTTCGATCTGGCCATTAGTCTCTGGATGATGACCTAACGACATCAACAACTTGGAGCCGTAGACTTTCATGAGATCTTGCCATTTCTGGCCGGTAAACCGCGTTGTCGGTGCGAATACCCTTACAAGGGTATCCGCCTTCGTTTTTGCAAGTGATGGAGAATAAGTTTTGAAGTGAAATTTGAGTGCGCAGCATAAGTCGCAGTAGTATTTGCTCTACGCCGATTGAAAGTTTGACTAAAAGTGGAGATTGTGTGGGCGCGCGGATTCAAGGCGCACACGATCTCTTTTCTTGTTGACGATTGTGAAGCCGACGCGGTTGCCGACCAGTTTTTGCTTCTGATTAGGATTAAATGATGTTTTATTTTGATTGGTACGTTTGATTGTGATGCGCGCACGCTCGGATTTCCATCCGGGAGATTCGGTGATCGAGACTGGTGAACGGCAACAAGGGAGCGTAGGAGCGGCGTGCCGAAGGGCAACGGAGTTGAAGGTCGGCAAGGTTATCCCCCTTGGTTTGTTATAGACCCTGACCGCGGGTCTAAAGGGTGGAACCACGGAGGTGACAGTGGTTCATTTCTTCCCCCTCAATTATTTAGATAGTCCTTATTTTTATTGTTATTTTATGCTTGTTTATTTATCCCTTTTTCTTTCGGGCAAGGCTTTGTCCCTGTCTCGAGACCGGGCGTAGTACCAACAGGTTTAGCTCAGTTGGTACACCGATGAGCTGCTGAAATACAAACGAAGGTTTGAATCCCGATACTTTTAGATGAAGGGAATAAAATCATTCTGAATTGTCGGGGCCGACCAGCACAATAATGATATCTCGATGTTGTGGCCCTCTTTGTTGGACGTGGGGTGCCTGTCGACATGCGCTGTTGCAGCCGGTATTGCGGCAAGGAGTGTTTGAAACCCCACGGGAAGCCGTTACGGCATCCGAGGGCCTTGAGCACGCGCCAAGGGTGTTGGCCCACGAGGCGGACAAAACCTCTATGGCGGGGGCCCGCTGTGGGAGCACCTCCAAGTTCCCCAACCACCCAAGATCTGTTGTGAGCGGTTAGAGTGTGAGCATGCCCATTGGGACTTGAAAGAAAGTGAACTATGCCTGGGCAAAGTGGGCCACGAAGGGCTCAGATGGAGGTGCGCTACGATATTGCCTTGCAAATCGTTTGTCGGATTGGGTATAGGGGTGGAAGACTTGTCGAACCGTCTAGTAGGTGGTTCCGTTTGAAGTTTCCCTCGGGATAGCTGGAGCTGTTGAGCAACTTATCGGTCGTTGTGGGGTCGGTCGCTGCGGGGTCTGCTGCTATCGAGAGCTGCACTGAGAGGGATGGTCGTGGAGACGAGCCAAAGGAGAAGGTAGAGGGAACTTGTGCGTAAATCACGCCCGATGCATTATGGGGAAGAGATGGTGGAAAAACGAGTTAAAAGCGCAACAAGTTTTGCCTCGCGCACTCTTGATAGGATCGAGTAAGGCAAGGTGCTAAGTGGAGGTTTTTCACCCAGGTGAGCTTAGTGGTCGTGTTAGTTGTTGTGTTAGAGTAGCGAAGAGGGAGTTAGGAGAGAAAAGAGTTGCGTCGAGGGATGGTGAAGACGAATATGGAGGAAACGGATAACAGGAAACTCACCCGATCCTTGATGAAATCGGGTGAGGGAAAGTGCGATTTAGAGGTTTTGGATTCGGGCGAATATGAATGCAGGGTTAGTTTGAAAATATTGGACAGTTTCGTTGCTACAAGAGTGAAGCGCTGCGCGGTGTGCAAGTAAGACGAGCAGGGGAAAAGCAAAATCTGGCGCGTATCTTCCCAGGCCTTAGCAGAAGATACATTCGGGTTGTTGCGAGATAGCGTGCGCTACAGCCAAGGACTCCGTACGCGAGGGGTCTCCCCGATGTTCAGCGGAAGACTCATTACGATTTTGCGTGCATGGCTCGAGACCAGTGTATACTTCCAGGTTCCGGTGGAAGATTCATACCGACTTCGCCGATTCTATTGATGGAAGTACTCTCTTTTTATCTCTCACGTCACACGTTCTTCGTTTGAGTGTTGGTGCTCGTTGCAACCCCGCTGCTGTGCGTGGTGGTAGCGCTGTTTGCATGGTGTGCAGACCACCCGGATTGCCATCTTAGCACCGCGTCCTGTGTAAAATATGTGAGGGGCATAAAGTGTTCTCCTCGGAATTCGATGGAACCAGGTCGGGCTAACGACCAGGTGCATCTGTAAGATAGGAAGTTACAAAAGGGAGGAGCTGAAGTGCACACCTGGTCGAGTGAGTAGTTTTGTAAGGCTGGAATGAAACTGAGCGTCCAAGCAGGGTAGATACATCCGATCAGAATGGAGTTAGGAGCTGTGTTTGTAGCAACAGGCACGGGTGAGTTGTAGAAAGGTAGATATTGGACGACGAGAATGATGGAATCGGGGAGTTCAAGGCGTTTGGAGGAATAAGGAATAAGAGGGAGATAACTTGGAGACGCGAAGATGAGAGAACGAGACAAGGAGGTGCTGAGTACTCACCTTCAGGAACGAACGATACTATTGAAGCAAGAGTTGGGGCTCACCGCATAATTGACGACAGGGGATATACCGAAAGGAGAGTTACAATGGCAAACGACATGCTGAGCGGCAAGGGAAGCAACAGTGCATCTGCCCGCAGCCTAATGAAAGATTCTTTTTTTTTTGTATTCTGATGGGAAATGGTTGAGTACACGATGACCTCCTCCTGCTGATCAGGTCGCCTTCCTCATTGTTGGGATTATTCGAACCATCGTCGAGTACTGGCAGGGAGGTGGCCAATCTCCAAATCGTTGTGCTCTGTCCGCGGTATTCATTCCAACCATCGCGCGTGTGCTCCGGGAGCTAGAGTCTCAGTCGTTATGCAAGCTACCAAAGGCGCAATAACAATCGTTATTTTGATCCGAGTGGTTGTGCTCATCGCACCGGGTCATGTTTCGTAGGCTTCAACACGTCGAATCTTCCCATATTCTACTGGACGATTCATTCTCCTTTTGCACATCCGGTGAGTACTGTCGTAAGGCACATGATCGAGATAGCCCTGCTCGAGTTGTCGCCCAAGTGGTGGTTGTCGACCGTGGTAGTCATTCCCATACCGCACGTCGCAGTTTTCATGTTGCTTTTGCTGTTTCTTGCGAAGACCGTTGATGAGGCCAGTTGCTGCCAAACCAAGGTCACCATGGGCATTGTCCGGTTGTTGTTGCTTCACAACCGTTCCCAACGTGTGTAGATTTGGGCTTCAGATTGTGTTTTCTTTGGGTCAACCCTTGTTGCAGTCACTACGGCGGCCATAACTATGTGTGGTTGTGTTGGCAGTTTATATTGCAGTATATAGCTATGATTTCGTTAACCACTTACCATGCACTTGCCGCGGGATGACTGAAGTCATTGCTGCATAGGGCTGCGAGCTTACTGTGCACAAACGGTGGGCTTTAGCTATGCGTACTGAGCTTTAGCTGTGTAGTGCCGCATTACGCCTACAAGCAAAACGTAGAGCACATGGGGTATGTGTACTGAGCTTTAGCTGTGTAGTGCCGCATTATGCCTACAAGTAGAACGTAGAGCACATGGGGTGTGCTCGATACGAACGCGTTTTTTTCTAGGTTGTGCTCGTACTGTTTGGTAAGGGGAGGGTGATACGAGTCGAGAGAGGTGAGGCTCTCAGAGCGGTCGCTGTAGAAACTTGAGGGAAGTGATTGGACTCTCGTGGGGGACATTGCTACGATTGGGAGGGTTGTCGGAGAGGCATCACTCGGTGTTTTGACTCTTGGTTGGCCATCTTTGCTGCGAATTGGCCGTCATTGTAGGGCCTTCAGATGACTAAGGTTTCAAGGCCTTCTCACGTGAGTCTGAGTGCACGTCCTCGTATCTGAGTGACTTGACATCTCTCCTTCTGCCTTTCTCACTCTCAGTCTAGTCTTTGGTTTTGAAGGGAACACCGCAAACGACATTGAAGCCCGTAATCCGTGCCAAGGCCTCTGTGGGAGGTTTGCCCCACCGATTGAAGGAGCTCTGTCGGAATCTAGGCGAGATTCTGGAGGCAGGGAACTATCAGGTATATCTTTTTTCACCTGGATAAACAACTTTCTAGTTTGACTGAGAAGTATGCATGTGTTCCCTTACGAGTTTGATTTCTTTTGAGAACTAATGAGGCTAACGGGAAGAAACGCATGCGTAAAGTTCAGTTTCTTTTTATTTCTGACTGAAAGTAGACTAAGAGATGAACTGGGGGGAAGGTGGGAGGAAGTTAGTTTTGCATGCGTTTGACCAGGTCTTAAAAGGTTGGGTGTTGTTTCTAAGCTGAATGGCCCAATCCTATGTTTATTGATTGTTTTTTGAAAGGCTAGCCATTGCTTCTAAGCTGAATGGTCTGGTTGCTATGTTTATTTTAAGAGGGCTAGCATGGCTGCTCTTCGAGATCAAGCATTGTTTCGAAGTTGAATGGCTTGGTTTATCTGTTTCTTTTGGGGGTTTTGATTGAAGTTAGGTTGAATGGTAACTTCATCTTTTTAGTGACTTAGGATAGGTTGAACATTGTTTCCAAGCGGAATGGTTCAATCGTTTGTTTCATTTTGAGGGAGGATTTTGGCGTAGGGCTAAACATTGTTTCCAAGTGGAATGGTTTAGCCTGAAGCCAGACACTAAGCATAAATGAGTATAATTGAAAATACTTTTATCTATTTTTTGTATATGAACACAGGCAACTGGACGTTGTTTCCAAGCCGAATGGTTCAGCGTTAAGCCATGTCATTAAGAAGAGAAGGAAAAGTAAAGAGTATAGTTGGAAGTAACTTGGGCAAGTTGAGCATTGTTTCTAAGTTGAATGGCTCAAAGCTGAATGGCTCACCCTTATGCCCATATTCTTTTCTTTCGAAGACAGGCCAGAGAGCTACTAAATTTTGGATATTTAAACAGTTCAGGGCGACTAGGCACTGCTTCCAAGCTGAATGATCTAGTCAGACGCCCAAAGAAGAGAGAAGTAGTTGTGCAACATGTCCGTGTATAATCTAAGGCATGCTAGCCATTGTTTCTAAGATGAATGGTTTAACGCCGTGCCATATGTAAGATGGGTATATGGAAGTTCAATGAACTATCTTATGAGGAATCAATTTAGGGTCTGGCTGAGAGTTGTGGACTCAACCTCATGCCATTGTGGTAGGGACCTGTTTGTGGTTGCGTGTGATGTTACGATCCTTGCCATTTTTGGAGTACAAAATCATCAAAAAGTACAATGCCCTCCAATTGCAAAAATAAATGACTGAACTTGAGAGGGGAGAAAGGGAAAGAAGAAGAAGAAGAAAGGAAGAAGAAAAAGATGATGTACTCCAGCATAGACCAATGATAAAGCTCTTCTTCTTCGCCAACCACCCTCCTCCTCCTTATCTCCTCCCCTCTTATTCAAACAAGAAATAACAATAATAATGTT
>BFEA01000010.1:758828-771296 GCA_003427395.1 Chara braunii | reverse complement strand
GTGTCAGCTAGCCATTAAGGCCCTTTTCTAGGCTTCTCCTCTTAGTTTTTGCCCTTCCCATGCCCAAGGGTCAGTCCGTTATTTCTCGAACTGCACTTGTGGCCTTTCCATGCCCATGAAAGCCTCCGTTTGCCTCTATCTTCCCCAAACGGTAGGCCCCCATATGTCGATTTTCGCCGGGAGGCCTATTTTTCTCATGAAGCCCTTTTTGGCTCCATTTTCTTGGGGGAGACCAATCCGAGATTTTTCGGATTGCTCCCACGCTTCAACATCCACGTTTCTTTGCCCTTTTCTTTTTCTTTTAGCCTTCCCGCTTGCTCCCACTAGCACTTGTGCTAGCGGTGCTAATATTTCCGGCCGTCAAGATCCTTGATCTTGACAGTGCATCTTTCTTTAATTATTTGCGCCTCACGGCATGCCTCAATTTTCCCTTGGGCCTTCACAAGTCCCCGCCACTTGTCCCACGCTAGTCCTTGGCACTCGTTCCACCGAGAACCGCCGACGTTTATCCCGCCGGTGGTCCCCAACACCTAGTCTCGCCGGCGGTCCCCGACACTTTGTCCCGTCGACGGTCCCCGACACTTTGTCCCGTCGACGGTCCCCGACACTTGTTCCCGTTGGCGGTCCCCGAGACTTAGTCCCGTCGGCGGTCCCCTCGACCTCTGTTGTATCGAACTCCAGTGCCCCGTCTGTCCTCAGGCTGCACCCTTCCACGGCCGAGCCTCTGCGCTCGTTTTCCTGCCACCGCTAGCTCTTTTCTGCGGTTCCCGACCCGGGACTGTTGCTCTCGACAACCTAATCGTTTGCTCTTTCTCTTCCCGTTCCTCCTTATTCCCGATTTCTCTGCCGTGCACAAATTGGCTATGTACAAACTCTTAAGTGATGGGAAGTTATTCGGGACCCACCGGTCCCGACAACGGATGTTCAATGGATGATGGAATTGGCGCTGGCAGGCACTCATAGTCTGGTAGATGAGGTAAGGACAATAGAAGAACGTCCTAATCAGGTAGAAAGACACGAGGAGCTGATGGGAGGAATGTACCTCCTCACTAATACGCGTTTGCAAGGGAACTTTGACCAAAAAGGCTCGTTGAATTTGATTGAGGGCGAGGACTTTGTACCAGGAAGTCAGGACGACAAGTTCGAAGAAGGAGAAATTAAAAAAGTGTTTCGTGCAGAGGAGAATGATGGAATGTACCTTGAGCTTGGACTTCTTCTATCATGTGAGATAAGGGATCGGGATGCGAGTGAGAAGGCACAAAAAATGAAGCATCTCTACCTGGTGAGAGATGGCCATCTCTTTGTAAAGAGACGAGTGGGGAATCCCAAGTGAGTTATGTGCGGATGGAATCACCAGGTTGACATTATAGTAGCGCTTCATAATGGCATTGCAGGAGGGCATCAAGGAATCAATGCCACATATGCCAAGATATAAGCGAGCTATATTATTGGGATGGAATGATGGAGATGGTCATCAAGTTTTGTCCATCTTGTGTACCGTGCCAAGAAAGGTCGCCTCATAGGCCAGGAGAGCCACTGCATCCAAGGCTAGAAAGGGAAGTAGGTGTCGTAGTACATCTCGACCTGCTTTTCATGCCGATTGGAGATCATGGCTACAATTACATCTTTGATGCACGGGATAACCTTACTGGCTTTGTAGATAGTCGTGCCATTCGTACAAAGACCGACTCGGTTTTGGTGAGCTGCATTGAAGAATACTACCTACGCTATCCCTTCGTCAAGAAGTTCGTGATGGACAAAGGGTCAGAGTTTACCTGTTCAGAGGTGCAGGAGTTGTTGTCAGGATACGACATGGTAGCTAATTATACCACAACAGCACACCCTCAAGCAAATCCTCCAGTCGAGAGAGGACATAGTACCATCACGAACCTCCTAGCTAAGTGGACTGAAGGTAGGCCTAATCAGTGGCCAAGATACTAATGAGCGACATTTTTTGTTGAGAATATTATGGTGAAAAGAACCACCAACTACGCACCAGCCACGCTATGGTATGGGCGGCACGCTACCTTCCCAATTGAGAGCTTCCTAAAAAACCTGGAGACGCCAGGCCCTAAAAACCAATTTGTCGTTTGAGGAGCTGCTCGATATACGGTCATGACAGGTGGGGGCAATTGAAGAAAGGATTCAGGAGGCGTCCAATCAAGTGGAAAGGTCGTATGGATGACATGGCTCGTTGGGACCAGTTGGCACGCGTGCGAAAGGCACCCTTGGCAGTTGGGGATATTGTATTATTGTATGACTCGTCCATGGAGAAGCAGTGGTCTAGGAAACTCGACAAGAGATGGTTAGCGGACAAGAGAGGCGAAGACCTCGACACATGGTTGAGATCAGTGCCAGTCTATGTCAGGTGTAAGCTTACCTTGCCGCACGAAGCAGTGCTTGTGGCTGCTTCCTACCTAGAAGGTAGTGCAGCAAGATCGTTGGGTGGTTTAGTGCAGCTCCAGAGGTATGGTCATGACTTCCGCGCTTGGGCGGTCACCCAGAAGTTGGACTTCCTGAAGATGGTGGAGGAAAGGTGGCACGATCCTCAGGAGGCCCAAAGGGCCACTGACGCGATCCTGACACTACACACAAGGCAGTTTAAGTCAGTTAGGGAAGCCACCGACGCTGTGGAGCGTCTGATCTGTGTCCCTGGAGTGCGCTATGACCCCCATAATCTGCTTACCTCGTACTTGAGATGCTTTTCTCAGCCTCTCAGGAACCAGTTGGCAAGTCAGGCCAACATCAATATGCACAACTTCCCTTCGTTCAGCAAGATGGCCCTAGACCTTGACGCTAAGATAGGGCATGGACAGGCACCCACTACGGATGGGAGGAAGAAGACGCTGCCTCCTAACTGGAAGGCGAAGGGCCGCATTATGTTTGTCGACAACGATGGTTCAACCATCGAGTTAGATGAACACTTCCAGGAAGGAGTAGGTTCAGAGGCAGGCAGCGCAGAAGCTTCAGAGGGTGGAGTAGTCGCTGTCGTTGCTCAGAAAGGTAAGGCGACCGGTAGACGCCTGCGAGGCTCCCGGTCAAGGAGTCAAGTTGACCCCAACGCTCCTCCATGGGAGAAAGCGGGTCTCACTGAGGACGTGTGGAGAGACCGGTACTCACGGCAGGCTTGTATTCGTTGTTGGTTAATACGACCATAGTCAGTAGAAGTGCCGCAATAAGAAGGAAGTGCCGCAATAAAAAGGTAACCGACAAGATCCCGCCTACGATGGGGCAGGTGTTGGGATCCTCTCACCCCGTTGGTAGCAATGTTGCCAGTACTTCTGGCAGTGCTCCGGGAAACACGTCGAGCCAGTAGGAATAGTAGTTGTTCCTGCTAGGGTCGAGGTGGTGGAAACACCCTCACCATCTCGAGAGATGGCCCAAGCTACTGACTCCAGTGTCGTCCCGCAAACACATTCAGACTCGTCGAGCCTCTGTTCGATGAATGTGTTCGAGTCCTTAGAGGAGCTAGAGGTGGAGTGGTCTAGATCAGACCCGCTAGCTTCTTGGACGGCCCTAGTCAAAGCCCCTAAGGGTGAGATGTTCGTCAGCAAGGTTTTCATTGGCGGCCGCAAGGCCGGGGCCTATTATGACACTTGTTGGAGCTTTATTAGTCGCGCGTGCGTTGAAAGGCCGAGTTTACAGGGGCGAGCGCAACGCCTTAGTCGACCTGTGGAGTCGACCTGTGCCAACATACAGCGCATGGTAGTCAATGACTACCTCCAGGACGTTGAGTGTTGTTTCCCGTACGCGGGAGGGGACTTGAGACATCGTGTCTCGTTCCTAATGAGCGATGAACTCCCCATGGGCATGTTGTTAGGTATGTACTACCTCTCTGTGGCACAGCCCCAGTTTGACTGGGACCGAAAAGTGGCCAAACACACTTTGCCAGGTGGAGGGACCGCCAGATTGCACAAGTTCAAAGCTAGTAGTCTGATCGAGTCTCATGGATGCATGTGTGCGGCCGCGTTCTATAACTATTATAAGCAAAATCAGGAGGAGGGTATGTACTTAGTTTATGTCTCTGCTGCAGGCGAGCCGGTGAAAATGCCGCAGGAGATAGAGGGAGTAGTTGCCAAGTACCCTGCTCTATTTGAAGAGCCAACAGGGTTGTCGAGAGGGAGGTCATCCACGCGATAGAGATTATCCCAAGGTCTAGTATCCCAAAGGGTAGGGTCTATCGGATGTCTTGAGGCGAGCTCGATGAGCTTCACTGGCAACTCAAGGAACTCGTAGAGAAGGGTTGGATTCGTACCTAAGAAGGAGGGTACACTTAGGATGTGCATTGACTATAGGGGCCTCAATGCCATCACTGTAAAGAATAGAGAGCCCCTACTGCGCATCGATGATTTGTTAGATAGAGTGCAAGGGTGTCGGTACTTCAGTAAGATAGATCTGAAGTCCGGGTACCATCGGATTGCAATCCGGTCCGAGGATCAGCACAAAACCGCTTTCCAGACTAGGTACAGTCTGTACGAGTTTGTGGTGATGCCTTTTGGCCTTTGCAATGCTCCTGGGACCTTTCGGCACGCTGTCGGGTACCGAAGGCCAGTCGGTCGCCCTAATACCGGAAGATTGACCCTTAGAAAAGTTATATGAGAAAGAATCGGCTGGGACTTTTGTCCGACCGGTTGGGGGAAATTAGGGGTAACCAGACCATCCCTAATTTTCGGTGCGCCGACTATCAAGACTAGCACTCAAATCGGCGAGAGAGACTACCTCTTCCGCCACCCTGACGACAACCTTATTGTCTACCTCTTTTCCGCCCGCTCCAAGCCTGTTCCCGAAACGACTGGCTGAGGGACGATAATTTGAGAATAGGATTGGCGAGGCCCTTTTTCGCTGTCCAACTGACGCGAGAATGGAGCCTCACATTTCATTAATTTTAATATTAAAATTTAAAAATGAAAAGAACTAAAAACAAAAGAAGAGAAGAGAAAAACGGATACTCTTTAATTTATAAAGTTTCCTTGATACTTAATTTTTAATGGAACCGCCCTCAATATTTAGAGTTTTCGGTGATAGAATTAAAAATAGGAAAAAGAGGAAAAAACCAAAAAAAAGGAAAAGAAAACAAGGAATTTTTGATATTTAATTGAATTCTGCCGGGATCCATTTTTGGGAAAATTCTTTTATTTTCATTATTTTTGATAATAGGATTAAGGAATAAGGAAAATAATTAAAAAGGATAAAAGGGAAGAGAACGGATGATTATCTAATATTTGATTAAACTTTATTTGACTTATTCGCGATGGGTTTTAATCCCGGATTGTTTATTTTCCCTAATTTTAACGATTTTCCCCATATCCCGGTAATTGAGATTACCTGCTCGACTTACTTGACTTACCTGATTGCTAAGTATCGCCGCGACCTGTATGCTATGAGGGAGTGCGGGGACGGATGGTCAGCGCGGTCTTGCTGCTGATAGTATCTTGAGATGGGCCGTGTGGCTTTATTGTACTTTGTGCGGCAGCTGGTTCGGTTCGGGGCCGATAATCTGGTTTGGGATAGATTCGGTGTTACCCTCAGTATGGCTACGTTCTACGGTATTCATCATGGACTGGTTCGACATCTTACAGATTCGGTACTACTACGGGATTGCTGCATTCTACAGTGCTCGACATATTTTCGGTTCGGTATTGGTCCAGCATTGGCATGGTACAAGTTACGATGACCCTGGATAATTATTTCAGGTTGGGGTTCAGTACAGGCACGACGTCACTTGTCAGTCCACAGGGATTTATCCAATGGTGCGGCACAGTGATACGGATTCATGATGGAGCAGTGGGGCCTGTTGTATGAATTTCTGGTACCGAATCTGTTCTGGTGACACTGGTGGTTCGGCGGTCGGGACTGTTGCATTTACGAGGGTTCTACAGCCCTGGTACCGGCCCTGGTACGCTGGCACTTCCTTGGGGCCACCGTCTCTGCAGAAGTTTCTGTTGGTGTGACCTTCGGCCTTTGGTGCCGTTGGAATAAAGTCGAGACAGACGGATGGTTAAAGAAGAGAAGGGGGATGCGGGGTAGGCACGAGGGGGAATGTGCCTGGTGTACGCCGCCCACAATGCAGCACGTTTCGTCTCACCCGGAAAACAGCAGCGGAGGGGAGATTCGGGGAGTATGATGGATCGGGGCGCAAGGTGTACACATCCCCACTTGTTGACTTGGAGGAACTGACACGCGCGGGGGTGGCTGGAACTGGCTCACTAGGGAAGGGAGCTCGTTCTGTGAGCCAGGCGTACCCAGCCGATTCTCGCTCGCTCTCGCAAACACGCGGAAAGACCTGTTTGGTGGCGGATTAAGGAAGGGACCTCGTTCAGCGAGCTAGGCGTGCCCAGCAATCGACTACACTCCCGGAGGCTGCCTGGCGCATGGCTGATCGCAGAAAAACGTACTTGGCGCCCTGAAGACTATTTGGGGACGCGTCGATCGGAGTGCGATGGATGTGCACGGCGAGCAAGGACATAATCAGTCTAACGTCTATGTTGTAGGGAAGTCAAGGTGGTGATACAGACCGTGTGGATGAACACGCGTGCCGGGTTAACTCAGAGTCTGCGTGAAGTAGCAAACGCAGAAACCTAAACCAGGGAATTTGTGACGGGCGATGGTAGGGCAATGAAATCAATACGTGACATGCGCGCCTTGGGAGTAGTCAGGAGGAGAGATGGTGTGTTGTCTACTGGTAGCGAGGGCGGAGTCTTTCGAGTAGATCGGGCGCTAGGTATACTCTGATGACGAAAGTGAGTGACGCGCGCGGTTCTTGGTGGTCACGTATCTTCTAGAAAGCCCCCTCTTGCTAACACGGGCGGGACACTTCAGAGATCTACTGGGATAGACATCCCGTTGTTAGCGAGAGCATCTCTTGCCACCGTCGTGGGAACTTGCCCCGTGATCCCGCCACTAACGGGAGTTGCTCCTTTCAGCTGATCTGGCCATTGAGTGGCGGACCTCGGAGGACGGGAACTTCGTTTTATTTTCAAGTGGTCAGTCAGTCAAGTTCCAAACTGTTGATCTCGCTGTCAGTGAAAACAGATCTCTGCAAAGTGGCGTTGCAATCCTCTCACAGTCAATCGGATGATCTCACAGTCAGCGACGAATATTCTTTTCGAGCGGTCAGTCAGTCAAGTCCCAATTTGTTGACCTCGCTGTCAGTGAGAACAGATCCCTTCAAAGTGACATTTCAATCCTCAGACAGTCAACCGGGTGAAATCGCTGTCGGCGGGAACTATTATTTTCAAGTGGTCAGTCAGTTGATCTCGCTGTCAGCGGGAATTGCTCTTTTCGAAGTAAGGCTGCAATCGACTGCCAGGCAATCTGGCGTTCTCGCTGCCAGGAGGAACAAATCTTTCGAGTAATCAGTCGACCAAGTTCCGACCTGTAGATCTCGTTGACAGCGGGGACAGGTCGTATCTGAGTGAGGTCAAAATCGAGTGATGATCTGTCCAGCGAATCCATCGCTACCGGGAACTGCTCCATCAACCCAATCGGGAAAGAGGAAAGAGAGTAACTTGGACTAAAGCAAAAGTTAGGAAACTCCAACCGGGCTCAAGACCGTGACTCGCAGGGCTTGTGTGAGAGGGTCAGAGCGTTCTGATATACTACTATTATTATTGTTATTATCGCAATCATTATTTTTCCTTATCTGAACCCCAATTGCGGGCAGTTGTCTGGCGGGGACTGGAATTTGAGCCTCTATGCAGACGGGTATTCACAGTTATCGAAGGCAAAGCTACTCCAGAATCAACATCGATTTATTACTGATTCGATTTTCACCGTTCCCTTTGATTATATTGGAAAAGTCGTCGGACTGAAACGTGTCTGAGTGTATGCGGGAAGTATTAAGGAGGGCTGATTGAAGGGCTCTGTAGAACGAGCGAATTGAGAGGAAAGAGGAAAGGGAGAGCGATTTGGGCTTGGGGGGAAGGATGTGAGGAGCAGTGAGGCAGACCGAAAGAGAGAAAGAGAGTGGACCAGCGAGAGAAAGAGTTGTGAGCGAGAGAGCAGGGGGAGAGAGAGGGAGAACGACGAAGACAAGGAAAGAAAGGGATGCTGGGTAGAGAGAGAGGAAAGAGAGAGGAGGGCATCGCTGAAATGAGTGCCCGTCTTTGAATTGAGTGCAGAGTCTGCCCCACGGCGTTCTGGTCTCAGTCCTTGGGGTTTCGTAAGGGCATAATTCTGCAGTTCTTTGTTTTCTGCTTTTGAGCTTGAAAAACGACAAATCCGCTGCATATCAATTCCCACTTTGAAATTACGTGAAAGAACTCCTCAACCGTGATCTGTTACCAACCCTGGGATGCATGAGAAAACAATTTAATTTTTTGCAGTGTTTCTGGTTTGGATTATCTGTGCTAACTGATGCGCTATAAGTTAGTTCGAGTTCTTGGATTATATCTACAAATTTTGACAGGCATTTAAATTCAGGTAATTTATTTCCTTAAACTCCTGGACCGAGACAACACTAATAGGATTGGTTTATCAGCGGGGTCAATCATACCCGTCGCTTCTGCAACAACTTGCTGGTCACTTAGGACCTCGGAAGCGGGCGCGGCGAGTGACAGGCGCCGTGGCCCTTGGCTTCAGTGAACAGTAGGAGCCCCTACCCGCACAACGCTATGAATCGGATATTCCAAGACTACTTAGATAAGTTTGTCATCGTGTACCTCGATGACATACTTATTTTTAGTAAGACTGTCGAGGAGCACGTGGCACATTTGGACAAAGTCCTCAATCTCCTGCGACAGCACAAGTTCAAGATCAACGGTGAGAAGTGCAATTTGGCCGCACCCGTGTCTTGTACTTGGGGTCATGAGATATCCGCGAAAGGGTTGAAGCCCGATGACGCAAAGGTGGCCAGCATTCGTGATTGGCCACGTCCTCAGTCTGTGACTGAGATGAGATCATTCTTAGGGATGACCGGCTACTATCGCAACTTCGTGGAGAACTATAGGATAGTTGCCGCCCCTTTGACTCATCTGACCCGCCTTGACACCCCATGGGAGTGGACTGAGAGATGCGAGGCTGCTTTCAGACATCTGAAGCATGCGTTGACGCATTACAAAGTCTTGAAACTTCCTGATCCTGATAAGCCATTTATAGTAACTACGGATGCTAGCCAATATGGCATAGGCGTCGTACTTGCACAACAGGAGGGGAAAAAGTTGAGGCCAGTAGAGTACATGTCCAAAAAGATGCCCTCTCAGAAGTTGGCTAAGTCCGCCTATGAGAAGGAACTCTATGCGGTNACCCCATGGGAGTGGACTGAGAGATGCGAGGCTGCTTTCAGACATCTGAAGCATGCGTTGACGCATTACAAAGTCTTGAAACTTCCTGATCCTGATAAGCCATTTATAGTAACTACGGATGCTAGCCAATATGGCATAGGCGTCGTACTTGCACAACAGGAGGGGAAAAAGTTGAGGCCACTAGAGTACATGTCCAAAACGATGCCCTCTCAGAAGTTGGCTAAGTTCGCCTATGAGAAGCAACTCTATGCGGTGTACAAGGCTCTGACCCATTGGAGGCATGACCTTTTTGGGAGGTTCTTCATCCTCAGGACTGATCATCAGACCCTGAGATGGATGAGAACACAGCCTATACTCTCTGATGCTCTCAAGCGTTGGATCGAGTCATTGAGCAGCATGACTTCGAGCCCCAGTACATCAAGGGCAAGTACAACAAGGTTGCTGATGCCCTGTCGCGCAGACCAGACTTCTCGGGTGCGCTGATCACTGAATTTGGGCTTGAGGACACTGTTACTCAGTCTTTGGTGGAAGCCTATCGCGAGGACCACTTTATGTCTGAGATCATACGCAGACTCCCGGCGAAAGATAAGAAGACCTCTGCCGAGTTTGAATTGGTCAATGGCTTGCTGTTCCTTGAGAAGGCAGGGAATAAACGATTGTGTGTCCCCAATAGCGAGTCTTTGCGTAGTTTATTTTTAGGTGAGTGTCACGATGCCACCAGCCATTTTGGGTACAAGAAGACCGCAGCTAATCTGCTGCAGCGGTTCTGGTGGCCCACGATGTTGCGAGATGCCCAGCTGTACGTGGAGACTTGTCAGGTATGTCAAAGAGGCAAGCCCCGTACTCAGGCTCCTCTTGGGCTCCTGAAGCCCCTTCTGATTCCGGAACGGCCAAGTGAGAGTCTGCCCATGGACTTCATGGACACTCTGGTCACCAGCAAGAGTGGGATGAGACACATCTTTGTCATCGTGGATAGGTTTAGCAAGTATGCTAGGTTAGTGGCAATGTCGAAAACATCAAGAACGGAGTATGTGATCAGAATGCTCAAGGAGAACTGTGTCAGGGACTTTGGTTTACCGAAGTCTATTATTAGTGACAGGGATGTCCGGTTTACCAGTGAGTTGTGGAAGGCCGCTGCTGCAGAGCAGGGAACTCAGTTGCAGATGACTTCTGGGAATCACCCAGAGGCCAACGGTCAGGCCGAGCAACTGAACCGCGCAGTACAATACTTGTTGAGGCATTACATCAAGGCCAACCAGGTGGACTGGGATGAGAAGCTTGCTCTCATCTCCAGCTTGTAGAATAACGTTGTACACAGTGCCACCGGGGTGAGCCCAAACAGCTTACTAACTTTCCTCTTCCTGAGAATCAGACCTTTGCTGCACCAGGTACCTTAGAATTTGCTTATCGGTATGAACAGAAGATGCAGCAGGCTATAGAACAGATGCAGAAGGCACAGGCGGCAATGATAGAGTCCGAAAATAGACACCGCCGTCCTTCTACGTTTCAGGTTGGGGACAGAGTCTAGGTTAAGTCTTTAGAATTGAGACAAGAGCACGGGATTTCCCGCAAACTCATGCCCCAGTACTTTTGACCCTGGGAAGTCTTGGACATCGTTGGGACAGATCCGGATGGGCCATCTTATGTTATCCGGATCCCTGGTCATCTCCGAACTTACCCTGTCTTTCACGCCTCCAAGCTTGCACCTTTCAAGGAAACAGATGAGTTTCCTTCTCGTCGTTCAATGCTGCCCCCAACCATGGATGGAGAAGTGGACATTGATGACATCGTGGATCACAGGGAGCTGCTAGTTCAGAGACCCACAGGCAGGGGACGTCCTCCAAAACCGAAGCTGCAGTACTGCGTTCGGTTCCGACATCATACTAATCCCAAGGAGGACCGCTGGTTCACGAGGGAAGAACTCATGCAGACCGCTCCTCAAGTTGTAGCTCATTATGAGAAATCTCTGCAGAAAGGAAAGCGCCCGATGATCGAAGAATCAGCTTCTTAGAGGACTGTTGAAGCTAAGGAGGACGGAATGTGAGGCCACTGCCCCTATGAGCCCCTTTCGGCCACTCTGCTACAGCCCGTCGGCCGCCCTAAGTGAAGGCAGGCTCGACGAGGCCTTCAGGGCCTTATTTCGGCCTCTGCGCAACAAAGGAAATTCAGGCAGTTGCGCAGCGCCAGTTGGTTGAGGAAACCCAGGCCCTGGGCCGCCTGTGTGAATGAATGATAAGCAGGCCCTGGGCTGGATACGGGTACTGGGCCACACACATGCCAAAGGCAGTTGGGCACATGCAACTACCGCAGGCCCCAGGCCTGTTCTCGATCGTGCTGGACCTCAGGCTACTGAGGCCTACTGGAAGCTTCCCGAGACTGGACGCAGGTAGGCCACTTCGATATAGCAAAGGGCCTGCCTCCTCATTCGGCATCCAGGTGCTGGCTGCATGTTGCGCAAGCGCTGCTGCGCTATTTGCTGGCTGGCACCTACGCTCTCACGGGCGAGCAGCGAAGGAGCACGCAGCCATAGCCGAGCTGCGCTGCTGTAAGCTGGGTGAAGTGCAGGGTGGTCCTTGGGTGCTAGTGGCATCTGTGAGTTGGGGAACGAGGTTGTGAGTGTGGCGAGAGACATACCTAGTGCTGGAAGCATGCGACATAGGTCGCTGTATGCTCGTACTTCAGGAAAGTTGTTGACGTCATCTTTCGGCATCGTAGCATAGGCTAGATAGGATCTGCCACATGTAGTCTGGGCGCCGAGCGCCAGATAGGATATCAACTCTGGTTCTTCGTTGATGATGATTGGACTATTTCAGCATTGTCAATTATGAACTCTTGGTGTGTTCTTATTTGGTGAATCTCGTGATGCAATTCTGTTGTTGGTTCGAGGTCACGACTATCTGGACTCATATGTATGATGCTGTTTGATTGTTGGGGTTCGCTATTGCTCATTTCCTTGCATATATATATATATATACACTACGACTTCGCTAGCTTCTTGCTACGGTTTTCTCCGGTCAGGTCGAGCGACCGTGGTCGGGGTCGTCACTACGCGGCCATGCTGTGCCTCTAGTGCCAGCGGCGTTTGGCTGTGACAAACCTTTCTTTGTTTCGTGGATGTTTTGCTGGCTTGTGATGGGGTGTGAACCGGCAGTCTGTAGAGTTTTCCATCTGGTGTGGGTGAGTGATAGTCTACTTTGATTTTGGTTAAGGTGGATTATCACTTACA
>BFEA01000010.1:742658-758347 GCA_003427395.1 Chara braunii | reverse complement strand
ATCACTCACCCACACCAGATGGAAAACTCTACAGACTGTCGGTTCACACCCCATCACAAGCCAACAAAACATCCACGAAACAAAGAAAGGTCTGTCACAGCCAAAAAATACACTCCAGACACGCCGCTGGCATATATATATATATATATATAGGGTTATAAGACCAGAGACGATCACTTCTCACAATCACAGTGTGACTTCAAAGATATATGAGTGATCGCAGGCAAGTCAAATCTAGAGTCTGAACCACAATCATACCTGCAATCACATCAAGGATTTCACATTGACACACCACGCACTACACGGGGTCAACTTCAACCACTCTCTGCTCACACCCCTTACCTCAGCCATACAGGTATCTTTTCAAATGGCTAACTCTTTAGATTTGTAGAAATTTCGGCACCACTCCCTCTAAAGAAATGTCATTCCAAAATTCGAACAAAGCTAAACACCAAATCTGAAAATGATGCCGACTTTACTAAGTCACATTTTGTCTACCTCCATGAATTAGTAAGAATTTGGGCAGCACTTCCCCTGGAAAAGAAGGCGTTCCAGATTTCTACTAAGCCCGATATAAAACTCTGACAAAAGTTGAACTTCGGTTTTGTAAGAATTTGGACAGCACTTCCCTTAGCGGAAGTTGCTTTCCAAAGTTTATACAAAGCCAAATTTGGAAAAATAAATTAGCCCAGGAAATGCAAGAATCGAACCAAGTTAAATAAACTTAACTCAAAAAATGCAAGAATTGAACCAACTCCTATAGCTCCAGCACATGGTGAGCATCTAAAGCAATGCCACTTAGACTTAGTTCACTGTAATGACCTGCCATAACACAGACTGAGAACACTACTAATTTCTGAGTTATGCCGATGGAATGGATGCCTTGCTGAGATTCCCGCATTCTGTCGAGTTTGCTGAGTTTTCTAAGTCTCTGTGTGTGCGTGCTTGATGACGTGCTTATCGGCATGAGTGTGTGTGTGTGACCCTCAAGGGTACTTGCTTGTAGGGAGGCCCGTAGGGTCGGTACTTACCCGTGGCCGTGAAAGTGGCGGAGCAAGAGGCCCGTGACACTTAAAAAACACTCGAGTAGCACGTAGGCCGGTACCGCACCCAGTAGACGTAGACGTGCCGGGTACTTGAAGCCGATCAGAAGAAGACAAAGTTGGCATTTTTTAGAGGCCCAAGAGCGGTAGGTTAGGTCTAGGCGGGTACCAGTCCATCCAGTTTGAGTTTAGGGCCTGTACAGGTAATATTAGAGTCTGCAATGATGTTTCCCTCTAAAAGGGAGGAGGTACCGGTTGCCTGGGAGGCCGAGTGGCCTTGAAGTCACCGCCCAGGAGGCAAGTAGGCCGCTATATCTCGAGGCAGAGAGAAGAGTCCAGCCACATTCTTCGGTGTGCAAGTTTGGCAACACACTTCTTGAGCGTTGGGTACTACAACACGCTAGGAGGAAGAAGGTCGGAAGCTCTCACCTCGGCTATGGTGGACGTCTACCGATAGGAGGAGGAGGGAGAAGAGGGTTGAGGAGGAGAGTGGCGAGGTACCTACCTGGCTATGGTGGACACCATCTTCATCACCTGGATAGGCGCTGCACCTGGAAGGCCCCAGCAGGTAGTGCCGCACCAAGGAAGCTCGGGGCAGCCCAAGAGGAGCCTGAGTACGTGGCTCGTCTCTTTGACATACCTTGACATACCTAACAAGTCTCTACGTACAACTCGGCGTCTCGCATCATCGTGGGTCACCAGAACCGCAACAGCAGATTGGTCGCGGTCTTCTTATACCCAAAATGGCTGGTGGCATCATGGCACTCGCCTAAAAACAAACTACGCAAGGACTCTCTATTTGGGACACACAATCGTTTATTCCCTGCCTTTCAAGGAACATCAAGACGTTGACCAATTCAAACGTGGTTGAAGTCTTTTTGTCCTTCGCCTCTAGTTTGCGTATGATCTCAGACATAAACTGGTCCTCTCGATAGGCTTCCACCAAAGAGTGAGTAACATCGCCTGTCAGATCGGAGTTAGTAATCAGCGCACCTGAGATCAGATCTACGCGACAAGGCATCAACAACCTTGTTGTACTCCCCTTTCAAATATGGAGGGTCAAAGTCATATTGCTCAATGACTTCGATCCAACGCTTCAGAGCGTCAGAAAGTGTCGGCTGGGTTCTCATCCATCTCAGTGTCTGATGATCAGTTCGGAGGATGAATTACCTCCCAAGGAGATAGTGCCTCCAATGGGTCAGAGCCTTGTACACCGCATAGAGTTCCTTCTCATAGGTTGACTTTGCCAACTTCTGAGACGGCATTTTCTTAGACATGTACTCGACTTACCTTAACTTTGGCCCCTCCTGCTGAGCAAGCACGGCGCCAATCCCATATTGGCTGGCATCCGTGGTGACTATAAACGGCTTATTAGGATCGGGAAGTTTCAAGACCTCGTAGTGCGTCAACGCATGCTTCAGATGTCAGAAAGCAGCCTCGCACTCGTTTGTCCATTCCCATGGGGTGTCAAGGCGGGTCAGATCAGTCAAAGGAGCGGCCACTATGCTATAGTTCTTAACGAAAGTCCTATAGTAGCCTGTCATCCCTAAGAAAGATCTCATCTCAGTCATAGACTGAGGACGTGGCTAATCACGACTGCTGGCCACATTCGCGTCATCGGGCTTCAACTCTTCCGCGGAGATCTCATGACCCAAGTACAAGACACAGGTGTGGCCAAACTCGCACTTCTCACCGTTGATCTTGAACTTGTGTTGTCGCAGGAGACTATGTCCAAATGTGCAACGTGCTCCTCGACAGTCTTGGAATATGTAAGTATGTCATCGAGGTACACGATGACAAACTTATCCAAGTAGTCATGGAATATCCGATTCATAGCGTGCTGAAAGGTGCCAGGAGCATCGCAAAGGCCGAAAGGCATCACCACAAGCTCGTGCAGACCGTACCTGGTCTGAAAGGCGGTTTTGTGTTGATCCTCGGGCCGGGTTGCAATCTGATGGTACCCGGACTTCAGATCTATCTTACTGAAGTACCGACACCCTTGCACTCTATCTAGCAAATCGTCGATGCGCGGTAGGGGCTCTCTGTTCTTAACAGTGATGGCATTGAGGCCCCTGTAGTCAATGCACATCCTAAGTGTTCCCTCCTCCTCCTTAGGTACGAATAGTACTGGAGACCCATAAGGAGAGACACTCGGCCGGATCCAACCCTTCTCTACGAGTTCCTTGAGTTGTCGGCGAAGCTCATCGAGCTCGCCTGGAGACATCCGATAGATCCTACCCTTCGGGATGCTAGACCCTGGGATAATCTCTATCGTGTGGACGACCTCCCTCTCTACAACCCCTGTAGGTTCTTCAAATAGATCGGGGTACTTGGCAACTACTCCCTCTATCTCCGGTGACATTTTCACTGGCTCGCCTGCAGCAGAGACATAAACTAGGTACATACCCTGAATTTGTTTATAATAGTTATAGAACGCGGCCACACACATGCATCCATGAGACTCGATCAGACTACTAGCCTTGAACTTGTGTAATCTGGCGGTCCCTCCACCTGGCAAAGTGTGTTTGACCACTTTTCGGTCCCAGTCAAACTGGGGTTGTGCCACAGAGAGGTAGTACATTCCTAACAACATATCCATGGGGAGTTCGTCACTCACTAGGAACGAGACGCGATGTCTCAATTCCCCTCTTGCGTACGGGAAACAAGACTGAACATCCTGGAGGTAGTCGTTGACTACCATGCGCTGTTTGTTGGCACAGGTCGACTCCGCAAGTCGACTCAGGCGCTGCACTTGCCCCTGTAAGCGCAGCCTCTCAACGCACGCTCGACTCATAAAATTCCTAATCGAGCAAGTGTCATAATAGGCCCCGGCCTTGCGGCCGCCAATGACCACCTCGCTGACGAACATCTCACCCTTCGGGGCTTTGACTAGAGTCGTCCAAGAAGCTAGCAGGTCTGATCTAGACCACTCCTTCTCTAGCTCCTCTAAGGACTCAAACACATTCGTCGAACAGAGGCTCGATGGGTCTGAACGTGTTTAAGGGACGACGCTGGAGTCAGTAGCTTGGGCCATCTCTCGAGATGGTAAGGGTGTCTCCACCATCTCGACCCTAGTAGGAGCAACTACTATTCCTACTGGCCCGACGTGTTTCCCGAAGCACTGCGAGAAGTACTAGCTACATTGCTACCAACGGGGTGGGAGGCAGTGTCTTCTTCCTACCGTCCGTTGTGGGATGATGTCCATGCCCTATTTTCGCTTCAAGGTCTAGGGCCTTCTTGCTGAACGAGGGGAAGTTGTGAACGTTGATGTTGGCCTGACCTGCCAACTGATTCCTGCGAGGCATAGGAAAGCATCTCAGGTAGGAGGTGAGTAAAACTTGGGGGTCATAGTGCACCCCAGGGACACAGATTAGACGCTCTACAACGTCGGTGGTTTCCCTGATTGACTTAAACTGCCTTGTGTGCAGTGTCAAGATCGCGTCAGTGGCCTTTTGAGCCTCCTGAGGATCATGCCACCTTTCTTCCACCATCTTGAGGAAGTCCTCCAGTTTCTGGTGGGCTGCCCAAGCGCGGAAGTCATGATCGTACCCCTGTAGTTGCACTAAATCGCTCAACCATCGTGCTGCACTACCCTCTAGATAGGATGCGGCCACAAGCAGTTCCTCGTGCGGCAAGGTAAGTTTACACTTGACATAGACCGACACTGCCCTCAACCAGTTTACACTTGACATAGACCGGCACTTCCCTCAACCACATGTCGAGGTCTTCGCCCCTCTTATCCCCTGTGAAGGATTTGGGAGTGGCGATGGCCGTTTTGGGTACCCACTGAGTTTGTCCCGGTCCCTGCATCACTCCGGGCTGTGGACCCTGTGACACAGGCTGCTGTGCTAGCTGCTGGGGTTGTGTACCCTGCGGCTGTACAGACTGGGGGACAGCAGGCTGCGTGGTAACCGCAACCTGCAACGGAGATTGGGTGAATACTGTTTGTACAGGAACCTGCAAACCAGATCCTGCTGATATCCATCCTGATAACGGCATGCCTAGGGAAACGATCGCGACCGATGATGGGGCTACATATGGGGATACCCCAATCACCGGTGGGACAAAAGGAGGAGGCTGTACAACGGGTCAGGCATTGGGCCCGGACATCGGCGACGTTGCTTGCGCTCGCCCAGCCAACAGGGCCAGACTTTGCTGAATGTCTTTAAGGATGGTTGTCTGATGGTCCTGCATTTCAACTACATTTAGCAGGACAGACCGTATGGTCCTCACCTCATCAGTCATGTGCGTCAGGTCCATCTCCTCTAACTCACTAATATCCGCTTGTCTCCACCGCATCCTGGCTCTTCTTCTAATCATCCTTTCTTTCTCCGCTTTTCTCTCTCCTAATGCCTTTTGTAGTTGTGCCTCCTGCAATGCTGCTTGTTGTATGGCGATCTCATCAGAAGTCAACACTATTGGATGGCTTGCCATTACGCCAGTTGACTGACTCTGAGTCTGCGCGAGCGTTGACCCGACAGAACCTGAACTACCAGCCTAAGTAGTCTGTTGCATAGAGGTGGCCATGGCTTCCGAAGCTGCGGCATCACTCACAAGCGCCCTGCTAGCCTCTGTTGCTCTAGCCCTCCTCTGCTGCAACCTTTCCCTACGCTGGCGGAACAGATATCTGTCACCCTCTAGACCTAATGCCAAATGGGCAATTGGGCGCCTTGCCGATCGCAAGATCCAGTCGTCCTCTCTAGTGTCCTCCTTGTCGTTCATAAGCTACAACATTGTACACAGTTTGCACTAATGCACTCTAGGTGCCTACCGCAGCGTAGTGCACAGACCAATTGGTTGCTATTTCGGAGTAGATACAGTTGGGGTCAACAGGTAAGACAGATTCCTACAAACGAAACTATTTTTAGCCTGATTACTCCGCGAACAGAATGCACAATGAACAGAATACCGTCCTACTATGTTGTTTGTCAGATGTCAAATGGTTGTACATCTAACTAATCAAAACATAAGAATAGAATCATTTGTGTGGATAGGACAATATGGAATTTTTTCTCGAACTTATCACCTGAAACCTACCCCTCCCTTAGTTCCCTTGAATGTCACTTGACGTCAGCGTCTTGAGCAATCCGAAGAGCGTAGCGTGTCTAAAAGGTGTGTGTCCGGCCCACCCTTGTGCCCTGAGTATCTGCTGAGCTGGCCAGTCCTGCATTGGATTATCCTCGCGTGCAGCGAGCCTTACAACCATTGGCTGATTCAGAGGCAATTTAACGATCGCCCCGAAGTGTCATCAGGAATTATTTTACGTCGCAGCAGGACGACGATCACAACCAATGGTTCCCCTTCCGGTGCTTATTTAAAGACGCCCGGTCTCGTCTCCCTCTTAGGGCTGGCCTGCCCTTCAATACCCATCTAACAACGCAGGAAGCCGAACAAAGGACAAGCAGCAAAGCATGCGTGCTCTACCCCCGGTGGGTTGGCATGGTGACCGTGACCAAGTGCTTTGTCCAGGGCCCTTCAGAAAGCTCCGCCCATCTTCTCCCAGATGCTCCACGTGAACATTGCCAACTCTCAAGGTCGAGCGCACTCGACACCTCGCAATGAGAGGACTCTCAAGAAGGAACACACAACCTCACGGTAAGAAGTGTCGAAGAGGGTAGAAAAGGTTATAAGAGCAACGTACAATAGTTGCCCCCAACCACAAAGATAATCTCACTAGATGACATGATGCCGATTGTGATGACCAGTCTTTGCTTCGGCACAACCAGCATTGCACGCCGTTCCACCTCAGCACCAATCACACATTAGATAGTTCTCATCAGATTGTCCAGACCCGCATTACACCACGTAGCCTTCCTGGCGATCCCCTCTCCTCCTGGGTCGCCACTACACTCGTCTCCACCCTCCTCACTACACACCACTTACGGCCCAACTCACCAAGCAGACCGCATGTATGTACCGCATAAGGCAGAAGACAAGCGCAAGAAAAGCGCAAATCGTACCACAGCTACGATACCAAATTGCAAGGAAGATGAGCAATAGCGAACTTCAGCAATAAAACAGCATCGTATACACAAGACCAGATAGTCGTGACCTCGAACCAACAACAGAATTGCATCACGAGTTTCACCAAATAAGAAGACACCAAGAGCTCATAATTGACAATGCTGGTGAAGTCTCATCATCATCATCAATGAAGAACCAATGTTGATATCCTATCTGGCGCTCAGCGCACAGACTACAGATGGCAGATCCTATCTAGCCTAGACTACAATGTCGAATGATGACGCCAACAACTTTTCCGAAGTACGAGCATACAGCGACAATGTCGCACACTTCCAGCACCAGGTATGTCTCTTGCCTCACTCACAACCTCGTTCCCCAACACATAGATGCCACTTGCACCCAAGGACCACCCTGCGCCACACCCAGCTTACAGCAGCGCAGCTCGGCTATGGCTGCCTGCTCCTTCCCTGCTCGCCCGTGAGCGCGTGAGCGCTGGTCAGCAAATAGCGTAGTAGCGCTTGCGCCAACATGCAGCCAGCACCTGAATGACGAATGGGGAGGCAGGCCCTTTGCTATATCGAAGTGGCCTGCCTGCGTCCAGTCCCAGGAAGCTTCCAGTAGGCCCCGATAGCCTGAGGCCCAGCACGATCGAGAACAGGCCTGGGGCCTGAGGTGGTTGCATGCACCCAACTGCCTTTGGCATGTGTTTGGCCCAGTACCCGTATCCAGCCCAGGGCCTGCTTTCTATACATTCACACAGGGGGCCCAGGGCCTGGGTTCTCTCAACCAACTGGCGCTGCGCAACTGCCTGAATTTCCTTAGTTGCGCAGAGGCCGAAATAAGACCCTGAGGGGCCTCGTCGAGCTTGCCTACACTTAGGGGGGGGCGACAGGCTCCCAAAAAGGGGCCGAATGGGGCTCATAGAGGCAGTGGCCTCGCAGTTTAATCATGATAAAATTTAACTTACTCCTTAGATTTGTAGAAATTTCGGCAACGCTTCCCGTAGAGAAAGTGGCTTACCAAGATTTATACAAGGCTAAGTTCATAACCTAGAAATAACCTTGACTTCCCAAAGTTCAATTTTGTCCAACTCCCTGAATTAGCAAAAATTTGGCCAGTACTCTCTTTAGAAAAGGAGACTTTCCATATTTTTACGAAGCCATGTATAAAAGTTAGACAAACTGAACTTTGAAAAAGTCGGAATTTGACTAACCCCCTGGTTTTCTAGATATTTCGGCTGTGCTTCCCGTAGAGAAAGTGGCTTACCAAGATTTATACAAGACCAAGTATAATAGAAAATCCCAAAAAATGTAGAAATTGACCTTAGTAAATGAAACCTAGCTCAGAAAATGCAGGAATTGAAACTAACTCCTATAGCTCTAGCACGTGGCGAGCAACTAAAGCAACTACCTATGAGACTGAAACTCAGACTAAGTAGTGATCTCACTCTGTCACATGCAAGGCCAAGCCACATTGACAAGTACTCTCACCATTCCCCAAGTTAAATCCTCATAGATTAGTTCGTGAATCCCTCATATGATTTATCCCTTGTATCCAACTTACATATGGCACGGTGCCAGACCATTCATCTTAGAAACAATGTCTAGCATGCCTTAAGATATACACGAACAGGTGCACAACTACTTTTCTCTTCTTTGGGCATATGACTAGACCATTTAGCTTAGAAACAATGTCTTGCCGCCCTGAACTATTTAATATCCAAAATTTAGTAATTTCTGACTTTGTTCTTAAAAATAAATGAAAATATGGGCAGGGGACTGAGCCATTCAGCTTAGAAACAGTGCTCAACTTGCCCAGATTACTTCCAATTATACTTTCCAATTTTCCTTTTCTTCTTAGTGATATGGTTTAGCGCTAGACGATTCAGCTTATGGCTTAGTGTTGGACCATTCAGCTTAGAAACAATGTCCAACTACCAGTTTACATGCAAATATAAATAAAGTATTTTCTAGAATACTCGGTTTATACTTACGTGTGTGGTTTTTAGACTAAACCATTCAACTTAGAAACAATGCTTAGCCTTAGACCATAAATCCTCGCAAAGAAATACCTATCCTCAAATCATTCAAAGCATGAAGTTGGATTCTTCAGCCCAACTTCAGTCAGAAACCCCAAAAGAAACAGACAGACCAAGCCATTCACTGAAACCCACATAAATAAACACAACAACCGAGCCATTCAGCTTAGAAACAATGCCTGGCCCTTCAAAAAACAGTCAAATAAACATAGTCCTGGGTCATTCAGCTTAGAAACAATGCCCAGTCCCTGATTGACCCGGTCAAACGCATGCAAACTACCTTTCTCCACCTTCCCCCAGTTCATCCCTTAATTTGCTTTCATTCAAAATGAAGAAGAAGCTTAACCTTCACCCTC
Source organism: Chara braunii (assembly GCA_003427395.1). Classification (NCBI taxonomy): domain Eukaryota; kingdom Viridiplantae; phylum Streptophyta; class Charophyceae; order Charales; family Characeae; genus Chara; species Chara braunii. The sequence continues at coordinate 748,946 of BFEA01000010.1, read as the reverse complement.
ACACATTCTTTCCATTCAGTCTGATTAGATTCTGAAAAGAAAGCGAAAGTCATAGGGGAGCACATGCATACAACAACCAAAACTAGAGGGAGATAGTCAAACATGGGTATAGTGGGCTCATACAGACAAAGAAGTATACCTGATGGTTCCCTACCTACAGAAGCTCGCATAGGTTCCAGCAGAGCTCCCGCAATCGGTGGGCGGACTCCCCACAGAGTCTTGATGCGGTCCTACGGGTTGCAATCCCGCCCGCCGCCTTCCTCTCAAAACCAATAGACTAGACTTGAGAAGGGCAGAAGGAAAGAGGTTTCAGACCCTCGAGATACAGGAGAGGGACAAACTCAACTCTCTGGAGAGGGCCTTGATTCCTTGATATGCCTAAGCGCCCCGCAATGGCGGCCAGAATACGCAACGACGAACAAACCAAGGTCAATTGTTGACTATTGATCTTCTGAGGACCCTCCAATCAGCAATGACCCTCTTATTGTCGCTTAGTGACTCCGCCAAGCCATAGTAACCATGCGCCTCTGTCATGCTCAAGCAAGAATACAACAAGTCTGTCGATACTGCGTGCATAGCAACCATCCACAGTAGTGTGTACCTGCTGTAAAACGCAGTTGTCTGTAACAGCTTGCCGACACGATCGCCCAACAGTTGTGTGCAACAACGTAGCGAGAGCAAAATAGAATGTTGTCGCAAGTCAACCTTGCATGGTCAATCACAAGGGTGCAGCAGTTGCAGCCTTGTCATCCAACAACCGTGTGAGTTGCACAAGAGGAAGAAGAGCCCCCCCCTCTTTGCGAAAAGACTCAGCATTGAATCGAGTGATGCATCGGCCAACTACTAGGTCTGCGACCCTACAGTCACCCTTCCGTTACTCTGCTTGACAGGCTGGGCAAACCATCAGCCCGGCGATCAACCGCAGCCTCCGTGGTCGGCTTGCTGTTCCCACCACTCCAAACGAGGCAAGCAGTCCTTTGCCCATAGGTAAGTATGCAGCCCTGGTGTTGTCTGGTTTGTCCAACAGGATGAGCAATGAACCCGTCGATCCGGCAGGTATATGGCCCGCAACTCTCCTCCCGACACAGGCACTTAGACTTGTTCCCTCTTTGTGATCTACTATGGATGCGCTCATTTGACCCTTGCAGCTGTCCTCGGACATGTTGTGGTTCGGACCTTAAACCAAACCTTTTTTTTTTTTTTTTTTTTTTTTTTTGCGCTCTCGTAGACGACCCAAATTTGGGCTCATTTCTGCTTTTTGCGAATTGGTTATCAAAGGAGGGGGGGGGGGGGGGGGGGGGGGGGAGAGGGGTATAAATTGGTTTGAAAGGGGCTAAAGGGGTTTAAAAGGGGGTACCTTGGTGTGATTCTGTTATTTTCTTTTTTATCTCCGATTCTGTGAAGAATTTTAATGTGAACCTTAGTCGAAAGTCGTTTGTATTGCAATTCTATACAACATATTTGTTTTTCAGAATTTTTTGTTTTCTTTTTTAATTCTTTTTTTTGCCACTGGAGCTGCTCGGAACCCTGCCTTGGGGTTATGCCCGGCCGGGCACCTGGGCGTGTACCCGAGCATAAGTTGGGTGCCTGGACGCCCGGAAAAAAGACTAGGTGATTACGGAATTCTTTAATCATTGGGTGAGGGACTTTGGGCATCCCCTCATACGCGGTTCACAGGTGAGCAATGGCAGCAACTGATGAAGGCATACGACTCTAAATTGACTATGTCTTCAGATAGACACCCTGAGACAAATGAATAGACCGAGCATATGAACAAACTGCTGCAGCAAGTACTGTGGATGTACATTCGACCAGATCAGATTGATTGGGACGAGCATTTGTCGAAGGTGAGCCCGGCCGGTCCTGCCCGACCGTGCACCCGGGCGTGACGCCCGGGGTACCCGACCGAAGCAAGGGTCCTTAATCTAGAGACCGCGAGAGAGTCAGCAGCGGCGGCTGAACGAGCGTTCGCAGCAGCAACAGCTAGCGTGGTAGCAATGGCTACCTCTTCAGCCACCTCTCCTGGAAACTCTACTGGTCCGAGTTTGGGTATGCCACTCAACGCGACCAGTTCACAGTCCATCTCCAGTACGTTAGGAGCTGGCACTAGTCAGATGGCGGGTTCGCAGTTCAACTCACCGCCTCCACGCACCACGAAGCAGATGGAGCTCGAGCAGGTGGAAAGGATTCGCTTTAGGCTAGAGGAGGAACTCAAACAGGCTACTACAAGAGAGAGAGATTAGAGACAGGAGTGTCAGACTAGAGGGTAGGGAGGCAAACAAGGGTGCGCTAGAGGGGTTAGATGACACGACCCTTAGCAATAATGAAAAGATTCTTAAGGCGAGCATCATGTCCATGCACGCATGCATGGACAGTAAACTGGATACAATCCAGGACACCTTGGACCAGATCCTGAATGCCATGCATAGGCCAGGAATCAGGCAACGCCGCTCAGTTCGGACCATCACCAAGTGGTACATCAGTAGAAGCTCTATCTCAGACTGTTGCTTCTTCATCTTCTGGTCCAGCGACTGGAGCTACATCATACAGTCACCACCTGTCCCACGAGCGGGCCAAGAGACTACCTTCATGTTTCGACCAAGTTCCAAAAACTTTATAAAACAATAGTAATTGATTATTTGAATTTGTAAAAACGCTATAAATAGAGAAATTAGAAGAAACATAACGAAACAAAAAGCTAAAAAAACAGATGGTTAAAACGAGACAAATTTTGCCATAGTCGTTTCTTTCTGGAATATGTATATGATTCGGCGTATGGAAAAAAATGATTTTTTCTTCCTAGCTCATTTGTCAATGATGGTGCCTTTTAGCACGGACTCTACCTTCAACTTGTTTCAAGGCGACTATACTAACTGCCTGAAGTTGTTTCACATATAGTCTCTCTAAGGTGGCCATCCCGACCAAAGAACCAAAATAGATGTTGAAGTGAAACTAGACCCCCCTGAAACCACCTCCAACCTTCTCGGAAGACAAGAATGATGAGGCTCTCGACACGTGGTTGAGAACGGTGCCAGTGTGGGTTAGGGCAAAGAGGACATTGGTAGAGGAGGAAGTGGTTACTGCTGCATCCTCCTTTAGAGGGTTCGGCAAGTTGCTGGCTAAATGGATTGGTAGCTTCAAAGGGGCTCGGCAGGAACATGGGTGATTGGGCATAGACCCACACCCTAGAGAGCTCTATGGATTTAGTGGAAGCTAGATGGCACAACCCTCAGCAGGCACATATGCCACTGATGGGTTATTAAAGCTTGATGCTAGAAAGTACAAGTCCGTGCAAGAGCTTACCACAACCATAGAGCGCCTGATTGTAGTCCCAGGAGTGGAGTACAATCCACAGGTCTTATTGACCATGTTCTTAAGATGTCTTCTCACGGACATCGAGAACCTTTGAGACATTCAGCAAGAAGGTCTTAGACTTATAGGCTACGCTGGGTAGTGCTCAGACCCCTTCTATGGATGGGAGGAGGAGGAAGATTCCACAGGAATGGAAGAAGAAGGGTAGTCGATTGATGATGGTTGTGATTCTGAAGGGAATCAAGCTGAAATCGATGATGTTTCTGATCTTGTGGAGGGTGCAAAGTTAGATGGCGAGGGGAGTGTTGAGGGTAGCAACCTCGCCGCAGTAGTTAAGAGGCAGCGGGCCGCGGGAAGGGCGGTCAGCAAAGGAGTCAGGGGCAGGCTGCTAACCCAAACAAAATAGCTGCTTGGGTTAGCGCAGGTTTGGATCAAGAAGTGTGGCGGGACCGTTGGTCATGTGGTGCTTGCATAAACTGCGGTGAGTACGGCCATATGCAGTTTCAAGTTAAAAAACCGAAGGTCTTGCAGAAGATTCCTCCTCCTAAGGGCGGTTTTCCTTCTTCTCAGTTTGGGGCCTCTACGAGCTCCAACTCGGGAAACACTTAGGGCCGGTAGAAGTTGTAGCTACTTCTACTCTCGTTGAAGCGGGTGATGTACCCTCCTCGTTTCAAGAGTTGGCCGAAGCTATCGACTCCTTAGTCACCCCGCAAACGCATCCGCACCCAACTATACTCTGTACGTTGGATGTGTCTAAAGCCTTAGAGGACCTTCAAGGTGAGTGGTCGGCAATGGACCTTCGTGAGTCCTGGGTGGCACTAAGTAGAGGTCGTAGAGGGGTGCACTTCATTGTGAAAGTTGGTGCGGGTGATCGCAAGTGCGGCGCCTTCGTAGACATTGGCTCCACGCGAAACTTCATAAGTCGCGACGACGTTGATAGACTGCGCCTAAAGGACCAGGTGCAGCGCCTTAGTAGACCAGGAACATGTACTTTGGCGAACAAAGAGCGCATGATGGTGGAGGACTACGTTAAAGATGTAGTCTGCACTTTTTCCTACCCAGGAGGAGAGTTAAATCATAAAATATCATTCCTGGTGAGGGACGATCTGCCCTTTGACATGTTATTGGGCATGTACTACCTCGAGGTTGCTAAGCCCCGGTTTGACTGGGACAAAAAGGTGTTGAAGCATGAGTTGCCTAATGGGAGGACCTAACGACTGGCTAAGTATAAAGACAGTAGGTTAATAGACTCTTATGGGTGCTTATGCGCATCTGCCTTCTATAACTATTCAAAACAGAACCAAGAGGAAGGAATGTACTTAGTCTACGTCTCTGCAAAAGGGGAGGCCGTTAAAACACCCCTAGAGATAGATACCATCGTCACTAAGTACCCTGATCTGTTCAAGGAGCCCTCAGGAGTCGGAGACAGGGAGAGATCATCCTTGGTTTCAAGACGCCTACAGGGAGAATCTATAGGATGGCTGCGATCGAGTTGGACGAGCTTCGTCGGCAATTGAAAGAGCGCACAGAAAAGGGTTGGATTCAGCCTAGCACTTCCACCTTTGGCTCACCAGTCTTATTTGTTCCAAAGAAAGGGGGAACACTAAGGTTGTGCATTGATTATAGAGGCCTCAATGCCATCACCGTTAAGAACGCAGAGCCTCTACCACGCATCGACGACCTATTGGATAGGGTGCAGGGGTGTAAGTACTATACAAAGATAAACTTAAAATCCGGCTGGCATCAGATTGCCATAAGACCAGAGGACCAGCACAAAATCGCATTTCAGACCAGGTATGGTCTGTACGAGTTTGTGGTGATGCCCTTTGGCCTTTGCAATGCGCTGGGTACATTCCAGCATGCCATGAATAGGATCTTCCATGACGAATAAGTTCGTCGTCGTGTACCTCGATGATATACTTATCTTTAGTAAGACTGTCAAGGAGCATGCTCATCATGTAGACAAAGACCTCTCACTCCTTCGGCAGCACAGGTATAAGATAAACAAAGAGAAATGTGAGTTCGGTCGCACTCGAATCTTGTACTTTGGTCATGAAGTATCCGCGGATGGGATTAGGCTCGAAGATGCGAAAGTGGCTAGCATACGTGACTGGCCACAACCCCAGTCTGTGACTGAGGTCAGATCATTCTTGGAATGTGTGGTTATTACCGCAGTACGTTCGCATCTCCCTTTGACTGATCTAGCTTGGCTTGACACACCATGGGACTGGACCGACGAGTGTGAGGCAGCTTTCAGGCGTTTAAAGCATGCTCTCACGCAGCATGAGGTTCTCATGGTACCCGACCCGCAAAGGTCATTTGTTGTAACCACTGACGCAAGCCAATACGACATTGGCGCAATGCTGGCTCAGCAGGAAGGGAAAAAGTTGAGACCGGTCAAGTACATGAGCAAAAAGATGCCATCAAAGAAGTTGGCAAAGTCCACCTACGAGAGGGAACTCTATGCTCTCTACAAGGCACTTGTCCACTGGAGGCACTATCTGTTAGGAAGGTTCTTCTACTTGACAAGTGACCATCAGACTCTCAAGTGGATCAAGACACAACCTGTTCTCTCCGATGCACTCAAACGCTGGATTGAAGTCGTAGATCAGTATGACTTCAAACTAGACTATGTGAAAGGAGAGTACAACAAGTTTGCCGATGCGTTGTCTAGAAGGGCAGATTACCTGGGTGCGCTGATTTATGAGTTTGGCTTATCTGAGGCCGTGACTCTATCTTTGGGGGAAGCCTACAAGGAAGATCCTATCACCATGGACATCATCAACAAATTGTAGGCCAAAGAGAAGGCCACAACTGACGAGTTTGTGATGGTGGATGGGTTACTCTTTCTTGAGAAGGCAGGATTTAAGAGGTTAGTTGTTCCATCTACGGAGGTTTTGCGTAGTTTATTTTTAGGAGAGTACCACAACGCAACGGGACATTTCGGCTCCAAGAAGACTAGTGCTAACTTAGTAC